>JAEAOA010002211.1:75000-350000 GCA_016746295.1 Potamilus streckersoni
TTCGTAATGTAATGTTCTACTCTACGATGATGTAATTTATTCAAAGGCCATGTTGTGATACACTGCCTGTCCGCTCTGTTTATATCGGTTTCCTCATCGTAAGCACTCTGCTCCTGCAGTATAGAATAAACCGCTCACCATTTCGAAATAATAAACGATATAAACAAACCACCCTCGGGTAATACTGTACACAAAAACCAAACTCGAGTAATGTATTTAATCCAAATAATAAATCGATAAATATATACAACTCCGTGACATTGGAAGGCATATATACTGCAGGCATTTAAAACGAAATAAAGATGGTGGGTTTATATTTATTTTAGAAATTGAATAAACTGATTTGAGAGAATTAGAGAACACATCTTTGTTTTTTTTCTGAATATAAATAATTCTTTATTTGACAAGATTTGACAAGGAATAGCTTGGAAACTTAAAATGTGCCAAGAACATTGGTGCTTCAGCACTTTCACTACAGCTCATTACAAATAAATTCAAAACTATAGGTAAATGGATATGTGATGGGAGGAGGGTTCAAAGGCTAACATACAAATTGGAATCACAGTCCTACAATGGAAGTTGCTGGCCTTGATAGCTGCAATGTGGGATGGGTGGGAAATCCGGTACATATCGTAACTTTCAGTGTCGATATCTTGCACTGTTGACTATTGGATCTCCATCACTATAACCATTTACAGTCTAAATTTCGTTTGTAAGTAGCGCCTGTAGATAATAAAAACTGTTAATTAACACAAAAATAGACTTAAAGATGCCAACAATTGGTTACTCACGTGTCTGGACAACAACGATTCACAAGTCATAATGAAATCATGACAGCATAAAATCCAAAAGTAATTCGTATGTCAAACCAAAGCAACACATCCTTTGCTTTCAATATTGAACTTCGACTCGGAAAACATAAGCCAATTTAGATAAAAGATTGAGACCATGCTGTGGAACGTTCAGAATCTTAGATCGTATACCGTTAGTAGAATGTGTAATTTGATATTGACGTAGCTATTACATTGTAGATGGAGATTTGTTCTATTAAAAAATAGCTACGTAGCAGATGCCTCAACAAGATTTTAAACTCTTAAACTGGCTATAAAACTGATAGGAAATATCTATAAAAATCAAACTATAATAACAATAATAAACAAATAAAATTTTTAATAATTGCGATTATAAGAGTTAACTTTTTTCTTCTGAACTTTCTTTGTAACGAGAGAGAGAGAGAGAGAGAGAGAGAGAGAGAGAGAGAGAGAGAGAGAGAGAGAGAGAGAGAGAGAGAGAGAGAGAGAGAGAGAGACACACACACACACGCGGGTGTTTAACAAATGTGACGTCACATCAAAATGCGCAGCTTTAAATAATAAAAGTTCCACTTAATATTCGTTCTTAATTTTTTGATTGCTTACAATTTATTTAATGACGTTTTAAGTAGATTCACGCGTGTTGTGCATGAACTCTAATTAAAATGGACTCGTCTTCGAACTAACAACACCCTACTAGCCCCAATCATGGCTTATTCCAAATGTCATTCTTCAGTTTCCGGTCCGCAGGTGTCGACAAAGAGAGGTTGAAATAATCTTGCTCTCGCCAAACGTCAGCAGTTTTAGCTAGACGACAAATATTTTCAAAAGAATTTTATGCCAATTTAAGGTTTCTAGTGCCTCCTTTTTAATACATATTTTCCCCTACAATTATCAGAGTTGAGCACCACACTAAATACATACTACAATGACAATTGGTTGGGTCAGGAATCCGGGCACTTTTCCACATCAGAACCGAAATGAAAACAACCGCCATATTTTTCTAGTAACTTGAAAAACGCGTGGGAGACAATTATGCGGCATTCTAATATATTCCTAAGATTTGCAGTGTTGGTGGGTGCACAAACCATCATATGCAAAAGACAAATTTGTCATTTTTCAAGTTTCCTGATGCAGCAAAGATTCAAGAGAGAATGGCTAGCTAGGTACGTGTGTGTGGCCTCCAGACTGACTCACTGACTGTCACAGTTGGCAATTCTTGTTACACTTTTACTAATTTTTCTTTTGTAAGATGAATGTTGTCTGGGTCGTATACAGGTATCAGTGGCAGTTGTAATCGTCTTACTGACATTTGTTTGTCTTTACTTGCAAAGTGATGAGCTATTTCTTTGAATGTGCTTGTGTAGGCAGCTGTCTAAGCTCTGAATGAATCCCATCTGTTATGAAACTAATGGTATTGGAGGTGGTGGCTTTCGTGTGCGAATACTTTCTTTTAGACTATTCTTTGCTTTGTCTTTGTAATATGTAATTGATGTAACGGGTGCTGGTGTTACAGACTTAATAAAACACTTATTCCATTCACATTGTTTCTCTGTGCATGCTTTGCGTGTGCATTCATTGCGAACTGCAGCTTCTATTTTGAAACGAAGGGCACCAACATGAGAACCTGACTCTCCCAGCCTGAAAAATTAAACTAAATTTGTACATAGATCTATCATACCATGTTTTAGTAGCAAAAAAGAATATATAAACATCTCTTGTTTACGTGTAATGATGAGAAAGTTGCAGTATATTTGTAAAGCATTAAAGTATTAAAGAATAATAATAAAAATAGTAAAAATAATAGTTTAATGGCTATCAGTTTGAGTTTGTTTACTACACAAGTATTACTCAACTAAATTATAACTACTTTAATGTTTATAAAACGTTTATAAAATAGCTTAACATGGCATGCAGTCACAATGTACTGTAATGACCCTTCCTTCTCTGGTAAATGCAATAAATGGAAGATGAGGTTAATCTGTCACTCTCCATGATGACTTGACATTAACCTTCAACACATATTTGGTGCTTTTCTCAGGCTGCATACAATATACTGTTTGCACCCATCTGAGAGCAAAAAGGTGTGTTCCTCAAGACTTCTGTAGTTTTTCATTGACTCTTTGGAGTACACTCCTTGCAAAGATAGGGATAAAATAATAAAAACGCAGAGTGGTTAAATGTGCATAGGTTAAAAAATACACATCTTTTAGTGCTTATTAACTAAGGTTTAACAGGACAATAAAAAATATTAACAATAATAATAAACTAGAATAACGAGAACTTTAAAAATAATTAGGAAAAATAATTAGGATCACAGGTAATACCAACTGTCAATTTCAGATTTTGTTACAGTTTTTAAAAAAAAATTATTAAAGTAAAACGTGTATAATTACTTCAACCAAATATGTTGTTTAAAAAAAACAAACTTGAAAGGTGTATCTGTAAGATAGTTGCAAACATCAGGTCATGTCATATCAGGCCATTTTGTTGGGTTATTTACCCAAATATATGCTAAAAATTTATAAGGACAATAATTAATTTCCACAACTTTAAGTTTTTGTATAGATCGTGTATTAACATCGCTATCCAGGCTCTCTTTGTAACCGTAAAACATTTCAAGTATGGCCAACTGATTTTGTGATCCTTGCATTTATATTCGTCATTTTATAAATGTTGTTGTTGTAGGGTTTAACGCCATTTTTCAGCACAAGGTAGGCTATACATGGCGGCCAGTATTAATGGTAGAGGAAGAACCCTGGAAAACCCAGGAAAGAACCACCGACCCACGAGAAGCTACTGGCAGGCTTTCTCACTTACCCACGTTAGCCGAGTCTGGACTCGAACTCTCGCAGACAGAGGTGAGATGGCAGTGATCCGTAACGATCGGCGTTTTAGACCACTCGGCCACTCGAAGCCCCTATCATTTTATAAATGAAAAGTGTACAATATACAAACTATATAATAAACAACCTTTAAACTGTCTTGATATTAATTAACGTATATTGTCGTGCACATATGATTGTGACACGTACACACCACTGCCATCCTCATCAACCTAAAATAGATTACGTCTGTAAAAATGTTTGACAGACACACATTCGTGGTTTTATATCCTGCTTGTAAAGAAGACTATGTAGCACTTCTGAACAGAAAACTGAAAAAAAGACACACTCTGGGTAAACCAATCGGTTTGCAATATCGAACATAACTAACCCTGCCGCACTGTTTTACTAAGCAATTTTTTTTTTCACCTCCGCTATATGGCGGAAAGTAGGTCGCTAAGCTTGTTACGTCATGCCGAACATACCAAAAAAATTATTTGAATCATGCTCATTCTTAAAAAGAAAATACGGCGTTTTCGGAGGGGGCATAGCTTTTGTAACGTCAAATTTTCAGGGGGTCTGACTTTTTGTGACGACATGTCAATGGGGGGAAGGGGGTAAAAAAATCGGTCAAAATCGCGTTTCTGGTTGGCCCCATATTTGATAGCATATATAAGAATCTCTTATCAATTCTGATACTGATTCTGACAATCGATACGCTTATAGTAGTATCGAGCGTCTTTCAAGTTTACATGATACCGCATGGATGGATGGATGGACGCATGTGTGTATGCAAATCGTGAGATATTCAATTTAAACGAAAACTTTGGTAATCACTATTTTATCAGTTATGAAACTACTACTAATAATGTACACGTGCCATTTATTCATCTTTACTTTTGGAGCATCATGACATCTTTTTTATTATAACGACCTGATAAATTGGTTGAATGATTAGCTAATCAACTCATTAAGCTTAATAATGGTCTATACTTTAATTTTTGCCCGATATTCCATACTGAACAATAGAATTAATATCAATGCATTGCAGAAGTGAGATTATGTAGGATAAATTGCGTTTTAGATGATGAAATTAGAGACCATATAACCAGTAGCATCCCATTTCCATGTCATGAGACTAGTCGAAATATTTTAATTCTGCATTCTTACATGATTGAGCTGGTTCTCGCTGATTTAATGTTATGCTTGCTGAACTTAAACATTTGAATTTCGCTTGCTGTTAAAGTAAAGATTGTTCATATTTACATTAATTTTAATGCTTACAATCTCTTTTTGTTATATAGTTTATTTTGTAACAATTGTTGTGTAGGAATGACAATAAATGATACACGTGTACTGTAATTGCCTGACCTCTCCAAAAAGACTTGGAATCACGAGTCTCCATCATATTCTGGCAGGGTCTAGGATTTCCTTATATTCCATCTCAATTCTAAATAATCAAAATTGTGTTCCATTAACAGTGTATGCAAAGTTCGCGAACCGAAATAATGAAACCAGTAAGGAAAATACATAGTTTACTAGAATTTCACTTCATGTACACTCCAAAAATGTATAATCATCAACGAAACTAATAAAAAGTTTTGAGAAATATGTACGCAAAATATGCAGAAACAATAAAGAAAAAAGTAATAAAGAAACACATGAATGCACATAAACTTTACATAACCATCTCACTGACACGTATCATATGCTGATTAAAAACCTAAAGTGAAATTTCATATATACACACTTAATTTATACCGGATCAGCGTCCGTGTACCTCAAATACAACAAACAACCATTTGCAATTGTAGCATTGTGAATGGATAAGGCAACAGTATCGTTGTGCTAGACTGGTTCAGGTGACAATCATTTTTTTTTTCTTAAACTCCCCTATTCAGAACCGGCGTTTCACATGTGTTTTCACTTCCTCGTTGTTCCTGTAACTTTCAAACTGTCAGGATGGTGGCAAGTTACTTTCTTGCAGTGGTTATTTTAATGTTGACCTCAGGTGAGTACCTAAAACGCAAGATGATTATATTATTAGTAATAATTTGCATGTTTAGATATTAGGGTTTTTCTGAATATTCGAATTTGAACCAATGAGATACGATGGGTAAAATATTATTTGATGTACAGGCGTTGTCTAGCATCTTCGTTGTGCAACCTAATGTATAAGTAAGACGCAAACTTATTTAAATATTCCCTCAGGTTATTATTTTTGTGTGGAACATACATACATACATATATACATACATACATACATACATACATACATACATACATACATACATACATACATACATACATACATACATACATACATACATACATACATACATACATACATACATACATACATACATACATACATACATACATACACATCCATCCATCCATCCATCCATCCATGCATGCATACATACATACATACATACATACATACATACATACATACATACATACATACATACATACATACTCAAATTTTACATTCTTCAGTCATAGGTTAAGTGCACACATAAGAAAAGAATACACTATAAAAACTGCAATTTTAATTGTTTTGTCACACATAGCTAGAAACACCTGTACTCATTTATGTGCCTTACAAAGTCATATAATATATCAGTTATTCGGCCGTGTATAGGAGAGAGAGAGAGAGAGAGAGAGAGAGAGAGAGAGAGAGAGAGAGAGAGAGAGAGAGAGAGAGAGAGAGAGAGAGAGAGAGCACTAATGTCACAGTGTGTTTTAATTTTACATTAGACCAGTCTAACAAAGTTTTCAAAGGATGGAAATGATTTGTTTATAAAAAAATGTATGACATTACTGTTCTATGAAACAATAAATGTGTCAGGTTTGAACGACGTTCACACATTTATTGTAGAATTTAGTCGGTCGTACTTTAGTCGTACTCCGTTATGCACTCCACATATATGGCTAGTGAATAATGTAATAACGACAGCACTCACACATCGAGAATAAATTAATTAGAAATAGAAGGAGGAGCGATAGGAGAGCTTTATAAACCTATCTGAGAAGTTTGAAATTAAACCAGTTTGTACACATATCATAACAACGATTAGCGTCCTTGAACATTTTCATTCATTCGTATACAAAATATTTATATTTGTATCAAAGTAATCTAGAATAATATCACGAAAGGATCACCTACCGTATCCGAGATAGCGTGGTGTTAGCTTCATCTGTTTACCACGGCGACGGTCTCAGATCTTGTGTTCCAACTTTTGACTGATATCGGTTGATCCACAGATGTTGCAGATCTGCATCGATTAAGTTGTAAACATGTGAAAACGGTCGGGTTTGTCAGTTCGAGAGAGAAATTATATATTACATACTTTAATAATCGTCGACATTATCTAGTTTTTAAAGGCCCTACTATATTTAAGACAGATATCTTATTTTTCAGGTGAGTTGTCCTTTGAAAGTAACGGCGGCATTGTGGGTTTAAATGCTATATATTTATCTCCCCCGTTTAGATGATCTGTACCAGGAAGTATCATGATACTTGGCTTACCAACTGTATTGAATTTAACCAGACTCCATAAATTTGGTACAGGTACACTGAATTTTATTCACTTGTACTATGTTCCATTGAGGTCAGGCAGTTGGTACCGCCATCATTCTGACCTTAACCGTTAATTATTTTCTTTCTGTGTTATTTATAATTATTTATTTTAGCGTATTTGTTACTATACAGATAGAACTTTGACTTTCCGCACTCACTACCTCACCTGAACATATTAAATGATGAATGTCTTATCGAGGATACATGATACTTTTGTATACTAATACTGTGAACGGATCAACTCAAGACAAACAATCAACAAAAAAAAAAAAAAACATGGATGAAATAACATTTAATAATTTGACACTTTACATTGCTGAGACTCTATGGTCTTAAATTACCTAACAAGAAGAGCGAAATTGAACAAGTTATGTAAAATTGAAAATTTAATTTATTTCTCTAAAATACAAAGTGAAAAAGTAAAAATACCTTCCAGTCTGGGGAAGTGAATACTAAACAGTTATATCAGATCCTAAATATTCTAACAAGTATCGAGTAATCCAAATGCATTCCAATGGTATTCTGGATGATGTTCTCTGATGTACAAATGTACTAACAGCACAGAAGAAACAGTATAGTATAGTCCCAATATGTCTTTAAATGAATTCACAGTAATTCCAGTCTAAATTCATGTACTCTTTAACTGAATTCATAGTAATTCTTTAGCATCTATTATTCCAATTAATCTAAAAATTTATATTTCGAGCACTGCAACTTCAACGAACGATTAATTAATTGCATGAATTCCCCTCAATATAACTGAATAACTGCCAAGATTGATGATGTTCCTAAAATGTTACGTAGCAATTCTCTTATATACCAAGCTGAAACGAAATTACTAAAACATAAAGACTGTTATATGACTCATTTACGTTGCAGATCAATCTGATAAATAAGATCAGCTGCTTATGAATAGTTAATAAGATATTATGTGAGCTTGGCTTTTCAGAACTCATGTCTTTTTCGGACCACGAACTATTTACTTGCAAAATAATTCAATATGAACGAATCAACATGAGTATACTCTAATAGTCTGTGTGAGCTTTTATCCATCAAGTTGAAAAATATGTTCTCAAACACGATCATTTCTGAACTTTTCACAGGAAAATTAATACATAATGCAATCTTTTAAAATTAATAAAAATGTTGTACCCAGAAAATGTACACATTGAACTAAAGTAGCCTAAATAAAGAAGAGCGACGTGTAGCTGATGTTAGGCATACAGTCAAGTAATATATATTAGCAAGCACACAAATCTCCCAATCTTCCGCTTGCGAGACCTCAACAAGTTACCGCACCGGTGGCCTATTGGTTATAGCGTCTACCTGGGATACTGACAGTAGCTCATTTTAAAACTGCTACTAACAGCTGTCTAGTTTGGCGCTCAGCATTAAGAGGTTAATATTAGTACTGGTCCTTCTGGTGATAGGATAATGTGAATGGGTAGGACATAATATTGCATACATAATAGTGATATGACAATATATAAAATATATGTTATAAATCAAAATCACTTACACACACACACACAAACACACTCACACCCCTCAACAATTCGTCTTGAATGCACGCAAGCTCCATTCACTGGCATCTTACTGAATACGTCATCATCAGGAGAAGGGACATGAAGAATGTCAGCATGACCAAGGTCATGTAAAAATATAGAATGCAGGATTGACTAAAAGCTCATATTCCCCAACATCAAGATGCAGATTTAGTTAAACAGGCGACCATAGGCTAACGTGTCCGTAAATCTTGATGTTTTCGAATTGAAACAAGAGAATATCAAACAGGCATTTGTTGAAGAGCTGCGCAGCTAATTGGATACAATCGTTATTAAAACCGAGAATGTTGAGGAAAATTGGACATCCTTCTTGGACTTGCATCAGAACTCCTGGTCCCACCACACGTAAGCATCAATATTGATCTGATAGAACGATGATGCCATACAAAGAGTCTTGAAGCTTTACAAGGCATGTTTGGAAGACAGTACATTTTAGACGGCAGCCTTAAACAACATCAAGAGGATTGTCAAATGCAAATTCAAAGAGTTGTAAGTATCGTGGCTGAGTAATTAGGATGTTCTGTCCTACGCCGACAGAAATGACATGATGAAATTATATGATGTTTTGAAAACAATCTACTGGACACACTCATCAGGAACAAATCCAATGCTGAATGAAGACACTCCATGCTGTTTACGGACTAAGAAAGAAACTTGAAAACTGGACAGAACACTTCAAATTCATCTTCAATCAAACATCATCTATCCGAAAAGTGGTAAATGATCGACCGCCCAATATGGAAATCAATACTTGCTGATCCTCCAACACTGAGTGAGACAGTGAAAGCATTTGCTGTCAAAAAGCAAAGAATCTGGGACAAATGTTGTACCAGCAGAAGTGTATAACGCCAAAGGTTCGCACACGGTACATGCACTGCATGAACACTGCCAATCAATGTGGACGCGGAGAATTATACCCCATGAGTAAAAGGATGCACACATCTTCCTCTTGTACAAGCTGAAATGAAACAATCATACACTCGTCAATTCCAGGAGATATGATACAAACAAAAGTCCAACCTGTACACGACATTCACTAAATCGATGAAAGCCATTGACAGTCAGCAATAGAGGGCTTTAGAAGATCCCGGAAAAATTCGGTTGCCAAGAGAAATTCATCATGAGGGTTTGGCAACTAAATGGTAGCATGCGTGTTCGTGCCGTGGACGACGGTAAGTCTTCTGACTCTGTTCCGTCCCATTGAGGTCAGCCCTTGCAACATTGTTACTATTCCTTCACCAGTGTCCAGCATCGTGACATCATTCATTTCCAATTTTCCTTGTTGCTAGAAAGGCCCAATAGATTGTGCTATACATTCCCATATATTAAATTCCCATTGTCGCTAGACAGACCCACCCAAGTTAAATTTTCCTTGTAGCCAGAGTGCCGCAGAACATTTTTTCATGGAAGTCCCATTGTCTCTATAATTCCCAAATTCACTTCTACCAATGCCTGCCCTGACTAATGCGCTGAGGTCGACATTAGCTACCAGAATGACATCAAGCTTTTACTCTAAGGAAACAATAGATAAAGGTACAGGACTTGACCGTCTTCTTTTTACCTCATATTTGCTGACGAATATTCAATGAATGACAAATTTGATACTGACATAGGAGATGCACCACTTGCACCGGGAAAGCCTTACATAGAATCTGCTCTAACAGTAGAAGGACACAATACCTTGTGGCAGTCGAAAAGTTCACATATCTCAGCAGCACATGGTTGCATACAGTCAATATTGATGATGAAACCAACGCCACAAGTACTATCGTAAGTGTGATATTTTGCAGACTAGTTACAAATGTGTTTGATTTCAGCAGGATCAGTTTACCGACCCATCTTATTTGCTTTCTAAACTTGGACGGTGTACATACGTCATGCCATGACGATAAATCATCTTCACTTGGACACTCTGAGGAAATTAATAAGGATAAGATGGCCAGATAGGCTCCCAGAAACTGAAGTTCTAACACAGGCAGGCATTCCAATCGTCGATACTATGCTATGAAATCATTGTTGAAATGCTCAGGCCACGTCACCAGGATGTCAGAAGAGCGACAGCCAAAGAAGAGCTGCAATGAGAGAAAGCGATCTCAGGGTGGCCAGAAACAACCCATCAAAGATTCCCTCAAGTTTGTCAACATTGACCACGAGTCTTGGGAAGATCTCACACAGGATCGCTCCACATGGCTGGACCTACATACGTTTAATGAAAAAAGAAATGCAGAGGAAGTGCAAACGCGTGAGCAGCAGAAATCGTAGAACTGTAGAACTTCTTTAATTGTTCTAGCAAATCCAAGAGGCATATCCAACCGAGTGTCACAATCAGTTCACAGTGCAAGTTGGTTTAAACAACCCATTCACGTACTCGCCAAAACAAAACCAGTTAGTCATCTTTGAATTCCAAGGACGAACAACATGTTGAAATAACATACAAGTCTAATGACGCTGTAAGTATACATATGATCATGTAAACCTTTATATATATCTGAGCTTTCAAGTTGTAAACTTTGTCTTATGTTGATATGTACTTTTATACTTACTATTCCACAATGAAGAGAATTCAAAGAAATGTCATGAATGCATGTGTTTCACATGATCAATTGTCAATAGGTTAGATTGTTTTTAAAATGGGGCGTGTGTTTGTGAATATACTCTTTTTCTCGTACACTTTAACGTATGCTATATTCATCTAATATTACGAACAAAAGAGTTCCAGGATGTTTGTTGAAACGTAAAAGCATTTTTGTTGTAAAATTTAAGTTTTGTAAATTTAGGAATAGTTGGATATTTCACTCTGGGCCAGTGATAATTGCATATTTTCTTATTGAGGACACAAACTTACTCTCCGTTAGGTTATGTCATTATTAAAAAGTAGGTTAAATTGACCCAACTTTTGCTTTTAATAACTCAATTTAATTTTTTTTTTCTGACTATATCTTAAATATCGCTTGGCTTCTGATTACGAAACTAACCGGATCTAATTTCGATGACTCAGACATGTGCCTAGTTAGTTCCCTTACGTGCATAAATACCCTCAACACTTAAAAAAAACCCAAAAAACAAGAAAAAATGTTATGTTCAGTGTAAGCAATTAGTTTTCCTCATCCTTAGAAGTAGGTAATAGAACAATTTTTCCTACAGACCTAAATCTGTGAACTGACCAAGATGGGAACAAAAGAATCGGTTGTCTCCACCTTTGTGTCAAAAATATTGTGCCTCAATTCCTTATCACTATATTTCTATTATTTTTATTATTATGTAGACTTCTGTGAAATAAATAGCAAAAGCCTTTCTTGCATCGTATTTATATTTTACATCATTATCCACTTTGATTCATTTATAAAAATCGTATTATCAGCTGTCACACGTGGCGCTAACCATTAAGAAGTTAATGTTAGGCTTAGTCCGCCTGGTGTTAGGATAATGTGATTGGGTAGGACATCATGCTAAATCTCTGTGGCATTATGCCCCACTTCTAGACATTGATATAAACTGCCACACTGCAGTCAGCGTAGCGATATGACTAAAATGTTTTAAAGCTAAGTTAAAAATCAAACACACACACACACACACACACACACACACTTTAATACTGTTCCCTAGTCCTTTCCGCATTTTGTGTTTTTGTTATTTCATTCCGCATTGATTGTTTATGACGTGATACTTATTAAATAACCTGATCGCGACCTATATATTTTCAATTCGGCACCTCCTCCTGCAGAGCCCTACATGATGATACGGCTCCTTTTATACGATACGCTTGGTTTTTTGTATTATAACAGCGTCCAGTTGTATTCGACAGTTTTTATACAATCAGGTGCACTAAAGTTCAGTCAAACACTCCTTCTTTTAATTGATATACTTGGGTAAAGAATGACCATAGGGTATGTTCTTGTTATCAAAATTCCAAGAAGTGCCCAATTTTGATATACATGGTGGACTATACTCTTTGCGTTATCAAATTTCTCTACCTTGAAGGGTTGAACATATTTTAGCAGTTAGGCTAGAACAAGTAATGACATTAAATCGCTTCCGAACATGATACTTTTAGATTCGTATACTATCATAATTCGATTAAGAACCTTCGAATCTCTAGTTATATTTATCAAAAGAATCGTAGTTTCCTCGTGTGCACACACTAAAAAGGGCTTATCGTATTTCTGTTAGCTGATACACCAGGGGACTTTGATCTAAATTTATTCGTTATGGAAGTGAGATGGAAAATATTAAAACTGAACACTATTAATAAGAAAAAAGTTAATGAGGAAAAGCTAACCAGCTCCAACTGATTTGATTGTGTATTATGCAACTGACTTGATTGCATATGCAACTGACTTGATTGTATATGCAACTGACTGGATTGTATATGGAACTGACTTGATTGCATATGGAACTGATTAGATTGTATATGCAACTGACTTGATTGCATATGGAACTGACTGGATTGCATATGGAACTGACTGGATTGTATATGGAACTGATTAGATTATATATGCAACTGACTTGATTGTATATGCAACTGACTGGATTGCATATGAACTGACTGATTTGCTTATGGAACTGACGGAACTGGATTGCATGTGGAATTGACTGGATTGTACATGGAATTGACTGGAGTATAAGTTTGAGGGATGGTAGGAATACTATGACAAAGAGGTGATGCTGCTATTAGTATTATTATCTGTCAACGCTAAGAGGTAGGTGTTTACATTCTTAGTATTTAAACTTAACTTGAGTGCCTGATAATTAGATGCATTTTGATGCCTCAATATATATTTATAACACATCCTTGTCATACTTCAGACATAAATGTTCCGCATCCTGACAAAACTGTCCTTGGTTCGATTATTCCCAATACAATAACAATTGTACTGCCACGCTGTAAGAGTGTGGATTGAGGCTTACCAAGATATAAATTAGAACTGTATTAGGATAACTCCGTTTACCAGCGGAAGGTTGTAATATCATTATCAAATTGTTTACAGATTGTAGGCCAAAACAAGTGGTATAACTGTTTTCTGTAGATAAATAATAATATTAGAACATTTAAAACGAAAAAGTGAAATGTGATTGGACTTTGGTAACTAACTGTATAATCCACTTTCCACTCGCATGATTACTAAGAGAAATCACTCGTGTTCTTCTACTAAGTGAAGCAAGAGAAAAGAGAAAAGCGGTGAGTTCGCGACAGCCATTCTTAAAGTGAAGTAATAAAAAACATAGGAAACGTTTAATAGTGTATCTGAATTGTGTTTATAAATGTAATTACAGCTATACTAAAACCACAGAACCACAGAACCTTTCATCCTAGAGCTACATTGCGTCTGAAATCGTTGCAGATGTATATGTGTACAAATAAGAGTTGTATGGTACTATTTACGCTCAGACTCTCTCAAGTAGCTGAACCATTAATGAAATTCGCCAAATTTGGATGATATCCCCAAAACGACGGAAGTCAGCATATTAGATTACAAGTACTACTGGTTAATAATCTATGCAAACGTACAAAGCGAGCATACTAATAACGTCTTTCAACAACGTACAAACATGTCTTATGGTCGTATTATTTCTCTCTCAAGTTATGTAGCATCGATATTATCTGCTGTCATAGGTTTAGTGAGGTACAGTCTTAATATCTGTGCGAGTCTGTACACAAAACTAAAATGAATTTCCAAGCAACATGAATTATGCATGTAATTGATTAGCAAACACTGTGCAAGGCATAAGACGATTTCATTGCAAACTTAGACAATTTATCTCTGATAATTTCCACCTCAGTTAGGAGGCAACTTCGTTTCTGCATTAAAATGTGTTATTTACTGAACATAATAGTCTAATAGTTTCTTTCTTAGAAATAAATGATAACATTGTTCACACACAGAACGGAACAACCATAAGGGAAAATGTTTGTTTAAATTATTATTATTATCGTTTTAATTTATCAATTTAAATTTTTAATGTCACTGTGTCATTAGCTAAACTGAACGATCCGGTACTGCATTATATATTGCCAAAACATATTTTTCTTGAGCGTAATGTTGTTGATTATTTAATGCAGTATATTTTACTTCCAAGTCCCATGCCCATACAGATCACCAACAAAATGATGTTCTGAACACTCCCTTGGGTAGCTTATTTCTTCTAGCAAGTTCTGCCAAAATTATACTATTGTCCCTGATACTGATAAGATATAGCGGTGCATGATTTAGCCAGTAACAACAGTTTTTATCTTGTGCAGCTTTCATTATACCAAAAGTAACATCTCTGCTACACTTATTGTAACTCCAGTTTCGGAAGCTAAACTTCTTCCAAATCGTTGATAATATAAAACAACGCCATTTCCATCATAGCTTCGATTTCACTGCTAAGAGAAAATATAATTTATTCATGCTAACATTTACAACATACCTAGTATTGGGTGCCTTCCCACCATCAAGACAAGGTAAATCTGCCCGACACCAAGATTTAATATGCCAAAGGTATCGAAAATATCGATCAGAATACTTGGCAACTGCCGAGGGTTAACACTAATCATATCTATATTGATCATTAATCCACCTGCAATGAAATAAATTTAAAAAATCCCAAACTATTTCAATAAATCAAAATCCATACACAGTTACAACATAGCAAATAAAGTTCAATAAAATTATTCTGCTTATTTCAGAAATTTCCTTTGCAATTTTGGTGCTTATAGAGGATGTTTTCTTTCTATTTTAAACTTAAGTTACAGCACTGATCTTTGTTGGTGTTCTGGATACCTATACCGTTACTCCTCGGATTGCTGCTGGTATGGCGTGTGCATGCATGGGTCAATACACGGTCAAAATCAACTACTCAGCATCATTCACGCAATCCTTTTGCAGTCTCGTTCACTTCAGTTGAAAAGGGTCAGTGTTTACCGTTTGACATGTTACCCTAGAAAATAAATAATGAGAACACCTGTTCTGATGTTGATTTTGAAATTATTTGCACTATTAGTCCCTGTTGGTGCATCCTTTTTCATTCCATGAAGATACAACAAAATTAATCGGATTTAGTGGGAAAAAATAGTTTTCAATTATAATTAGTATATTCCAGGTATCATCTTTATTTTGTGCATAGCTGACGAAAGGTGTGGTTATAGTCACAAATGGTTGTTTCAAATGAAATTTAAATATAAATGTGACTATCTGCAAACATATTAAATATTAAAACAAGAAAATCCAAAACCTAACATGATAGTCACTCGTGATAACAAAATTCATCGAGATCGTAAATAATTGCTTACAGTGATAACCAAGCGCATAAACGATTTCAAAAGTCAAATTTACTATCAGTTTTAGAACTCTTGCAGTTTGGTCATCACAATAATGCATTCGTAATTTGAAGTAAAGCTAGTCAAGTTACCGAAACATTACCAGTGGAACATTGTTTTCTTAACATGGTAAGCTGAGAAGGATTTTTTAAAATATTTTCCTTGGTAATTTATCGTATCATTTGTACTGTGCGAGGGTTTGTTTTGTTTATGGTGTCATTTTCATCCGATTTATTTATGACATAAATACATGCATTTCAATTGCAAGTGACTGTATGTTTCTCATTAAAACTTTTACTTTGTGTTCTTGTTACAGTGATATAATTATTTTTTAGTTTCTTTCTCTTTTCAAATCAAAATTGTAGAAAGAGTATGTGTTACAACTCTCGTGTTTGCAGGAGTTACACAATAATCAGATTTGTAGATAATGTCTTAATCTATTGCGATTTCATTAATATTATACAGCTTAAAAATAGTATAAATAACTTGAACTATATACATTACAATTTTTTATCGTTATTTTTAAATTTGTAGACAAATTTATTAATAGCGTCCAATTATTTGCAATTAGGGAACCGATAGGGGAGGTTAGGACGACACAGAAACCAATATGGGATATGTGGCTGACAAGAAGACCACTTTAGTATGTGAGAACGACAACAAAGATGCTTGTCTGGAAAAGATCAACAACAAGGAGATATTTTTGGGATCTATGGACTACAAGGAAGCAAATTACCAGTCCAACAACATTCTCTCCCTATTTTAATTTCGAAACAACGACAAGGAGATATGTTTGGGATCTATGGAGTACAAGCAAACTAATTACCAAACCATCAACACCTTTTCTCTATCCCCATTTTTGGTATGTGCATACACACATTCTCACACAAAATCAGTGTTATTGTGTTCTCTTTATCCATTGTTCTCGACAGAGATTGCACTGAATAAAGTAAACAAATCCATGTGGGTAGATAATGCTTGCTTTCGTTTTAAAATAAACTGATTGTCAAAGTTATACGTTGAACGATTTACTTTAATCCATCACCATCAGCACTAGTTAAATGTTCCAAATATTGATACCATATTACTTAAATATTTTACAACGAATTACCTCCCTTCTCACATTATGGGATAAAATGAGCAAATATGTAAGAAATGTTATTTTTCAAATGTAAGCAATTTTAGTTTGGTTTCCATAATTATTATGTATTTGTTATAAAGCACTTCAAAGCTTTGCTGTGTCGCAAACAAAATGAAGTCTTTATCTTAAAATTAGTTACTATGTCTTGCTTCGCAAGCATCGTGTCTCCTTTGTGGAAGAAGATCGCTTAAATAGTTAGGTACTTGATTATTAATAATGCATTATACATAATATTTACCATCTCTTCCTTTTGGAAACGTTTTGGAGACTTTTGGAGCTTCTTAATCTATAACTATTAACTGCTCGTTAAATTTAAACATCTTTCTTAAAAGTTCAGTTGGTCTTAATCAATAACAAGAAAGGCACCTTCTTGATCTGCGATAGTATTGACACCCAAATCAGTCACGGTCACTGAGAATCACGTAATCCAGCAGCGCGCTTATAGTCGATCTTATCCAAATTAGTTTACTATGTAAGTTCTGAATATATTTTCGGCAGGATGACAATGATTTCAGCAAAAAACACACTTAAAAATGATAATTTATCAAACCGGGCCTATCAGCTCTTAAATGTCTTATTAGAGTTTACAATAAAGTCAGTTATTACATAAATAATATTCTTTAAGGGCTGGTTGACTGCAGTGATATTTAAATTTCCCGTTTCTGAAATGAATATGCATCTATATGGTTCCTTATATCCCATAAAATATGTTTTGTAAGGTCAACGACGCAGAGTTCTCATACAGAAAACTTTGCCATAGTCATCAGTGCCTCTATTGGTGGTTTGACTAGTTTGGCATTTCTATGCTGCTTTATTACCGCTTGCGTGAGATTCAAAAGGGTCCAAAGAAGGCCCGTGCAGGAACACCAGTCTCAGCCTAAGCCACAACACCACCCGAGCAACACAGGGATTCTTGCTGTTGTCATCAGGAGAATACCAGTCCAACGATGCCGAAGTATATGTGGTCTGCACGACCTCGGAATAAAAGGAACAATATCAGATTTTTATTAAACAATAAAATTTGTTGTGTCATCTTTTCTTCCTTTTGGGAGAAGTGTTAAGGGTCTTTGAATCATATGACAACAGATAATAATTTTATTCCATATAACTAAGATATATTGACGAGAAATGATTATGAAGCTTGTATGATACAAGCACATGACGCCGATGTCAACTGGCCATGTAATATATACATATAAAATAAATACACACACGCACACACACATAAATATATATATATATATATATATATATATATATATATATATATATATATATATATATATATAGAGAGAGAGAGAGAGAGAGAGAGAGAGAGAGAGATAGAGAGAGAGAGAGAGAGAGAGAGAGAGAGAGAGAGAGAGAGAGAGAGAGAGAGAGAGAGAGAGAGAGAGAGAGAGAGAGATTGCACGTTTGTTTAGAAGAGCTAATACATCATTCCCAGACGATGATATTATTGCATGGACACTTTGTACTACGCACTACTACATATACTACACAGTTATTAATACAGCCATTGTAAAAAAAATACTTTAAGTGTTAAATCATTTTTTATTTCAGTTTCGGCTGATACGGAAAATCTCATTTCGAATTCACAAATGAATTCAAGCATTTCCCAGATTACAGCTTACGCATACAATCGGGAACCCATTGCACCAGTAGCACCTCCACCCTACTGTCTGGCCTCACCATCTGAACCCCCACCTCCGTATTCCTAGTACATATAAGTGGAGACTTCGTCAAATTTGCATCCAATATTGGACTCGTATAATACACGAACCTTTGCTTTTGTATATTAATGCTTAATTAAATGATTCTGCACAATGTATTATTTCCTTCAACCGTCATTTCCTTAGATTGAGTTATATTTTTATTTCTTTGCAGCGATATCACTTAATCCAATACATTTCAGTTGCAAATATTTTATTCGGTTCATTTTGAAGACATTGTCAAAGGACTTTTAGAGGACTTTCTTTATTCCTTGCATACTGTTTACACCTATTGCTTACAAAGTCTTACTAACATTGTGACATTTTATAGTCGTAGCAAAGGCAACACATTTCTGTGACATATGGACATATTTGTCTATTATATTTGTCTATTATCTACCTATAGAACTTTGCAACAATATGTTATATACCTTTGCGACAATTTTTATGCAGTTAAATAGTTCTTGTCACCCAACATGAAATTTTATTAGAGCTTTGTAAAAACAGAATATTTTTGTTGTGTACACATGCATAATAATGGAGGGTAAAATAAGATTATTTATGCCAAATATTTTGCAATTAAATTTTGGTGGTTTTATATGAATGATGTTGAATGAAATATCTTTATTTGTTTTGCTGTATATAGAGAAAGAGATTAAAACATATACAATTAAACATTACACCACGGATACATGGTTAGTAGTATCATAAATAGTCAGAGACCAGCTGCCCCCCCTTCAAAAAAAAGTTATATGTTAAATTTTTGCCAGCAATTCTTTATAGCTAAAAATAATGTCTTTCACATGATAGGCTTTTTCTAACACATTTCTGACAAAAACATGAGCAGCAGAGAAGGTGAACCCTACAAATTTTTGCGACAAAATCGATTAAAGCCTCAGAATGCCAAATGGAGCCTTCCTACGAAATCTCATATTTTAACCAAAAAAAATTAAAGGCCCCATTTTACAAATGGAGCCTTAGCGATTTTGTCGCAAATACATTGTCATAACCACCCTCAAATTGCTGCCATCTACGTCAGGGAGGGTGAACCCTACAAATTTTTGCGACAAAATTGATTAAAGCCTCAGAATGCCAAATGGAACCTTCCTACGAAATCTCATATTTTAACCAAAAAAAAATCAAAGGCCCCATTTTACAAATGGAGCCTTAGCGATTTTGTCGCAAATACATTGTCATAACCACCCTCAAATTGCTGCCATCTACGGTCGCAAATATGTTGTCATCTCACCCTCCCTGCTGCTGATTAATACAAATTATTTGTTAGCTTTTCACAAACAGACTAATCGATAATACTTCACCACGTAGATCAATTAAATTATTTGACTGATCGGTGAGTGTAAAATTAATTCTAGTTAGTAAATCATTTTGACATTGCATATAGACTGGATTAGTCGGATTTTCAACAATTAAAAATCCGGGGGGTGCTGTTGGTGAAAATGAATAAAGAATGTAACCTTGTCGGGCTTGATTTGATTGTTCCATATTAATTTGATAACTTCCTTCGATTACATCACACGTTAAATTAAGTGCGATCACCGATGAAATATTCACATTGTTCGGTGCGATATGTCTACCGTCGCCGTCGGGAGAATTATTATAAGTGAGGATTATAGGCTTCGGCTGGCTATCTTTCCATGATTGATAAATTTTATTAAATCCTTCGTCGATGGCAGTTCTGAGTTTTTTCTTTAACTCGGGAACATTATATCCTGGTAATTTATAATTTGGATTTTCATTTATATTTTTTTTATAATCTTGAGCTGAGCTAGTTTTTGAAATCGGGCTATTTTCATCAGTGAAGAGATTAGTAATCCTCGAATTAAATATTTCCATGTCATCGATGATTTTATTACCCGCGGCGACTACACTAGTAAACTCAGCTTGTGTAAGAAAGCCAGATCTTAACGACGGTAATAACAACAAAAAATCATTATTTATTCTATCAAGGATGTGATCTTTAATGTCTACAAATGTTGGACTTGTTTCATGTATTTCCAGAATTTCACCTTCCTGTGGGATATAATCATTAAAAAATGGAATTCTCCACACATCTTCACCATATTGATTCTTATATCGATATCTTTTTGTAAAGTTTATATCCTCGAATTTTTTATAAGTTTTTGATGGATTTTCAGGTCCTATTTCATCAGTGACGTAATCAGATTTTACAGGCTCGGGCGTGGAATTACCAGCACTTCTAGGTGGATCTTCGGGCCATCCTAATACTGTTCTTATTGAACTGTTATAAATATCTACAACATACCCAGGAGAGCCTATTTCAATTGTAGATGATAGTGTTGGTTCATGAACTGTTATCGCAATTTTTGATTCTTTTTTAGTAATGGATTTTATTCTACGTTGTAATTCATTATTAATTTGCTCAATTTGATAGGACCCAGTTGGTATTGAAACAACGTTCCAATCTGGAGTGTCATCTTTTTTATTCCTATATGCAAATACCAGAGAATTATTAGGTCTCTGACCGCCAAATGGAACCGATCTGATATTAGGCCAACTATGATACACTCGTAATTTTGCCAACGCGATTTCCTTTACTGAAACAGGTGAGGGAAAATTCACACTGAATTTAGGGTTTGTTGACGATATTGATATCATACTTGTTTTCCGCGGAGTGGTATTTTCTGCTATCCGCTGAAGTAGCTGAATCTCTTGCGACATTATTATTATTATTATTTACAATGTCTAATTTTGCAATAGATGAAAAAACGCTAGCGTTTTTAATCGTAGTATCATAAATACGTATCATCGCGGAGAATTCGTCTTCGGTAATTATCGTATCATCAATCGATGATGACATCAACGAGGATAATTGTGAGTAACCGTTAGATACTGCTTGATGTTTTACTATATAGTCGTTAAGTTTTTCTTGAGAACACGATGATATTTTTTTAGTAATAGCATTTGCAATTCCGGCAAATGTTGTCACCGCGGAAATAGCAATTGGGACAGCAATCGGAGCTACCATTGTTACTGAAGATAGTATAATACCAGCACCGGCCATTATACCGGATACCGAGTATACTGTAACATCAATTACGGTAATTCTCCTGCGATACTTTTTAATTTTTATTTCATATTCATCAATGAGTGTTTTGAGTTTTGTTAAGAACTCTTTGACGGTATCATAGCGATATTGCGATGACGGAATCATATTATTTTAAAATCTCAAGTGGTTTCTAATTGTTAAAAATTCTAATTTAGATCAGCTACAAACTCCATGTACCATACAAATGATGTCTTATTTAAATTAGGATCAGTGCTTGTTATTGTAAACCGTTTGTATTCATCTAGGTCAATAGTCGTTGAAATCACGTTGTTGTATCCATATGAAGTCGATGATGATATATTAAACTGATTCAGTGACACTATTGTTAATCGATAAATACCCTTCTTTGACACAGTGAGAGTTATTGTATTCTTTTTAGGTTCCCAATCTAATGATCCAGAGAGAACTGTGTATATCATATTGATGATATTTCTCTCATGAGGAATCTTTATTCTTTCAAGTAGCGGAAGATTGTCTGTTTTAAATTTTGTAATATCCTCGATAGATTTTTTAATACTATTAATGTTATCTCTAATAATACTAAATCCAGTATCATTAATATTTTTAATATTGGATTTAATTTCATCAAAATTGGATTTAATTTCAGCGAGAGATGGAGAGGTTACCGCTGGTGTTCCAAAAAATTTATTGATAATATTTCTACGAAGGGAAGTATATGCTGTTATATGTTTTTCAAGTTCTTCATTTAAATTTTTTAATGCATCTGTGATTGTAGAAACAAGTACACCTGGTTTGAGTTTTCCATCATTTGAATATAACACTATTGTATCTTCAACGACGTCACGTCTTCGTATTAAGACATCATCCAATGAAACATTACTAGATTTCAATTTGCCCTGGCGATCTTGAAATACAACTATTTCCCCAGGATCTACACTTGACAAGTTTAAGTTCTCGGCGATTTCATCTTCGATTAATTTTTTTACACTTTCGACAGCGAATTTACTATCGGTTTCTGTTTTTTTTTTTGATTCTGATAAAGGTCGTCCCCAAATATCAATCATTATACGAAAACGCTACGTTTTTCTAAATCATAACGCTATCGTTTTTGCCATTGCCTGCTAGTATATTCATTAACAACAACTTGTGGTGGTTTCCTTGGAAATTTAGATATCTCTGCAAGGAAGTTTAATACTTCACGACCGCATATCGGTGGATCATTTAACTGTTGTGTTGGTAGCGTGGAATAAAAAATTGGAGATGACTTTGTTATTGTGGATACATATCGCATGAATTCTTTTGGTGGAGCTAATCCATATGAATCAAAATAGACAATTCCACGTGGATCAATTGCATATGCGACCCAATGAGTTCCTTTTCCGCTGCTGTTATCAAGATTGATAATACCCGTTTCATTTTTCATTGGTTTTGACGGTAATTGATCTCTCATGAAAACTCCTCTAAAATTTTTTATTGATAATGATTTTACAGCATCAATTAAATCAAAATTGGACATTGGTGAAAATCCTAGGGATTTTTCCACTAATAAGCCGTTCCTGGTATTCTTAGGCCCGTGCCCTTGTACCAATTGTTTGGGGTTCCTGGTAGTCTTAAACCCTTTCCTTTTTTTATAGCCTTTCCCAGTAGCTTTTTTCAGGGCCATTCCTGCAGCAGTACCAACGGCTCCTAACGCTGCCGCCTTCGCAACCGCTGGGGCAGCCGCTGCAATCAATGCTGGAATAGCAGCTAACAGCGGGAATATACCACCTGATTTTATCATACTGGCGATTGCTGCTTTCGAAAAATCAATTTGAACTCCTCGTTTGTTCTTTAGCGCATCATTGAAATGTTTTATTTGACGATCTGTCAGTGATAATTTATGTGCACCACCGGACATTTGAGTGGGTTTCAGCGTTATTGTAGTTCCACATTCTTTAGCCGACTTTGATTTCAATTTCTTGACCTGACCATCAGTCAACTGGACATTAACAATACTATATGTCATTCTATTCTAAAATGTAATTTACACTTTCAATTGATCTTATTGCGAAAATCCTAACTACAGGTTTGGAAAATCAAAGATTTTCTACTGGTGCATCAATAAGTCTCATTCGTCCGCCAACTCCTTCTAACAACATTGATTTATCACTGAGAATGACAGCAACTGCTCTATAATCGGCTATACCAGCAGGGCGTTGTACCCGAGCTTGGAAGTATATATCAACAACAGATTGTCTCATCATGTCAAGATGTTCCAATGAAAAGTAATAAATCGGATAGTGTTTTTCAAAATCAATTTGCGATATTTGCAAACCAGTATCAACATTTTGATCACGACCCATATACGACAATATTCTATGATATACACGAGCTATGTTGTTGTTTTCATAATTAAGCTGTACAATCTCTGCTGGCTCTTGTTGTCCGTTTATTCTCAACGAAACTTCACTTACTCCTAATTTATCAAATATCATATGACTAGATACTTGATGACCCACTCGATTTGCATCCTGTAACGCTATAAAGATATGACGTGGAGCTGAAACACCTTGTTTTGATGCTAAGTGCCATGTAAATGTGCCATTTACATTATCCTGCTTCGTATCAGTCGTTGTTGTTAGCCAACTTAGCAATGATTTTCCACCTGTGTCCATAAACGATAGTAATTCTTGCTCTATTGTAACTGCTGGTGTCAAGACGGGTATCCATAGAACCAATTTATTTAAAATGACTTTACCATCATCAACATCATCATCACGCCAAATTGCATCATTGTCATTCTCCTTTCGCACTAACACGACCGTATGCTTTGCTCCATAGATGACTTTTCTGACATTTCTACAGAATCCGAATATATGATGTAACGGAATTGCACATAAAAACCGTCGATGTTGTCCTTTTAATGCTCCTTTTCGTGTTGCAAATCCTAGATTGAAATTACCATTGACCCTTTTTAAAATGTCGAATTCAGCGCCTGGTCTATCTTCACGGTCTAGATTAGCATCGAGTTGTTGATTAACTTCTGCAGTAGCTTGCGCAGTTCGTACTTTAATAAACTGAATATGGTCAGCATGATCAGAAGTATCCTTTGCAAACATCATAGACGGACCAGCCGATCTTGTATAATCATCAGAATATCTCGCAAGTCCGATTATTGTTGTTGCAATATCAACATTTTGTTCTATTGATTCAATTTCTTTTCCATCAATGATATATCTTGCACTGTTAAATAGCGCCATAATGCCATTATTTACGAAACCAACTCGGATATTTGGGTCATCCCCATATGGTGTATCAGCTGCAACATTTGTTACAAGCTCTCCT
The DNA here is from genome assembly GCA_016746295.1 of Potamilus streckersoni. Taxonomy (NCBI): domain Eukaryota; kingdom Metazoa; phylum Mollusca; class Bivalvia; order Unionida; family Unionidae; genus Potamilus; species Potamilus streckersoni. The sequence goes on from JAEAOA010002211.1 coordinate 100,312, forward strand.
TCTACTTCAATAAACGCCTCACACGGCAAAAAGTATCTACTTGTATCTTGAACTTGAAGTTCAACTCTCCCTCGTTGATTAGGCTCTCTTGCAGGATAGGCATAATACTGATAGTTAATTTTAGAATTATCTTTATTCACCGGCGCTGCCATATCAAACGCTGGATCAGCAATTTTTTTAAATGCCATTTATAGTAAAACGTATCGTTTTTCTAAATCATTTTCTTTTTCGATTTCCTCCAAGACCGCTTCCCGCTATCATACTTGCAATATTACTACTATCTGGTGAAGTCATTGCTAATGATGCTAGTTTTTGTTCCACTGCGTTATTTATCACTCTACTGACATTTGCAGGCATCATTGTTGTTGAAGGTAGCGGTGGTGGTGGTTTTCGTCCGAATCTAGATTTCACCAATGACGTTATTCTATTCTTTGCGGTAGAAAAGGCCGTTCCTGCAAGATCTCCAACAGCGTTAATTCCCTTATTACGAATAACATCAATGGCTTTCATCGCTAATTGTTTAGCAATTGGTGCTACTTTTGGGGCTGTTCTTGTGAATAAACCCGCTATGGTATTTCCAAGGCCGTCTCCATAGTATGCCTTATAAACGGGCAATCTTGAGTTTACCACATACACGATTGTTGGTTTATTGTGATTATAGTGTACTATCATCTTATTTGAAATGACTTTGTAATTTCTAAATACAATTTCAATCGCTATAATAACCACTAAATTCCCCCGGAATTCCGTCCATTAACTCATCCAAGAGTTCTCGATACGTATGAATATCAATTATCCCACTTTGGAATAATCGTCTGCAAATATCAAATGCTTCATTAGTTATTTCGACTGAGTTATTCCCAGCTCGCTTACCTCCCATAAGAACCTCAAGTCGTGATATATCATTAATGATATTACTAGGACACATATGAGAATCATGATGAGAACTTCCATAACCCTCTCCTGAAGTACTTTCTGATTCGGAAACGTTTTGAATTTCTAGAGCTGATTCGGAAACGTTTTGAATTTCTGGAGATTGTCGACCTTGATCTCGACCTCGACCTCGTCCTCGACTTCGACCTCGACCTCGTCCTCGGCCTCGTCCTCGACCTCGACTTCGACTTTGTTGTTGTTCTTTTAGTTGTTGTTGTTGTTGTTGTTGTTGTTCTAAACCATACGCATCAACTCCTATTTTAAAAGCTCTGTATTCCACTGTATTCTTATTTAAATTTCCGGGTTCATTTTTATTAATTTTATATATCCAATCCACCCATTGATCTTTTTTTATTGTGTTTTTTTATACCCGTCTTTTAAAAATTTCTCCCTGTTATAATAACTTTTTACAGCAAAGTCTCCAAATGACGCATAGTCGTCTTCAGTTTTCAGCAATTGAAATTGTTTGATTACTTCTATAGCTTTATCAGTGAATTTCTTGCTAAAAGGAACACTTTTTTTAACGGAAACTTTTTCAATAGAATCACTAGCATCTTCAACGGGGTTATCATCAGTATCAATATCAATATTACCCATTTGTTGTATATCTCGCTGAGTTTGTAACTCACCTGAAAGCTGTTTTATTCCCTCGTGAGTTTTTTCAGTTTCTGTAGCAATCTTTCCTAATACATCAATAATAGGTACTGCTCCCTCTTTAGGGATGTCGCCGTATATAGCACGTTCTGTTGCAAGTTTCATATCTTTAGTGGCTTTAGTTACAGGGGCAAAAAGTTGTTCGCTTCCAATAGAAAAGTCAGTCTGCGCTTGCTGTCTAAGTTGTAGTTTATCTCGCACGTCATCTCGAATTGGTATAAACTTTTTCAGTAATGCTAACCTCTCACGGGCTAGTCTGGTAGTTAATGCTTCTGATGTCATTATTGGAAATGCTAACGATTTTTCAATTGTCGGTTTCAATACTTGCATCAATCAAACGTCTTATAGATTTCACTTTCAAAGCAATCTCTGACCGAACTTGGTACTGTTCCCCGAGTTTCTTTCTAATGGCTTCAACTATACTAAATAGCCGAATGAATAAATTAATATCATTGTTATACAAAGAAGCATTAACCGCTTTTTGGATTCTTTTTATCAGTGAATACATTTTAGGTAGAACATATCTTCCATGTTTCAATTGTATATCAATTTGTTCAAATTCATTCAAAAGTCTGTCTTCATTCAAAAATTCAGAAAGTACGATTCCTTGATTTCTTAAATTTGATATTTCTGTGATGATAGATGTAATATCTTGAAATTCCATTTATTGAATATTATTACTAATGTATTTGTATCTTTAAAATATTTTTATATACAAAAAAAAAAACAAAAACATATACAATGCCTATCCCTTCCTCATTCGAGTTCCGAGGCATGGGAGGCACATACATTAAAGACTTATACAATACCCTAACTCCCCAATCGAGTTCAAGGGCGGGTTATATGGGTATTAGACGTGAAATCCAAGTGATTTCTTTACAAACATTGAACATATAACATGAAGCCTCATTTGGAACCTCTTTCGCGCCAAACGACGTCAAAGAGGCCCAGAGGGGGGACAGTACATTACATATATACAATGCGATTATATAGGATATACAATGAATGAATATTTACAATGAATGAATATTTACAATGCGATTATATAGGATTTACAATGAATGAATATTTACAATGAATGAATATTTACAATGCGATTATATAGGATGGTTATATATACAATGCGATTATATAGGATGGTTATATATACAATGAAATGATAGGATGGTTATATATACAATGAAATGATAGGATGGTTATATGATAGGATGGTATGATAGGGACAGTACAGGACGATACAAACATGAAACGACGGGGCGGACCTACACCCAATCTGCCAATCAAAAGCAACCCAAGAAATTAACCCTGGTTGCAGTTGAAAAAATTCAACCACACCATGTCAATGGCGTGGGAGTTTTGATTGGCAATATTGGGCTTCGTTTTAAAGCCCCAAACTTATTACGGCTCATATTATATATAAGGTGACTAATACTGCAGTGTCAATGTGTAGGTGTGTATTTATTTTCCTAGCATTTCATAATGAATATTGTGTAGTAATTTCAATGGAAGCTAAGTATTTAAATAAAACATTAAAACAAGAAATACAACTGTTAAATAATAGCAATTTTTTTATTAATTTCTATAATATTACGATTAAATAATCGTAGTAATAATGGATTTACATGACGAGATAACTCCGTAATGGGGATCCCTGTCAATTCAGGACCTGCTATTTCTTGAATCGAGAATGATATTTTTCTGAATTTTATTACACGTAGCCACACTAAAAAAACTAAACTACATGTAGCGCGTTTTACTATTTTGACCTCACATACAATCTATTTTAACTTGTAATTATAAAGTAATTTCATTTTCATACAAACGCTGTTAACGCCGTCTTTGTAATTGGGATTTTTAAAAAATCTATTAATAGAACCCTGGCCTCGGCCATACATAACTCTGTCAAATTGTCTACCTACAGGTTTTTCCAACAAAACCCTAACTGCTGTTCTCAATACAGTCTTTAGAAACAAGAAACAATAACACAAAATCAAAATCCGTACATACCAAGTTAACCATTAAATACGTACATGAGATCACACACATCATTAATTCAATCCAATTTCACATGTGTTCGCACGAATTACATATCCGGGAATCAATATCGAAAGTAGGATAGTCACGTGACGATCAGTAGTAATGAGGGGAAATACGGAACAAAATAGTAATTATTGAGAGTTATCTTGTAAATAGGAAAACTTTATTCTATGTCCATTTTTCTTTGAGATAGCTGTTTGATAAATCCCTTCAGCAACTTTTCGTACTGAAGGAATACATATTCCAAAATATTTTCCCGCAGCATTCATTGAATGAAAAACTTTCTTCATTCGTCGTTGTATCAAATGACTGTACTGGTCTCTTTCCAACTGACTTACAAGTCCCTGTCTTTCCTTTTTTTATATTCTCTCTTTGAGAAATACACTGTAAATTTTCAAGAGAATTATTTTGAATATTAGAATCAATGTGATCAATAACACAGCCATCTTTAATCGGTCCCATATAACACTCAAAGACTGCCCTATGACAGAAATATCCCTTTCCTCCAGCAGTAAATTTCAAGTATCCTTGACTATTAACATATCCCACGGGTTTCTTTAGTCTACAGTGTCTAACAACACCATTACGAGATATTTCATAATTAACAAGTATTGGATGTGGTCTGAATTCTTGCTCCATTTATATAATAATACTATTTGTCTAATTCATTATTTGCTTTAATTATAAATCTATTAATGTAGTCTTGAGGGGTTTTTATGATTTTGTCTTTGACAGAGTCATGGTTAGGGTCAATGATAGCGTTTTTTATTCGTTTATCATAATAACGTTTCAATTCTCTAAACCGCTTACCCCCACAATTGATACATAATTGTGATTTTCCTCTCACACCCACCCCACAATTTATGCATGGGGACGGGCCTGTCGAATTATTTCTGACACTCTGTAAGTGATATCCACAGAATTCACCTCTACACGATTTATTGCATGGGGTTACTGATCCAATCATAAGCCATTTGCAGTGATTCATTATATATAAACAAACTTTTCTATTTAAATACTTGTCTTATTTATATGAATGAAGAATTCAAGAGATTATCGGCAAACAAGCCTTGGAAAAATATTAAATTCAATCTTGATAGAACTCTCGAAGATGTACCAAAAGAGAGAATAAATAATAGAAGTCTGATTAGAAAAATACGAGATTGTGTTCAAGAGTTTAAACAGGACGGTGCATCACACACCTGGTCAACATTTAAAATTGATGGTGTTGTTGATGCTAGAATGAATGATGAAACAGCAGCTATGATACTATCACAACTTGGCAATAAACGGTATTTTCTCAGAGTGAAATTCATTATCAATTTAGAATCGGGCGAATGGGTTATAAGAGACAAGTTTGAACCAATTCTCAAAGATAGGACAACAGTCATTGTTAGCCGTGATTCTAGACCAGGGCTGTTAACTGGAATTGATAAACCATACTATGAAAAAGCGTATCCAGAAACAGCAGTCGTTTATGGGATGTATCCGTTAAATAAACCTGACATTGGAAAACTAGCACCAATGAAACAGTCAACGTCAGTGGAAAAGCCACTCAACTGTGTGGCTCAACGAGTCTTAGAACACTTTACAAATGCACTCCGTGGGAATAAATTAACCGATCTAAGACATAAAAAAATAGATGAATGGGAGCTAACAGTGAAAGAGAACGGAGCAACTATTTCCGATATAGCTAGATTGGAAAAGTCGTTGAGATTTCCGATAACCGTTTTAACGATAACTGGCGAAGTATTATACGAATCGAAATACAATAAAAACGGAGCTCCAATCAAAATTATTGATCATAACAAGCACGCATGGACATCCGCGGTTACAATATTCCCGCGAGACAGAACAGTGAAGTATATCCCAGAAGAATTCACCAAGGATGGTATTCTCACTGAAGAAAGATTATTCGATGCTATTGCTAGTTTGTGTAAAAACGACCCTGTATCAGTATGGCTACTTCATAGTTTTGAAGATGAAGAATGTCAATTCAATCAATTTGTGAAACCTAACGGTGAATTATATCGCAGTGAAAGTCTACATAATAGTATGAAAAATCTAGCAATAAGTCTCAGTGAAAACGCTAGCGTTTTTAATGAAAAATCCGAAGATTACGAACAGTTACTTACAAATTGTTTTACAATTCCATCGGTTGCAGCTCATTTTGCAAGAAAGAAAAATAATTGGAAACCAACACGAAAAGAGTTTTTACAGGATGTTCAATCCAGCTGTTTGGAATATTATCATGGCGGTCTATGGAACGTTAAATACAATCGTGAGAGTATGATATCAGTTGATATCGTTGCTTGTTATCCAGGAAGTTTTCTAGGATATGGATTCGCTGGTGAGTATTTTAAACGTTTTGGACATCCCACACATGAAATGACTCGCGTTGCTATTAATGGACCACTGCCTGATTTTGATTTGACCGGTTTTGCTTGCGTAGTATCATTTGAATTCGCTGAAGGACTTCATCCGTGTTGTTATGTTTGGATTGGTAGACACATGGCTGAAAGGATGTGGTTACCAATAGTGTTATTGCGATATATGATTGATTGTAAAATGTTAGTTTCGTTGATTGTCAGCGAAGCGATTATCTCATATCAAAAACAAACCAATGTCTGGTTACCAGAACCAGAATGTCTTGATAGTATAATCGATAAGTCTAGAAAACATATTGATGCTGACGAAGAGTACATCATTGAATGGTCAAAAAAGATATTTAATCAACGAAATAGTGAAGCAAAGGATCTCGGCCGAAGAATAATCGGTAAATTTGCACAAGGTGGAAAAAAAATTTAACTTTAAAAGACAATCCTCACGATTGATTATAGATGATGCCGAATACGACTTCGTTATTAAAGATGCAGTAGAGAAAAATAGATACGCAAATTGTAAAACAGCCTTTTTGTCCAATAAAACAAAGTTAGGTAGAATTGTTACTTACAGTGATGGAGAAAGCTCTGCATATCTACATTTGAGAGCTTCTATGCTGGGTTATGCATCTATCAATTTATTTGCAATGATAAATAGATTTCCTAGTATAGCAGTCAGAGTTGCAATTGGTTCAATGTATGTCGATAAAAAATATATCAAAGAGATAACTAAATTTACTAATAGCGAAGAGACTTGGGGAACATGGCGAATTAAACATGAAATACAACGCGATTATTCTGAATCAGCAGACCTTGAGATTAAAAGCAGTTACCTGAAGAACGATAATTCTATCAGTGAAAAATCCGAAGGATTTTCTATGTCTAAAGCACCACCGATATCAGATCCAATTTGTAGATATAAAACAGTTTATTTAAACGGTTGTGGTGGATCTGGAAAGACAACACGTGCGATAGAATTATATCGAGAGAGAACGTCCATGATTGTACTCACACCAACTCATAGACTAGCGAGAGAGATCAAACAACGAAATGTTGAAGCTTGCACGTATCATAGTTTTTCTCGATACAAGGGTGATGCTTGGACTCCTGAGCGAATGGGTGAGAAATTTATTCCAGCGGTTATTATTTGGGATGAAGCATGTACTGTTTCAGAAGATGCATTAAAAATGTTTCTTGATTGGTTATTGCAAAATGATACAAAAGTTATATTGTGCGGCGATCATGGTCAACCACCACCATTTGTTGGTAGAAGTCCACATAATTGGTTAAAAGGATTTGTTGATTATTACGAAGAAATTGATACTGACTATAGAGCACTCAATGAGCAGTTACGTGAGTTTAAAAAACTAATTAGATTACACACGATAGAATTCAATGTGAAGTAGCGCGTGAAATAATTTCTGAAACACCTTTGAATGATTTTTGGGAAACATGGAGACCAAATGATTTTGTAGTAGCAAGTAGAAAGATAATCAGAGACGCACTTCAGAAAAAGTTGTTTGAGCTACACAAGAAAAAATTCCCAACGTTTCCAGTGCCGTTGTGTTATAGACCATTGGATACACGAAAGCAGAATATTGAAGTTGAAATTCCAGGCCAGACGGAGAAACAGATTCTAGTGTTAAATGATATTGTGCTAGTTGATATCAATACTGTAGAAGATGCATTATGCGCTGATAAATCACCATGGACGCTTGGTTATGTAACAACAATACACTCGTCACAAGGATTAACTATCACGGATACAATTGTTTGGATAGTTGATAATCGCATTGAATGGTCAAATTTAGTCTATCTCGCAGTGTCCAGAGTACGACGAATAAATCAACTACGAAGGATTGTTTTCGATGATGATTTTAATGCAAACGATGATAACACTGATAATAGCATCATTAATAAAAAAAACTCTCTGGTTACAAACAGCAGGACAAAAAAAAACAACGAGAATTTGATATTGATGCTGAAGTAATAATCGCATTAAAAGAACAACAGAATAATCACTGCGCCAGTTGCAATTGTATAATGCACTGGCAGTATTCGGATAAAGACCCTCGACAATTCACCGTAGACAGAAAAAATAACAGTCTTGGTCATGTCAGAAACAATGTGATGTTGACCTGTCTTGAGTGTAATAGACGTAACGGAGCTAGTTAAGACCATGTGGCGGTAATTGAGTATCGTCCGGAATGACTTGTAGTTGTTCGCGTGTAAAACCACGCTGAGGTGCAGTTGAATCCAATCTGTAGATTGGAGGTCTACCAGTTGATCGCGTTATGGTTGAAATTTTATGCGTAGTAACACTCCATATAGGATCAGTAGCTCTTCTTTTACCACCTTCAAGCTCTCCTGGTTCGTATAAATATCTCACAGTAACATCACCGAGAAGTGGCTGAGTGCTAAGCCGCTGTGGTTGTTCGGGAATATATTCTTTTTTTATTGCAATATTTGGTTTCATATTAATAGTTCGAGTAATCTCGTTATTTAACGCTGCAACTACACTCGGTAACCTTTGGACCCATTCACGAGATCGTTTTTCTTGGATGAATTCTTTTGCATATTGATATCCAAATAACCGTTCTGCAAGAGTTCGATTAAATCGTTCTACAATTGCCTGATCACGATGTAACGCAGTATGTCCCCGTCGTATTGTAACACTATGAGTTTTCATTGTTGATAGAACAGCACCTTGAAACTCTTTGCCAGGATCAACTTGTAATAGATTTGGCCATCTTAGAGGACCTCGTCGATAAATCCTTTCAAATGCAGAAGCGATTTCAGAAGCTGACTTTGTTTTCAATGGTTCTGCTTGTTTAAATCGACTCGCAATATCAACTACAGTTAGCGCGTATTTGTAACCATGGTCATGTGGTAAAAACAATAAATCAGCCTGATGAACTTCATTGGGTACGGTAACATCAAAATGAGAATAATTAATTTGTTTAGGCGGTGGTAGATAAATTTGCCATATAGCCTGTTTGGATAACCAATCTTTTGCAGTGGATTTTTTCACTTTTGCAGCGTTAGCGAGTTTACTGATTGCTGCTTTACCCCTCCAGTATCCTTTCGGAGAATAATAAAAAGATTCCATACTATAAAAAACACTGGTGTTTTCAATTACCAGCACCTAACACCAATTTGCCTTTCATAGCTGATTTGACCAACCATGAAGCCAATTTTTCTTTGAAGGATTTATCGGGAATAGCATTTAAGGCATGAATTAATTTTACATCCGCGATATGTCTTTGTTGCAAATTATTGCTTTTATATGCAACATCATGAGCATGACATGCCTTATCAATAGCATTTATCGGATACTCACCAGGCCGGGGCTGATTTTGATCATCAAGTCTGATATCTAATCTCGTTCCGGGACCACAGTAGCTATATCCTGGAAGGTGTTTTTCTCCGGGGTATTTTGCCCATGGGGTTCCGGGGAGTTTTCCAAGTTTTGCGGCAATATCACCTCCGAGTTGCTTTTTTTTAAAAATCGAAATTTTTTTGTACCACATGTTACACACTTACCAGTAAGCGCTAGTCTATTGTTTTTAGTTGTAATGGTTGTCTGATCGGTTGTATCAGTACGCTGTTTACACTTAACACAATATAGATCCATAATTTATATATAGCGTTATGAATATAATTGATTTTTCAGCGACTAAAAGAAGAGAACCGGTAAAACACCACGCAGCGCTTCCGAATTCTGTCCGTGCCATTATAATCGGACCATCTGGATCAGGCAAAACACAATTGCTGCTTAATTTGATAGTGCGATTTATGAAATGGGATAAATTATATTTAGTTGCCCCATCCGTAGATGATCAACGGTGCTATGAAGTACTAAAAGATTTTAATGAAAATGCATCAGAACTTAAAGGTGAAAGAGTAATCGACTTTATTACTGATATTAATGATGCACCATGCGTAGATGACCTCGATGGAGACATAAACAATCTTGTAGTGTACGATGATGTAATGTTAGATAATCAAAAGAACCCTGCTAGAGTATTTTCCCGAGGTAGGCATAAAAACACTGACGTGATATATGTCACTCAACGATATACTCAAATTCCAAAAGTGATTCGCGATAATTGCAATATTCTTGCTGTATTCAACGGCGTTGATACACATACGCTACGAAATATTTGGCAGACATGGTGTTCCGATATGGACTTCAATGGATTTAAAAATTACTTCGGTCATGCTCAGTCTGTCCCATATGGATTTATAACAATAAATTTACACGACCCTCGGTCACGATATCGTATTGGACTTGATCAAATATTTGGTTAAATAATTTGTATTAATCAGCAGCAGGGGGAGGGTGAAATGACAACATATTTGCGACCGTAGATGGCAGCAATTTGAGGGTGGTTATGACAATGTATTTGCGACAAAATCGCTAAGGCTCCATTTGTAAAATGGGGTCTTTATTTTTTTTTTTGGTTAAAATATGAGATTTCGTAGGAAGGTTCCATTTGGCATTCTGAGGCTTTAATCGATTTTGTCGCAAAAATTTGTAGGGTTCACCCTCCCTGACGTAGATGGCAGCAATTTGAGGGTGGTTATGACAATGTATTTGCGACAAAATCGCTAAGGCTCCATTTGTTAAATGGGCCTTTAATTTTTTTTGGTTAAAATATGAGATTTCGTAGGAAGGCTCCATTTGGCATTCTGAGGCTTTAATCGATTTTGTCGCAAAAATTTGTAGGGTTCACCCTCCCTGACGTAGATGGCAGCAATTTGAGGGTGGTTATGACAATGTATTTGCGACAAAATCGCTAAGGCTCCATTTGTAAAATGGGGCCTTTAATTTTTTTTTGGTTAAAATATGAGATTTCGTAGGAAGGCTCCATTTGGCATTCTGAGGCTTTAATCGATTTTGTCGCAAAAATTTGTAGGGTTCACCCTCCCTGACGTAGATGGCAGCAATTTGAGGGTGGTTATGACAATGTATTTGCGACAAAATCGCTAAGGCTCCATTTGTAAAATGGGGCCTTTAATTTTTTTTTTTGGTTAAAATATGAGATTTCGTAGGAAGGCTCCATTTGGCATTCTGAGGCTTTAATCGATTTTGTCGCAAAAATTTGTAGGGTTCACCCTCTCTGCTGCTACATGTTATGTCGCGGAAGAGGTGTCTCTGAGATAGGATAATATCAATTATTTATACTACTTTGACAGTTTCTTATATTTATTAGCCAAAATAATATTGTTACAAAATGTTATATTGAAAAATAAAATATTATATATAATGTAATTTTCTTTACGACATATTGGATCTGATCTGACAAACATATTTTAAGAGATCTAATTCAATCAAATTTGTGTCAAGTTATACTGGTATAAAATCTAAAATAATAAGCGATTCTTGCTAGGTTGCAAGCATCTTTGTTAGCCACAAGTCAAGGCTCAACATTTTACACGCTGTGGCAAGAGTAACACCGACATCAGATATTAGTAACAAAAACGAATTTAATGATGAGCCACTTGAAATTATACAAGAACTGGTCATTAACAGCAGTAAATATGATATCACTGGTATAGTATGTGTAACGATTTTTCACGCACCAAATTTTTTTTATCATATATCTGTAATATTGCATTAGAGCATCAACATCTATTTTTGGAATGTTTTCTGAAATATGGATAAAATCGAATGTATTTTTTATTTTAATTTAATTAAAATCGACTATATTTTTTCATTATATAATACTTGTTTACATATTTTATACAATGTTCCCTATGTTTGATTTATTATAACTCCAATTGAATCAATTTGGAGGGAAAATTAGTTGGTGAGTTTCGACTACTAATTCTAAACGCTAGTTTTAATTTTATATCGGATGGTTCCAGTATAAATTCTTCTTCGGAATTTTCATTTTATATAACAGATACAACTTCAGAAAAACAGTTGAGTGACGCATGGAATTGTAGTAAATATACTAAATGTTGCACTGCTAAATACGCACAAAAAACCTATACACACCAGTAATTTCCCCGTTATGTTTGATGGAGTTATTTTGCGGTGTCCATACTGCTGATTGTGATGATACTGTGTACAAAATATCAACTCGTCCGTGAGGAATTTTAATCAGATTTGTTTTGTGAACGATATTAGGGAGAATGTGGATATGTGAGAAAGCTTGCCAGTAGCTTCTCGTGGGTCGGTGGTTCTTTCCAGTGATTTCCTGGTTTCTTCCACCACCATTAATACTGGCCGCCATGAATAGCCTATCAAGTGCTGAAAAATGGCGTTAAGCCCAACAACAACAACAACAACAGCAACAACAACAACAACGATATTAGGAATACCACTGTCAGTATCATTTATTTTTGTGTTAATATCGGCGAGTTTAATATCTGGAAATTTAGGAACGTTTGTATATGATTGTTGTAATCAGTTTTAAATGCTGTAATTCCTTCATTAATTGTTGTTAACGAGGTTGTTATTGGAATTTCCATATCGTCGACGTATTTTTAGTTGTAGTGTCGAAATCTGTTTCTGGTTTTCTGAGATTAATAATACCATTATTGTCCATATTGAGAAATGAACGCGTAATACTACTGGGCACTGAAAGGTATTGAGATTCCTGATCATCGACGTATTTTTGTTGTTGCGTCTGTTTCTGCAATTGGGTTTCAAAGATAATAATTTTTTCTTAATATAGTCATTAACAGACTTACCGGAATTTTGTATTCTATCTTGATCAGCAAAAGTAACTTGATTATTACAACCGCGGTGAGAATTGATATAAGTACATCTGACAGTTGTATAGTACTTGTCTTTAGTCGTCCTTCATTATATTGAAAATAACAACCTTATTTTGATCAGCTCTTTTGATATCAAATTATTAATTTCATTTTTTTGAGCTGATCAAGAGTTGCGTATTTAGATAAGTCACCTAGCTGAGTAGACGACAAATCTCCTAATGTTGTTCCAAATTATAAGCAAAAAGCTCATTATTTATTTACTATTCAAAAATTATATAGTATAACATTGCATAGTAATGATGGCAAAATCTTCGATATTAAATTTTGATACAGAACGTTTGGTGAAACATAAACATAGCAATGAGCTTCCAGATTGTCATTATCTTATCGCAGAAAGAACTGGATTTGGTAAAACAAGCATTGCTTATGAATTTACTTTTTGGAGATTAATTTAACTACGATCGCGTTTATATTTACACAACTAATCCACAGCAGGATAAGTATGAATTACTTAGCACTTATAAGAACTCGTTCCAGTTAATCAATTTAATTCGCCCGAACACAAGATGGTTGCTTTTGATGATATTCCATTAAACAACAAGGAAATGAATAAAATCAAATCGTATTTTCACTATCGAGAAATAAGAAGTGTAATTTTATTTATTTCGCTCAAGAATATTATAATGTTGATAGATTTATTAGGCGAAATACTGGTTGTTTTATTTTCTTTATAATTTATATTAATTCCAGGACTTGACAATATTGACATTAGACATATCGCAAACGAGCCGTGCGGTGATGTAACAAAGGATAAATATATTGCACTAAACCGTCAAGCAACAACATATAAATATGACCTTTTCTTGTTCGATAAATTTACGAATGATACGAGCAAAATGTTTCGATGTTGTATTGAAACATATTTAAAGTATTTTTTTATAGAAAATAGTATATAGTTAATAGGATAACAAGCAAAGTATAGAAAACTTAGAAAATCTAAAACCTTTGCACAGTCTCAAGCACAATTTAAACAGCAAGTACAGAAAGCATGACGTGGTAAAGTTACTGTAGCAAACACAGCAACCATATTTCTCAAACCAGTTTCTGGTGCTTTATTTGGAAAACAATCTGAAAGTAAGCCACGGACAGAAAAAACTTAAAACTTTGCAAGAAAATGGTTTGGTTGGATTACTTAAATAACGATAAGAGAGATTTTAAGAAGAAAAGTGGAGATTAGCTGAGGCAATTGTAGCAAATATAGCTGATCATGTTGCAAGACAAGCTGAAATAGATCGGCTAATAAATAATCAGCTGAAACTTGAACGAAGATTAGCAGAATTAACAACACAAGAAATTAAATATATTTTTAAAAATTATAAGGACGAATAAAAGATATTTGAGAAGAAAAACGGAGTTGGCGAGTCGACTATAAAGTTTATGAGGGTTGGAGAGCAGAAATGATGTTATATAAAACGATGCAAATGATGAATAGTATGAATCTTTAGAGAAATAAAGTATAAAGGATCTTGATAATATAAGTAAATGGCGTGAGGCAGAATATGACATATTAATCAAATTCTATACAATGATGAGAGACTGCTAAAAATTAGTCAAACACAGCCATTATAGAAAGTATGGTTCCACTTTATGATAGGCTGAGATATGGTATTATTGCTTCTGTATTTCGAAAAACAGCAGAAACCAGTAGAAGAAAAACATTTGGATGGAGTAGGAATTTAAAAGAAAATTCTATCAAGTAACCAATAAAACTCGTGTACAAACATATATAGAGGAGAAAAAAGGAATAGTAGTTAGGATGTTCGTAGTAGTTACTGAAATGATAGGCAGATTAATATCATTGATATCATCAAAAGGAGCTGGCAGTGTTAGTGCTAAAATTAACAATGAAATTATTGACATACGTGATAATTTGAGATCGAAAAAATATTAACATCTGACGAATACGAAACTAAACATCGCGACTTAATCGCGGCGACCTAATTTTATAAAAATATAATAATAAATGTCAGCAATATTATTACTAGAATCTAGTCAATCTGATCAAGATGGCGCACATTTTTCAGTAAAGTATATTCCGCCAATAGAGCTATATCGTGAAAAACAATATGAAATTGAATTAATTACCTGTACTTGTTGGAATGCTATGGCAAACGTTAGAACTGATGTAAGTAATGAACTCAAAGTTAGTAGTGATAATCCACTTTCTCAACTCTATCCAAAATCGACAAAAAATAAAATTCCATAAGGAACTTTCAGCATACATGATCTAAATTAAACAATAAAAGAACTTATACAAAAAATAAAGGAGTTGCAGACGATTTTGAACTGGCAACAAATTATAACACATTAGGAGCTAGAATAACATAAAAAACATAATATAATTGTTCGTCTCTTTCCAGGAAGCATTGCATCACTGATTAGATTTATATATGCATCAACCTTATGATAATTCCAGAACGATTGACTGTAAAAATCCAGTAAATATAACTGACGTAAATATATTTTTGGTAAATTGCTCTATTGCTTCTGGATCTTATTCAGCTATAGGCTGTAAAGAACAAACTAAATGCAGTTTTTCACTAGAAGTTCCACCAGGTTCTCTTATGCAAATTAGTCCGCGTCGTATTATTCATTATCCGTTAAATGTTAAAACTCAAATAACATAATAATATGCGATGACAGATCTGTCTGGACCACAGTTTAATTTAAATAATGAAGTTGTTACTTACTACCTGCACTTGCGTGAACAGCAAAACAATACCATTATGCAACCTCAGATATAATGAAACATAAAAATATCGAAGAAAAATAGTAGGAGGATTTTAGGGAAATATATTTACTATAGTTATTAAAAATATTCCAGGAGTAGCTCGTAATGTTGCTCCAATTGCACTTGACGCATCAGACGCTTTTGGAACTGGAGCTGCATCTACTGCTAGAACTGCCATGGAACAAAACTTATGAGATAAAATAAAAGGCTCACCGCAAATCGGTGTACATACGATAAAACAAGTAATTTCGGAAATCGCGCCAACAAAAGAAACACAACGCGTAATGATAACAACAACAAAAAAACTTTCATCACTAAAGGACGAGCAGATTATACAAAATTTAATATCGAAAGCAACAGCGCCGCAATAATTTTGTGTAACCTAATCAATAAAATAAAATGTTTGTAAAAAAAATTTCTCGATTTGGCAGAACTTTATGACACAGACGACACAGTAAGAGTGTTTGAATATGTTGAATATCTTGATGAAAATTCTAACGAATCTAATAAGGCTGGCGTCAGAATATTTAATACTATAGACGAGAAAGTATTTCTACTGCCTCACAAAATAATTTTGGAAGTTTGTGAGCAGATTATGACAGCAGCTAATCCACCTGCAGCTAATGTAGTAGTTTTCTTAGAAATAACGGTTGATGAAGTACTAGATATCTGCTGGCCGATCAAATAGTCGAAGATATTTCAAATCACTTACAAGTTGCAAGTACAATCTTAAATACTATTTTAATTTTACCATGATTACTCTAAATCAACTGCAACTATTATGTGGTTTAAAGATACGGGACTTGGTATTGAAGACTCTAGAGAATTTATTCAAAAAGGTCCTTTGGTACACGGAGCTCATGCTGCTGCAGATGTTGCAATTCTATGAAATTTTCTTATCGCTAATGCTGCTGCTTTAGGAATAGTGGCACGAGATGCAGGTGCTAATGCAGACGCTACAAGAGTCTCACTTACTGCTGCTTGTTATAAACTTGTTGTAACCGCACCAGATGCAGTTGATGGTGGCTTTAAAATGTTAGATTTAGTTATTAACACAATTGACCCTCGAAGTAGACTTTATAATGAGGATCATGCTTTGAAAACGGCACTTACAGCAGTATGACATCAAATTACAATGATGCTGCCCATTAGTACAATATTTTGATTTTGCAGGGTCTATAATAACGTATTTCTTGGAGTTAAAAATACACATATGTTAGATCGAGCAGAACAAAACGATGCCTGTTAAGATTGGATGGGGATGATGTACAATTTATCATAAATAAACTTGCGCTGAGGATGTCAAGAATAACTCCATCAATCACCAAAATGGCGGAATTTAATGCTATGCTGCAAAAACATACGAATAGAATTTATTTTCTGCAACATATTATCAAACAACAGTTCAGAATACCACCGATTACACATGGCGAGTTACAGTAACATCAAGTGAACAACTACCACGGCAATTACTTGTTGTATTCCAGCAACTAGCTCGACGTGGAAGCCAACTATAAAATAATAGAATATTTGATAATGCTGATGTTAGAATAATATATTATAGAATAAACTCAAAGCAATATCCAGAACGAGTGATAGAATGCAATTTTGCAGATTATGCTAATAAAAACTTTGCTATACTGTACATATATTTACTCGATTCAATGCAAAAATATCAAGATGCTGGAGATTAGTCTCAGATACCATTAGAAGAATATCGTACATTTTATCCAGCAATTGTATTATGATGTTAGTACACATAGCGAGCAAGCTGTAGACAACACAACTGATAACGAAGTTACCTGGACACTAGGAGCACTTCTGGCTGCACCATTTTATGTATATGCGTTATTGATCAGCGATAGAATTGTTACAATTTACTCTGTCGGAGGTAAAATGTCAATACAAGTTTAGAGTGATTTACTCTTTACTCAAAGTTTGACGAACTTTAAGTTTAATCTATATTTGTTATAAATTGACAAAATATATTGTAAAATAAATATATATAACTGATGGCAAAGTTAAAATTTAGCAGATGGTGTTGAAAACCAGAGGCAGGTTTCATTGAAGGTCAACCCTAATGCTCAAACTGGTACTTTAACAAATTTTGTTGTTAACCAAAATTCAAGTAATTAAATAAGATCGCAAAAAACCTTTTGTTTTAAATTTAAGTGCTACACAAATAACTGTGATGTCAAAAGAAGTTAATTTCTTCGGTCCGGCACTATCTGTAATAGCCAAAACGTTACTAACTAAAGTTTTGCTAATGTTAGGTATATTAGGACTATCAGCAGCGGTTAGAGCAGTATCAGAAGCAATAGAAAAGACAGTTAAAGTAATGGCATTGTCCGCGGCAGCGGTATAAAGAAAGTTTTCTCATGTAGATCAATTGCAATCTCTTGTCTAAAGATAAGGTATAATTCCTATGAGAAAAACGGTGCGAAAAAAGATTACGGCGAAAGAAAAGACACGACTGCAACTAGGTGAATTTCTTATAATAATCCCATTATTAGCAGGATTAGCGGGAAGTCTATTGCCGTGATTGTTAGGACGAGGAATAATGCTGCCAGTAACAAGGAGATAAGGTTTCCTGCGTTAAATAACTTTCATATACTTGTTAAACTGAAAAAAAGTAAAACATTTTCACGAAGTTTATTCCAAATACGGGCTTATGACGCTTAAATCGCCAGGTTCGTATGTGATAAATATACAAAATTTTAATGACGGATCTGGTACACATTTGTAAGCTGTTTTCCATAACAATCATTTGGACTCGTTCGGAATTCCACTGAATAACCCATTAAAATGATATATCAGTGAAAACAAAATAATAAATTATTCGTCTAATCAAATTCAGCCAATTGTAACTTCCGCTTGTGGATATTATGCATAATGTTCATTAAGCAGATGACCAAAAACAATCCAAATTTTTTAAAGTTCATTTTGCAGTTTAATAAACTACCTTCTCACGCTAATGATGAGATTGAAATTAATTTTCTTAACGTTTGCAATACATTTTGTCTAAACTCACTAATATACAATGTCATCATATTGTCTTAAGTGTAGAACTAAAACAAAATAAAGATGAGAAAACAGAAAAAATTATTTATAGCATAATGCTAAAAAGCTTTTGTGCAATCTGTGAAAAAAGCGTATGTTTTTAACAGCAGCAAACTTGCCCGGAACGAGCTGTCCTGACAACATCATCGAGATTAATTTAGTAGACGACTGAAATAGTATCATTATAAATCAGAAAAAAAAAATTTTTGTTTTCTGACTAGTTTTTTCCTAAAATGTTGAGAAAATAGTTTTAAAAAACAGTATTTTTATTTTATAGGGTCAAAAATCAAGCACAATATAACTTTTTCACCTAACGATGTTTTTCTCTTTTGTGTTGTTTCCTTGTTTTTGTTTGTCGATTGTTTTGTTGATTTGATTTTGTGCGTTTTTATATGAAAATATCAAAAAATGCTAAATTTGATTTTAAAACGTGCCCGAGCCTTGACCTGTAAAAAATGAATAATTTAACCAAATATGGTGTACAAAACATAAATTTGCCTAAAAAACAAGCCAATGTTTCTGATTTTCGAACAATTTGTCAGTTGTAAATAAATAATGATATGAAGCTGCGATTGCGATAGATATTTATGCTTAAAGCAAAATAATACATATTGCCAGATATGCAACAACAGAGAAATAATTGGAACAGGTATAGAGATACTTACATTAATTGGCATCATACTTTAGTAAACTGCCAAAACGAAAAAGCAGTTGGACATTGCCAGGTCATAAATATACTGGACCTTATAATCCTCTTGACGAGCTACTTGACGAAAATGATAATCCGCTGCCAGAGCAAGAGACTTGCTATTAGGTTCACGCAATAGAAATTGTCAAGATATCTGCTACAGAGATGTTGAACTTCCTGGCAGAGAACCAAAAAAAGATATAGCTGAGATAAAGTAATATTAGACAACTTCGTGAAATAAACCCGTAAATATGCGAGATCGTGATGACCGAAGGATGGTCCAGGGTTTCATTGGAGCAAGATATAAATTAGGTCTCAGTAGAGACAATTGATGATCTGGCAGTAGAACTACACAAAACTAACAACTATTTTCCGCGACGTAAAGTTGTCGCAATTTCTATTGATGATTTTGGACGATATTTAGTTGATATGTCATTTCTAGCCAATTCATCGATAATAAGAGATATCTTTTTAATGTTGTCGATGTTTTAACAAATGCGCGCTTAGTGTACCAGTTTCGGATAAAAGATGGACGTCAATGTCCTAAAACGAAAAAATAACAACTAAAGAAAGAAAAACGAACAAAATCTGAACTGATCATAGAGCAGAGAACTTTTTACAAAAAGTTCGAGCAGCTTTTGGAACAAAATAACATTAAAAAATACTTTACGAATAAGATGATGACGTTACGATTAAGTCGCGAAGATATCATGGAATTTTGTCATTATTGTCTTTCTCGAAATGATTTGGAAAATATTATTAATTATTGTATCTGAAGATAAATCTATCGAATGTCGGTATGGACGTTGCTGATTTAGATTTACCGTTGGTGACATTGTTTATCCTAGATAATTCAATTTTATGATATTTTCCAGCAAGTGTTATTGATTTAAATTTCATTTCTTCTCCAGTTTATATATATATATATATATATATATATATATATATATATATATATATATATATATATATATATATATATTTATATCTGTATATATATATCTGTATATTTATATATATATCTGTATATCTATCTATATATCTATATCTATATATCTATATCTATATATCTATATCTATATATATCTATATCTATATCTATATATCTATATCTATATATATCTATATCTATATCTATATATATCTATATATATATCTATATCTATATATCTATATCTATATATATCTATATATATATCTATATATATCTCTATATATATATCTATATATATATCTATATATATATCTATATATATATATATCTATATATATATATATATATATATATATATATATATATATATATATATATATATATATATATATATATATATATATATAGATATATTATTCAAAAATATAGATATTGCTTAAAAAGCATATTCAAATCTAAAAAAAATTCTCCAGCATTTTCAGGTTATGATTACTGTTACAAACTTGATCAGAACAAATTAGCAAACTTCAGCTCAACAAATTTATTTCATATTTTACAACCTGTTATATATCGACAACTTGCGGTTCTTAAAACGTATCAAACATATAGTCCAAATATTATACTCTTTTATCAAAGTTACATGCAGTTGAGGATGTTCTTTTCGAAACAAAATGTTTTGATATAGAAATTTTGAAACGCTATTTGAAAGCTAAATTGAGAAAGATTAACTGGAACAAAAATAGCCATGGTCGCAGAAGAAATACATCAAGAATAAACAAAAACTTAAAACAATTTACCTCATAGAGGGTCAGCCTGGAAATTTGAAATGATAAAAGCAGTTTTATTTCACACAGCAAAATATAACGTATTTCCCGTTATTTGTATCTCGATCTCCCTCCCCCCAAAAAACAAAACAAATAATGCCGTATAAATGTAACATATAATGATGACAGATGTTTTCAATGTTCTATTCTTTCTGCGATGTTACCAAAGATCACAATTCTGATCGCGTTAACAAGCATTTTTCACACAAAGGCGAAGTAAATTTTGATGGTATCAGCTTTCCAGTAGAAGAAAATCATATACCAAAGTTTGAAAATCAAAAACAGTATCTCAGTAAATGTTTTCGGACTAGACGATAAAAATTATTTTCCCCGAGATATATGTCAGACAATGATTCACAGAGGATAATCAATTTATTGTTTTATCAGGGACATACTAGTTGGATAAAAAAAAAACTGTAACGGCTTAGTTGGCGGACAATACAGTAAAAAAAACAATAAATATTTCTGCTATAGATGTCTGCAGTTTTTCTAGTGATGGAAGACTAGGTGAATATCTCAAATTCTTTGTCAACATTCAGACAGTAATTATTCCAAGCGAAAAAATATTGAAATTTAAAAATTATAATCATAAACTGAATATTCCTTTTGTTTTTTTTTACGCCGATTTGGAATGTCTACATTTTCTTGTGGCTGGACCTGAAAATAATCCGAATAAATCCAGTATCAAAAATATACAACAGCATATTCTCTGAGGAGTAGCTTATAAAATAGCATGTTGCGCCAGAAAAAAATATTATTTACAATTCAGTTATAGAGTAGAAAATCCAGCCGTGTTGTTACTAAACAAATTAAAAGACGAAGTTAATACAATTTCTAACAGCTACGATGAGAATAACATCTAAACAGCAAATTGACTTTGATGAGGCAGTTAATTGTCATATATGTGAAAAGTCGCTGTTGGACTCAAAAACTGTGCGAGATCATTGTCATTTGACCGGCCAATATCGTGGAGCAGCTCGTAACAGTTGAAGTTTAAAAGTTCATGCTTGATATTTTATTCCCGTAGTTTTACAAAACGTTCCTGGCTATGACAGTCACGTCATTGTAGAAGCTTTTGGTGATAAATTATTTAAATCTAAACTAAAATAAAATGTATTCCAAATAATTTTGATATGTCAGTCACGCTCAGCAGATTACGTTTTGTAGACAGTATGCATCATTAGATGGGCTCGTTAAGAGTTGGAGTAATTTCACTAACCTTGAGTTGCTTCGGTGAAAACTATGTCGATCCGACAAAAAAAAGTATCTTCCCGTACAAGTAGCTCGACAATTGGAGCAGGTTTAATAAAACTTCTCTATCTAACAAAGATAAATTTTACTCGTAGCTCAAAACTTAAAATATCACAGATGACGTTGTTGTTGTTTTTGTAAAGTCCACTCTGCCCAAAATGATGGAGAATAGCTCTGAAAGATACTGTATTCATGAATGATGGCTGATAATGAAATGTCCTCTCCACTCCTTTGAAAATGCAAAATAGTGACAAAATATGTTGTTGTAGGGTTTAACGCCATTTTTCAGCACAAGGTAGGCTATACATGGCGGCCAGTATTAATGGTGGAGGAAGAACCCTGGAAAACCCAGGGAAGAACCGCAGACCCACGAGAAGCTACTGGTAGGCTTTCTCACTTACCTAAGTTAGCCTAGTCTGGACTCGAACTCACGCAGATAGAGGTGAGATGGAAGTGATCCGTAACGGTCAGCGCTTTAGACCACTCGGCCACTCGGGGCCCCTCACATATGAGGAGTATAAATATGCACAAAATATGTGCAAAAAATTTGGCTGTAAAATATTTGGTAATTATCACGATTTATATCTGAAAACAAATGTATTCTTGCTAGCAGATGTTTTCCTGAATTTTCGTCAAGCTAGTCGTGCAAATTATGGATTAGACCCCTGTTGGTATTATTCTGCTCCATGGCTGTCGTATGAAGCTCTAAAAAAACGAGCAAAATAGAATTAGATCTCCTAACATATCTCAGAATGTTTAAATTTATTGAAAAATGTATAAGAGGCGGAATTAGCGTTATAACAAATATATGCAGTACATAATACAAAATTTCTGAAAAATCATGACAAAAATCTCCATCGAATTACATCATTTATCGAGGTTGGGTGAATCTTTACGGGTGGGCCTTGTCACAGCCAATGCCTTGCGGTGAGTTCATTGGATATATCCAGATCAATTTCTTAGAGAAACTGAAAAAATCTTTCAAAAGATATTTCATATTTTGTTGAATTTGATCTAGATTATCCTCCTTCGCCACACGATCTATATAACGATTATCTGTTTTGCGCAGTCAATGACCATTGATTATAGCTTATTATCCCCTGAACAACGAGCAACAACAACATCAAAATATTTTATTTCTAATAAGTTAGTTCCAAATTTGTTAGATAAAGTTATGCATTACAATAATTTAAAGCAAGTAGTGGATGCTGGATTAGTTCTGAGAAAAGTACATTGCGTGTTAAAGTTTAATGAAAGAACTGTTTGAGTGCCGTCGAAAAGAATCTGGTAGGATTAAACTCTTGTTATATAATCATGGTAGAACCTTATATTTGATAGCTAGCATTGATATGCTTGTGGTAGGCCAAGAAATATAGTTATACTACATCTGTTTTAAAAAGGGAGATAGTACCGCTCAAGCGTAGCTTAAACTCTTTACTAAGTTGTTGAACATAGAATATATACTGTAATATATTTTTCGTATTTCTTTGCTAAGGAAATGTAATAGAGTTCTAAATCTGATAGTATTTTTAAGACTTACAAATCCTGGTAGCGGTTCTGTATTTGCTAAAGTAACTAGCAATTCCTTTTACGTAATAAAACACATCGTTACTATAGATTCTCACTTATAAGACAAATCCAACTGTACAGGCTCTAAGGGAAGAAACATTCAAAACTGAAATTCGCGCAAACTTTGTATATAATTTGATATATATATATATATATATATATATATATATATATATATATCTATATATATATATATATATATATATATATATATATCTATATATGTATATATATTTCTTTTTTACTCGCTACGAAAAAATTTATGAAAAACCGATCATCTCTCCCGATCCCACTTGAATAAACTAACGCACTTCCCTCCCCCCCCCTGAACAATTAGCGGATGTGACGTCATTTGAGACCTGTGCACGCTGGCATTGTTGATAATAGCACAGGAGTCTGCAGTTTTATCAATAAAGCACGACGAAATTTTTGACTACATGAAATCACCTAACGGTATTAAAAAAATTTTATTTTATATTACCATTAAGGTAATTTCATGTAGTCAGAAATTTCGTCTTGCTTTATTGATAAAACTGCAGACTCCTATGATAATACAGTCAATCATTCTATGAGTTGGCTGTACTTGAATGTTTAAATTATGTCGACTGTCAGTGATGTGGATGACGATCCAGAAGTAGAATATTTCATGAACATCCAACCTTATATGTATGAACCCGAGACAAATTCGTGTGACAAAGATGTACAGGAATCGTCAGGTTCTGACAATGACGATAATTATAAACTACCTTTAATTTTAAATACCAAACTAAATAGCAGTACAAAATCTAATCAATAAACCGGATAGAGAGAGGGCTATAATTTTCTACCGATTACGATTTCTTTCACAATTCATTTTTTTTGTTTCATTAATTCTTCTTTCTTTTCATTTTCTTTTGAGTCAAAACAATTTAATATTACAGATCAGAGTTTTTCTTTCCACCTTTTTTTGGAGGGGGTAGGTTGGAAATTGGTTTTCACTTTCTATAGCCTGGATTAATCCAACAGCTATTGATATGGACTTGTACATGTCATAATTGGATGAATGCTCGTCAAAGAAATGGACATTTAAAATATCAAACAGGCAACAGCTTTTTCAAATAATTTTAGCCTTTAATCCACACAGGTGCTTGTATAGTAAATGTGTTACAATGTCCAACCAAGAATGGAATATTTGTTGCCAATCTCAGTGGCTCTCGGAAGAGAAAATGTGTGTGTATGTGTGTGTGTGTGTGTGTGTGTGTGTGTGTGAGAGAGAGAGAGAGAGAGAGAGAGAGAGAGAGAGAGAGAGAGAGAGAGAGAGAGAGAGAGAGAGAGAGAGAGAGAGAGAGAGAGAGAGAGAGAGAGCACATGTTACACCCCCATTTCTTCCAAGGCTCCATATACCAATCAGTTACAAAATAAATACCACGTAGCCATGTATAAAGTGATTGAATTGTTGTGAAATTATGTGTAATAACTATACTATTCAGTAAATTATTTTGTCCTTTTAGACTCTACCGACACATATCATAAAGACGATTTTTCCGTAGGGTGTAGAATATACTAGGTAAAAAAATAAAAATATTACCATCATGTGTAGTGAGCACGATTCGCAAGACCTTCTCATCTGAAACCTTCACATGATTCATGTATTCTCGCTTCTGACTGATGAATCTGAAAACTTATGACAGTTATAGAAATATGTATGAATGTATGTGTATAATGGCAAAAAAAAAATATCAGAAGCTAATGAGGTTTTAAACTTTATTGGCTGAAATTACACGTTCAGGTATTGAAACGTTGACGGTGCTCCTGAATTATTGAGTCCTTAATGCTCCCACAGGAGTCTGCAGTTTTATCAATAAAGCACGACGAAATTTCATGTAGTCAGAAATTTCGTCGTGCTTTATTGATAAAACTGCAGATTCCTGTGATTCTCCCTGGCCTATGTCGACTACGACTCGCCGGCGTTTTTCCCGTCTTCTGTTTTGTTATCAGAGTATAAAAAATATTTTTAAAAAAGAGTCGGCACCGCATCAGGCTTCAAACGCTAACGTTTTGACTCAGACCCAAAAGTTTGAAGAGTCTCTGGTCTTTTGAAAAACTTTCATGCTCGAAATGTCTAGGTCATAAATCCCTTCTCTCTTTAATTTGATCGCCCATACAAATCACCCTTTAGGGTCCTATAAAAATGTGAAGAAAAAAATATTTGTCGGGAACTGCTTTTATTCACACAATTCAGAGCTGCGCATTGTAACATCGTTTCTACTTGACACTGAGTATTTATATGCCTGTTGTACAGGAATCGTCTCAAATGAAGTCATATCCTGCTTGTATGAAAGGGAGATAACTTGAGGCTTGAGGGGTAGGTTCTTTCCATTTGATCTCGGAATTCAACGCATTTTTATTATTAAATGTTTGTGCAAATACAATAAATGCAAAGAAACAAACAGTCAGGATAGATTATATACACGAAATACTACATATCATTCTATTTACAATAAAATTTTACAGGTTAGGGTTTTTGTCCCCTTTAAATCTGCTTGTAGATTATGCGAGAACATATTTTAGTCATTTTAGTCTGTACAGTTGCTAAAAGTGATTTACCAAAACAAACAAGATAAATTCTGATCGGCATAATGCTATGGCACATTTCTCTCCACTAGTTTAGTCTCGACTTGTATGCACGTACATGCGGTATATCATTCAGTATACAGAATATTTATTATTTCTCTGCAGTCATTTGTGCTAGTAACCTCGGTAACAATTGATCTTTCTGCACGGTCTTAACGAAGTTAACTACATAGTCACACAATTCAGTCTGTTTTGTCAACACACTAGACGTTCGTTTTCTGTACAAAATAAAATAAAAAGATGTATTTCTCGATTTATTTATAATAATGTTTTTAGAATCGGATACTTTTTATCTTTTTGTCTTAGTTTTAGTCTCGACTTCTAAGCGAGTGTGATTGTAAATCCTATAATGCCAACATTGGCTATTCGTTTAAATGTGTAATATAAATTCAATAATTTATGTATGTCTCGATGTATTTATAATGACATTTTGAAAACAGAAAGTATGATTCAAAATTACATGTTTTCAGAATCAGAAAATGTTATGTTTGGTAACTATATAGTAGTTTTCTAACATACGTGTAACCGAACTTCATAGTTCAGTGTTAGAATGGTGGATTCTCGTACTGACGCTCTGAGTTTGATTCCCATCGCAGACAAAGTCGGTGGGTGGACTCTGGGTGTCATTTTAAGAAGATGGGAGACCCCCAAAATTGTCCCGTTATCCAACAAAAAACATACACTTACCCACCAGGTGACAACGTGGTGGGAGCACTTTTGCACCCCCAGGTGTTGCCCTGGTAGTGCTAGTGCATGTACGAAATATGTTGAACGTAATTTAAGGCTCTCCCGCTAGGATAATTTTGTGTTGCTTGTTTGTGTGTGTCTGTCTGTGTCTGTGATGTCTGTGCCGTCCTTATATGTGACCTCTGAACTTGCTAGAACGTTACATGACAAGCTTGATGTTCACGGGGTTAAACTATGATGTCCTAGGATACGTTATGTAACCTCTGATCCTGCTAAGATGATGTTAGACAACTTATGGCATCACATGGGTTAAACCGTGCTGTCTGTTTCGATCCTTTCGAATTTCCTCTGATCCTTCTAGGATGTTATAAGAGAACCTATGAGATCACATGGGGAAATTGTTTCGTGTCCTAGGATTAGTTATATGTAACCTCTGAACTTGCTAGCATGTCATGTGACAAGCTAGGAGTTTAAGGGGTTAAATTGTCTTTCGAATGTCCTCCGGCGATAGTCTTTACCATTTTAATATAAATTAATTCGCGAAAGTAATAAGCAATGTATTTTTTTTTGCTAAGTCTGCTTTGCTTTCTTGTAAGTAAAGATGAATGTGATGTCGGTCAACTGTAGTTGGATACAAAGATGGAATGGATATGCCGGTCAGTTGCAAAACCTTCTATACGGTACTTTTCACTAGACTTAAGTGTCACTCAATCAGATTTAACGTGCACTATTTAATGCATAGTATCTGTGCCAGATGGATCTTTCCCAAAGCCCTACTACAAGATCAAAATCTACTCCACTATCCTAAAAGTAGGCCTTCATACCACAAAACAAGTTTTATTTACTGCTCATGTTCAGCTAAATTAAGAGCTATGTAAACAACACTAAATGAGAAACTTCCTTTACAAGATATAAAAGGGTAAACAAAACACTTGCTTGTTTGCGGTGTTTCGAGTGCACCCGGGAGGTGATTTATTAAAAAAATATTCTCTTCTTCTATCTCTATAATACCGTTGTGACTAGCAAATGAAGTTGGTTCCAATACTAATAAATTCTGACGAATTAACTAGCTCTCTTCAGCTAAAACGTGCGATCTTTGGCATTGCTGACAATTTTCAGTCTTACCTATCTTCTCAGAATTCCACTCACCATACCATCAGAGTCTTTACAACATATCTAACCAACCAATAATTAAATATCACATGAGAGTTAAAATCATAAAGAACTGATACAGTTTCCTATCAATTGTGTATTTCTGGTACCATATGGGTTATTGGAACCTGGATGAATAAGAAAGAATTTTATTACTGGGCAATTAGGGGCAGTTTCTATTAGACGGTGTCAAGGTGTAGGCAAAGTTCTTAAATAGGTATACACAGATAAAATACCATGGGTAAATAGCATAGAACATGTAGCATAATCTAGAACATGTAGCATGAGGACCACCATTCTCCTACCCCACCCAATTAGAAAGTAGCGTCAAGAATTTCCCTTATTGAAGCATCGTTAGATACTCGAATTCTTAAACTATAGGAATTTGTAACAATGTCTGTCAAACGTTGCAAAGCATGAAAGGTACTTAAGGTGTATTTGCTTAATACTTTATTACCATAATGAACAAATGGCTGAAAATTAGTGTTTGGTCTAACCTGAAAATAGTAATGCATAACAATCACATGAAAGGTACTTAAGGTGTATTTGTTTATTACTTTATTACCATATTGAACAAATAGCTAAAAATTTTCAGTGTTTGGTCTAACCTGAAAATAGTAATGCATAACAATCACCGTCCATAAACGTGAGACGTTAGATCTATGCAGAATTATGAGACATGAAACATACATCCCTACACTTTTTGAGCATTTATTGGTAGCTTTATTCATAGTTTCAGCAGGAAAGGAAAGTTAGTGTTCTTGATAAATCAAAATCATCCTGAAATTCAAGATCTTACCTTACGGAGCATCCTTCCTACTGGCTATGAATTCCATAGCATCAAAAACAAAAAATAAATAAATGATAAATATGCTGTTTTAAGGAGCAATCTTTTACACTGGAAGGTAAACACAAGTACTAACAAAGCGTTTGGGGACCTAATATCAGCCTTCCCATGTACAATGGGATCACGTATGCTGAAACAAACTTAAGTGAAAAGTAGTTAATGAAAGGACATATTTGATCAATAATTCAAGGTCAGTTATATGGTAACATATATTTGTTTCTAAAAGCACTAAATGCTTTTCAAACATGCTGTGCCATAATATATGACAGTAATCAGTCTGCCTAAGCTATTAGAGCTACCATATGTCATAGTTTTTGGCATGTGTTCTTCCTTTATGATAATGTTAAGCAGTACGGTCAAAAGAGCTGTCACAGAATAAGGCAAAAAATAACATGGCCACTATTAACATTGTAAAGTACAAATTTTGCTTCATTAAAGAAACAACTCGGTTTTCCCCACGTAAAACATAATATTAAAGCGAGAAATACAACTTAGCAAATATGATTATACGCTCCTATTTGCAAGAACAAATGACAATAAATATTTTATAAAACACTTAATTGTAACAATAATTGCCCCATCACTCAAATCAATATTAAATGCAAATCTACCAACGCCTATCTGACATTTTAAATTAATATACTTCTCTAAAAGATTTATCTTTAAGATAAAGATAAATCATTTTTCAGAAGCTTAAGGTTTCTGAAGTATATGAATTCCTTTAATTGGATGAATTATTATTGTTATTATACTTGCCCTAGAGAGCTTTTGAACTAAATTAGAGTAAAATTGCGTTATTATAAAGCTTAAGAGTTCTCTGAAATGCTGTGTGAATCAACCAATAATGCAAGTATTTATTTTAACATATTTAGAGCCAACACTGACATTGATTAAACGTAATTTTCTAAAGTTATATTTAGTATATTTAATATATTTCCACTCGGGAAAGTCATTATAACAATCGAATATTATAAAATTGTTCATACACATTTATTAAAGAATAGTAAATATGATTTCATTGCAACTTTATCTTTTGACCAACATTCGAATATTAAACTATGCAAGATAAATTATTATCTTGTCATAGTGCAATTTCAAAGCAAAATAGATCGTGCGAGTTTACTATGCACGTAGATGATTGTAAAATGTTTCCACACACCAAAACTATATTTAACTATGGAGTAAGGCACGTTTTAGTCACGAGAATATATGCCATCAATAGCTTTTTTACCATCAATTAATTCCGATATTTTGAAGATAAGGATCTGTGCCTTTGACTTAAGTAACATCTTAATAGATAATCTGGCACAATTACCCAAAGAATATGCCAGGCACAAGCCTACAACTCGAAAATGCGGCCTGAAAGCAAATCTCAGCAAAACAAAATGGGATAAAACTCCCAAAATATAAACCAGAATTAATCGCTCTTTCCGAAGAGATAGTAACGACTGTCGTGATTTTAGTTTTAACTGATCCCAAGAGCTTAAGATCAGCAACTGCTATGAAAGCATTTGCCACGAACCCCGCCTCCACAAAGATGCATACATGCATTACACTGAGAGAGTCAATCCTCTATCATTACAGACATTCCATCTCACGTTGTGAAACGAATGGACCACCAAACCAGATCATGATTAACTTCCACACAAATAACTTGTCTCAGCTGTACGAATTAGCTCCGAAACTCAAATAAACAATCAACAGCTTTAATTCCACCTGGGTGAAATAGTTTGTTATAAGAGACAGAGTGTATTTAAAGTTTGCAAAGACGCATCTCTAAATCTATCGATAACAGCTAATCTTTTAGAGCAGCTTTCAAAGTCAATTATGACAAGTCTTTTTATGTAGCGAACGCATAAGCTCGACTCTGAGTGCAAAACTCTGAATCTTAACTGGATGAACGGTTGTTGATATCTCACAAAATCACCAATACTTCTTTGGACAAAGCTAACACAATGTACTTCAACCTTTGAATCGAATTATTAGTCTGAAACAATAATAAAAGACTGCACTGTCTACATGCGAGATCAAAATCATTCATTTATCCCTGTGAGTAACCAACATTTTCTATCAATGTCACCTGGACAATTTTGGAGTTCAATGAATCTACAAGCAACTTCTGCGACTTCGTTACGATTTCCCGATGTACTATGAAGTCATTAGCGACGCGTTCAGTCACAGTGTATGTCGCAAGATAACCGAAATGGATTTCCGGATTTACAACAGAACACAGTTGATGGTGATACAAATACAATGTCTATTGGTGTATGACTTGATGAGAGAATTATTAATACGTGCATTTATAAGATCCAAATATTGGATAAAATAACAATCAGCACACGAACCTAAAATGCAACGAATATAAATAAAAATAAATGACCTTACACAGTACAAGGACAAATGGTTAACGATTCACGTAAATTTTATTCCACAAAAATAATGACGCGTTTTATTCAAATGGTAGAAATGATGACACTCAAATAGTGAAAAAACCGTATTTTACTGTAAAATGATGAGCTTTTTGGACAGATCGTACAAAAATATATTTACACTTTCAAAACACTGGGTATAATAAACCTCAAAATTATCCCAAGGCTAAAATATTACATGCATGGAGTAACACAAAACACCCCACATCAATATTACACTTGGTTACCAGTCACACTGATCAATTAATCAAGCATTATTGTAAGTCGTCACTGACCACCATTCACTTCCTTGGTCTATCAAGCAATCAGCGCCCACCAATCTGGTCAGCAACGCCTGATCACCTGCTATTCCATCAGCAACACTTAACTCATCTCTACTGCTGCTGTGATTTTCTATGGATAGCTATGTAGCTGGTGCCAAGGCAACTACGATTAACATGGAGGTATATATATATATATATATATATATATATATATATATATATATATATATATATATATATATATATATATATATATATATATATATATATATATATATATATATATATATCACTGATCAGCTGAAAATACATCTAACACCGTGTACTATGAATGCACGGATATAAATGATAACACGTAATGACGTTATATACAGTACGTTATACAAATTACATTTTATCAGTACAACATTACAAACAACAGGTTCACAAGTGACAGTACGTGCATAGCTATTACTTATATAAGAAAGAACATACATAAGAAAGTAACACAAAACTTACATACATCTACAGCTGAAGATGTGCAAGTCCCTAAGTATACTGCTTACTGACAAGAAATTCCGTAATGTGAAGATATCACTTTACGGTGAGGCATTTATACACAGATGATGTAGCCGTGCTTGATGTCAGTCGGTTTCTCACATGGAGACCACATTACGCGTGCGGCGGGGATGAACCAAACTCACAGTTTTGAAATATTATAAAATATACATAATTCAACCTCGGGTATCATTGTACAAAAAAAAATGAAACCTTTGTACACGCATTTAATAAGTTATGTGATTTATACAATTCCATGACAGCGTAAACATATCTACACCACACGTTTTGTGTTTGAAGCATCTCATGTCCTCTAATACCTATATAATAGGTACGTATTTACTTCGTCATTACCTGTATAAACATCACTCACTTCGACTGAAAGATTAGAATCATTGCAGTGCAAAATAAACAGTCAACAACCACTGTCTTTGTCGTGCCATAATTTATTGATGCACCTGTCTGCTTTTATATTTTATTGCTTTCATATATACTTCTTGAATGCGATTTCTGCAGCGCTTTTTGTACCTAAGCCATATGTTTTAAGTATCATTTGTATATTGTAGCATAATTATTTGATAAGAACGAAAAAAGTCACCTTGTATAAAGCTAAGTTGAAGTTTCAAACAAATACATCTGGCACCGCCATGTGCTGTAACATGCCTTTATGTCCTTCTCTATAAAGGAGATAATATTTAAAGGTAATGGGGAGATTTTGTGGGATTGTGTAAGGTCACAAAGATAAGATACCCAGCAATTTGTCGAAATTTCAAATGATATGATTATGACCCATGTAAACAGAACATGTATATACTTTTTGTACGAATAAAAACGCTATCAACTAAATTTGATTACTTACCTAATATATATATATATATACATATATATATATATATATATATATATATATATATATATATATATATATATATATATATATATATATATATTAGGTAGGTAATCAAATTTATATATATATATATATATATATATATATATGTATATATATATATATATATATATATATATATATATATATATATATATATATATATATATATATATATATATCGATGCGAAACTAGATAAATCGTCTCTCTCTGTATGTCTGTATGTCTGTATGTGATTGCACGAGTGTATTAGTCAAGATCTACTAATCTAATTAGCTTTATTACTTATATTACTTACCTATTTAATATACTCTGACTATCTATATATATATATATATATATATATATATATATATATATATATATATATATATATATATATATATATTTATATTCCAATACGCAATTTTAACAACTCTCTCTCTCTCTCTCTCTCTCTCTCTCTCTCTCTCTCTCTCTCTCTCTCTCTCTCTCTCTCTCTCTCTCTCTCTCTCTCTCTCTCTCTCTCTCTCTCTGTGAGACATTGACATTAGTGGTTACATGAATGTATTAATCAAGATCCAGACTTCATCTCCCATCCTATTCAGTTCTGGCAATTAACCTTGCAATATCGCAACACTAAATAATAAATAATGTGGCCTGGTACAAGTAACACATTAAAATTCCATCAGTTTATATAGCCTTTCTGGTCTTACACCATTTAAATGTTTTAAATTTTATAGCCTTAACAATTTTAAACGAATATAGGATTAAATGATCATGGCTAGGTATTTATCGATATGTAAATTTTATCCAATCACTCACTAAATAAATGAAGTCCGAAGGACTTTATATAAACGTGAGTGATTAGGTAAAATGTACACATCGATAAATATCCAACCACATCACATAATCCTTCTTATTCCAATTTACTTTTTTTCTAACATAGATCAGCAGATTTATTCAACAAAACATTCACTTTTATGTACATCGAGTTTTCTTTCATTAGCCTCTTAAATGCAATTGAATACATAGCCCTATCTTTGCTAGCCAAGATTCATTGATTCTTTATACAATGATACCAGGTCCAATGTCATACCGGGTCATGCAATTGATACATTGTTTTGATCGATATTTTAATATATAAACAATGGTTGTTGCGGTTAAACCAGAAATATTCTTTTATTTTTCTTTTTCGAAAATTACGCTTGCGGATGGCTCGTGTTATAGCAACCTCATCGTTACTTTCAGCTCATTTCGATTGTTGAAAAGCAAATTCGTGTCTAGTTTTAGTGCGATCCATTGGTTGAATATGACCTTTAATATTCGCTGCTTTAACATGTTGTCGAGATTGATTTGGGAAGCCTGCCATATGCCTTATTCTGCAAAAAAAGGTGAGTGTTGGAGAGCATGAAGGTTTATGCAATTACATTGTGTTAGTTTTAATCTGTGACTGATCATATTTGGTATGAAATCACAGATAGCTTTTTGATGTTGATATTATGATGTAAAGGAATTTATATAAATAAAACTTCACATCAAATGACCGTGAAACAGGGAAACAAAAGTAGTCCACAAAAATTATCGCTGTGTAAACAATTCCAGATCAATATCTCGTGACCGTTTACATCTAACCAAAACGTAGAAAATGCATTCAATTAACAAAAATTGGAATTATTGACCGTTTTAAGTACGGTTACATAGGAACATCGGGTACATATATTATAGTACCGTAAATTGTACTTTTTGAATAATATATACTTTTAAAGATCCTAGTACTGTACAGTTCATCATTATGTTTATTATGTACGATTTTAGATGAGAAATCAAGCTTTGATTATAATAAAGTCACCTGGGATTCCATGGGGTAGGGGTGTATTTGTCCTAGTATCAGACCAGTATTTCAGCTGCGAGCCAAAAGAACTTAAGGCAGATAATAACATTGGGTTAGTTTGGGCCAAAATCAAGGTTAAAGGGGCATCATACCTATATGTTAGTGCCTTCTACAAACCTCCATCATTAGTAGGAGACTTCAAATTAGCAGATATTGACTGTGAAAATGAGTGTCTAATACCACAAGCCACAAGGTCCAATGCCAACAGCTACTAAATATTGTAAAGGATCCATTCCTGGAAAAGGTTGTAATGCAGCAACACATGTAACCGAATTTACTTTAAATCTGCTTGATCTGTTCTTTACAAATAACAAAACACTAATTAACAAGTGTGATGTCATACAAGGAATTACTAACTATGAAGCAGTCTACATAGAGTACAGCCTATAACAAAAAAAGTGAAGAAAGTAAACCGTAAAATCTTCCAATACAGGAATGCAGACTATGTTCAAATACATGAGGAGCTTAAGTCAGTACAAGAATCATCCGTACATGAAACAGACAACTTTTCTTCAAATGACACATGAAAAATATTTGAAGAGAGCATCAAATGGTTGATGTATAAATTTATTAAATATACGGCCTTATCTGGAAACAAAGCAAGTCTTGGATATACAAATCCATTAGAGCACAACACACAAGACGGAACAAATTGTTTGCAAGACAGAAAACAACAGTAAAAACAAGAGATCGGAAACTATACAAAGAAGTAAAAGCAAGATCACAACGCTTAGAACGGCACGCCTACTGGATATATATTGAAAACCTGACAGCAGTTGGTAATCCAAATCAAGAACAATAACCAAACAAGCAGAAGAAATTTTGGAACTACAACTGTGGTATAGCACTACTCAAGGAACACGGGAAACTACATTTAGAGGCATCCGAGGCATCCGGCAAGGCTAACATACTGAATCGTCAATACCAGTTTGTCTTCACACAAAAGGATAAGAGAGATTTACCAAGCACACACGGAGATCAGTTCCCACCAATGCCTGACATCCAAATTACTGAAGAAGGTGTATACAGCTTGTTGCGCAAAACTTAACCCACAAAAGGCCACAGAACCAGACATGACTTCAGCAAGGATCCTGAAAGATCTAGCAGAAGGGTGTGCACCATACTTGAATTATATTTACCAGAAGTGCTTCTCAACAGGTTGTGGCCCAAATGTGTGGAAAACGGGAAACGTTTCATCTATCTTAAAACATATATAAAGATTGAAGGCAAGCAATTATAGACAAGTCTCCTTTACATGTATCTGCTGCACAATGAAAGAACACGTCATAGCAAAATGATGCAACATGATGTAAAATCTCGATCGCTACAACATTCTAACACGCTGCCAGCATGGTTTCCATGCCAGACGAAGCTGTGAAACAAAGCTAATAACCCATGTGGATGAGCTCTTTGTATCCTTAGTGGGAAGCAGTTTGACCTTGTTATCCTTGACTTCAGTAAGGCTTTCGATTGTGTTCACCATGAAAGACTCCGCAATACACTGTACCACTATGTATCAGGGATTACACCCAGAAATAGATCAGAGATTTCGTATCAGACAGATCGTAGAGAGTTATAATGATAGAGCAACATCAGATCCAGTGCCGGTTGTTAGTGGGCTACCTCAAGAGAGTGTTTAGGGGCCCGTCCTCTTCCTGGTGTTCATCAATGATCTACCTGCGAGCGTCAGATCCAATACAAGACTTTTTGAAGATGACTGTACAGTCTACCGGGAAATAAATGACTCCAAGGTCTGTGATATCCTTCATGAAGACATGAACCAAATTGCCTTCTGGGAAAGGACTTGGGGTATGACGTTCAACCCAGAAAAATTCAGCATCCTAAGAGTTTACAGGACGAAATCGCTAATCTCGTACGAATATACTCTCAAGGGGCACAAGTTAGCAAACGAGTAGGCGACAAAATCTCACGGGCTTGAATTGTCCAGAGACCTGTCTTGGAAATGCACTTAGACAAGATAGTTAAAAAGGGAACTGTAATATTGGTTTCCTGAGCCGCAACCTCCAAATCAACAATGAAGAAGTAAAAAGTGCTGCATATTTCAATCTGGTTCGACCATGTCTTGAGTATTGCTCGATGGAGTGGATCCCACATAATATAGATCAGAGATATGATAGAGATGGTTTAGAAGAGATCTGCTAGATTCACCACAAATAAATATCGTAACACTAGCAGTGTCAGTGCAACATTGAACCAACCCCAGTGGGAAGCACTCGAACCCAGGCGAGTCAAGATCCAGCAGAAAATGTTGTACAAGATTGTGAACAACATAGTGGACATACCAGCTAATAAAAACCTGACCCTGGCATCTAGCCAGACTAGGGAAAATCACAGAAAAAAATCCAATTAAAGTTAGCATCGACAAATTGTTTTAAGTTTATCTTCTTCCCATGGACAATATGGATTTGAAACAAATTACCAGCAATAATTGCAGAATCTCCTGACATGGTATCTCACAAGCAGGAGGTTTCCAAAATCACATTCTAATGAACTAGTCAGCTACAAGTAAGATCTAGTGATTCTTAGGGCTATGTCTGGTGAGTTTTCATATCTCATCGCCTCTACTTTAGCCAGATTGGTCTGAGTAGAACATAAGAATGTATACTTAATTGTATGGCATACCTAAAATATACAAAAAATGTCATTTAAATGTTGAATGTCTTGCACTTCACCTTATGCAAAAGTGAAATATCAAATGACGATATTATTAATATTTGAATTTATGTTACAATACAATGATCAAAACGTTACTAGCAGTGTTAAGATTACGATTTTGAGGATAAATTGTTACCATCAGCTTGAACTTAGGATTAAGTGTTACCATCAGCAAGAACTGAGGATCAAGTGTTGCTATCAGCAAAAATATTTTTATTTCGTTGATTCATTTATATAGAATTGCAGTAAATACTGTACATGTTTGCTGGTGCCACGCTGACGACTCGTAGGTTTGCTTACATCATCATGCGCTTGATGAACTCCATATTCTAAATGACTATAACCAGCTTGTGTGTTATATAGTCTGCCCGATGATGAGGTACACACTTACATACTCATCCTTTATCCTTTGCCTATGATTTTCTTTTTTCTATTACTTTTTTTTACGAAATAATTCTTCTATTAAAGAGATTTACGATCACGTATCAATTGAAACCATGCATTATTGTATGTCTGGATTGTTCTTGTTTTTTTTCTTCTCAACGGAAGGCATTATTAAAATTAAGGAAGAAAAGGTCCAAACCACGACAGATGCAAGGGACATCAGGAAGTAAAGACAGACGTGGATTATCCATATAGAACATCGAAAAGAAGATTTCGGTGCTTACGTGGTGAATATCTGTCGAAAACTAACTCCTTAAGGTCATAAGTAACTGATACAATTAATAGTGCAAACCAGTATGGAAAGATAAACTAGATACAGTATAAGAACATCAGTCTTGACTTTGGGTTGGATTAAATATCTCCTCCGCTTATATGTATTGTTCCAATTTGCGCAAAAAGTGTATGAGAACAGTGCACTAACAGCATGGACATGCGGGAGGTATACTCGATCCGTGTCTCTATTGTACTAATATCCTTACACTCCAAAGAATCGATCCGGAAAATAATTAGAGTCAATAAATAACTTACAACCGAATTTGTCTGAATGAAAACATTACTTTTCTGATACATCAATACAAACAAGTGTAAATATTATTCATTTGCAAATTGATACATTTCTTTATTATTTTACTATACTCTTATTTGCTTATTTTCTTCAAAATGTGGCTCCCCACTAAATGTGCCATGTTTGAGTTTTAGTAATCTAGTGGGTAGGTATGTTTTAAATCCGAGAAAGTAGTGTGGACACTGGCATGATGTTATTCAGTGCTTGCCAGAGTTACATACATTCTTAATTATTAAACACACGACGTTTCGCGGTTTTTGGAGAAAAATATTATGATATTTTTGGATGTTATTTGTTTTAGCCAATAAGTGAACTTCATTCGGTACAAAAGATCTGTTGCTTCGTTAGGCTTATACTAATCTTTGTAGAGTTTTATTGCTTTAATTATTTGTTACCGAATGGTTTAACTGTTAGCATATAAGTCCCGTTCTTTCATTTTTATCTTCTTAATACGGAGGCTTTGGTTGAGTATTTGTCATGTCTATTGGATTAACATATCAATTGAAACCATGCATATGATATCGGAATCATGGCAAAAAAGGGAGGTGTTTTTTGCCTTTTCTTGCCTCCATTATATATTGGTAGTAACTGACTGAAACATGTTCACTTAAACGTACATAAATATTGTATGTTTTGTAAACGTAACTTGGAATGAAATAGTATGGTTTTCACAAGCTTCTATTCATTTTACATCTGTATACAGCTTATGCTTTGCGTGTTTTCGGAACAAGAATAAAGCAATTTGCCTTCTTACTGATGTAGCAATTTATCACGTGCACTTTACAAACTGTACTTAGCTTCTTCTATTAGTGTTGAAGAGAATATGTTTTTGTTTAATATAATTGTTTTATTTCATAACATTTTGTTGCCGTCAGCTGCTTCACAATAAATGAAGTCTTCATCCATTGACACACTCCTTTTCGTTGATTTAGTACTTTTCTAAAATGTTTACAATTTTTAACCATTTATGACATACGGTAGTTTTATAACGAATGCTCTTTACGTAATATACCGGTATTTTAAAAGTTGAGAAACAATTCACTCATGTTTAGTTATTAGAATATTAAATAATCATCGGGATTTATCGCGGAAAAACACGAGGATGGAAATAAAGATGTTTATTCATATAGTGCACGTTGTGGTATAAACTGGGTCTCTCCACGAGCAGTCATTGGCTATCTATTATTATATTTCATTATCTATTAATTGATGCAAAAAGGTGAGAAACATTAAGTGATATTGCATAAGTCGTTTCTGTATGGGTCAGTATCCCATTTAAACGCACTTGGGCACAGTAAACATTAAACTCTATAGTATACAAACATTTTCGTTTCGAACTAATGCTGACCTAAAGAGAAACCCTAGCTCACACCGAGTCTGTTTCATTCTTCTACGTTTTAGTTTTGCATATTTATTAACTGCCTAATGTAAATGGCTTTTGTGAACGAGTTCAAGGGTAGTAGTTGTAGAAACAAACATCCGTTAGAACGAGAGTGGGAAATTAATAAAACGACCTGGAGGCATGCGTATCAGCAGTCATGAAAGAAGTATTCCTAATATTAAGAATATTTTCCAGTAAGAGTATGTATTAAAAGCCAGTTATGTGGATAATTGGTTATGTGCTAAAGCGAGAAGGAAATGTTCACTGAGACTAATTGATAAAATTGTCAAAAAAAGAATTTAAACAAAACTAGTAAAGAAAAGTAAGAGTATTTTATTTTATTTTGCGTTATTTTTACATTGTAACACATGCTCATGTGAACACATGAAATTCTTCGTATATTAATCTTGATAATAATTATGTGCAAATGATGTCATAATTAAAAATATTGATTTTTATTTGATCATAAAGACTAGATATTTCAGACTTATTCGAAACAAAGCAGGTTACATTCGATCACATTTGATAGCGGATTCCAGATATCTCATTATAGATCAGAACTTCATTTCTCGCTAGTATCTGTTTGGATCATTTTGATGCATTCATCTAACTATTCAATAGTTCCAGCTGTACAGCACGTCACTCTTTCCTGCTTTAGGCATCAGTATACCGAATTATCTGACGAAATATGTTCAAGTCATTAATGTACATCCCAGCACATTTAGTACAAGCAAGGTGATCGCACTCAAGAGGTCACTAAATTATATTTTCTTTTGGGCAAAGCAGTAACGGAAAAAAATCCGTATTATTTCTTTTTTCCCATGTTTCTGTGGCACTCTATTTATTCCTTCTATGCTTTATACAAATGCATGTACATAATTGTTCTTGATTGTATTTATTGCTTATGTGTAAATGAATCCGTGTTAGAAAATTTAAAAAAAATACGTATCCTTTTGTTTTTCAAAACACCATTTCGTTCGCTTCTTGTTTTTGTTTTATTTCCTTCTAAATAATCTTCAGTCTGTTGATCTCCCAATGAAAAATTGGTCACTGGATAGATGCTGCTTACTTCCTTTACACATTTATCAAGTCAATCGAAGCAAATATATGAAGATGCAAACTTTCTTGTCTAAATAAATAATTCAATGATTATAGTCATTATAACTTAAAAAATCATTTCTCAATTTTATAGCCAGCATAGTTTGTAGAGACCTCGAAGTACGCCATCACTTGGACACTAAAGTGTTAACTAATAATATTCAAAATTGTAGTGCTAATGATGCGTTTACTGTTCTATAGTCGAATCAATTTCTATTATTGATGATTTGGATTTATTACAAGGCAAACGTTTGTAGGACTTTTCCTCTATGTATTCACTAAAACTTTGCATCCCCTATGATTATCTTTCTGAAATGAGTACAATATTATAAAGTCTATAATTTTTACGTTCACATGACACACGCTGATTGAACCTACATCGCGCTCAGAAAAACCGATACAAATTCGTACGTGTCAATATTACAAGAGCAAAGCAGATTGCACAGATACATTTCACCGTCTCCGTAGTAAGCTGCAAATGGCGTCTTTTTCCTGGTCACATATTAGTTTTGTTAGTGGCAGCGCTTTCTATGTTTGACATGTTTACTTTATCTCCTTTTCCTTCTCGTCTTCTTTTTTGAAGACCTAAGCAGAAGCATAAAACATCATTGAAAGCTTTTCGGAAATGTATGTGTGTCGTGTAATACACGATCCAGTTAACTGAGGGGTGCAGATGGGCCCACATGGCTATGTATGAATGCGCTTCTTGAGAGAAGGAATTATTGTGATCCACGACAATTGTCAAGGCATATGGGATCCAACACACCGAAAATACAGCGTAAACGATAAAAAAGGTCTTTCCCACTTTAACTTTGACTTGTTTCTGAAGAGGATTATTTATAGCATATGTCCTCATATGTTTTTGATGCTGGTAGACGTAATAAAAAATTAGGGAGTAGCAGACGCCGATCAAAATCATAGGTACCCAGACGAGGACGATAGAGAAAACGATTGTGAAAGTGTGATTAGCCATTCTGTCCCAAATGCAAAGGACTGCTTTCCGGTCAAACTGGTGATCTCCTATGCCTGCTAGATTCAGCAAAACCAAAAATACGCCTAATGTATAAAATCCCACACAGAGGCAAATGCAGTTTCTTTTCGTGGAAAATTTGGAATACAACTTCTGATGGCAGATGTGGATATACCGAATGAAGCTCAGAGAACCAATTGACATCAGCGAGCCTACACATGATATGGTGCAAATGCTTCCGATTATCTGACAAAGTTTGGGTA
Source organism: Potamilus streckersoni (assembly GCA_016746295.1). Classification (NCBI taxonomy): domain Eukaryota; kingdom Metazoa; phylum Mollusca; class Bivalvia; order Unionida; family Unionidae; genus Potamilus; species Potamilus streckersoni. Next base: position 142,851 of record JAEAOA010002211.1, read on the forward strand.
TGGAGTTGAAGAAATCTACACCCTCTAACTTAGCTGAAAATAAAATAAAATATTGTTAGGTACAGCAAGAAATTTAATATTGAAAAGTTCAATACATGATTTATAAGTGCCAATCAAAATTGGAAATATGATGGCGTTCTATTAACATAGTCCAACTGTTATGAGCTTACGACAGTCGAATAAAATAAGGGGCTGCCATCTAGGGAAGAGGTCGAAATAATTTCAAATCATATTGCAGAGACCTCAACCCTACCCAGACACCGTTACACACGAAATTGGGTTATAACCTAAGATTTACAACTTTATCCTACTCTATGATCTGTACAAAAAATTGTGATGTTAATTCTGAGTTTAGCATACCGTCAATCTTACTTCAATCCTCTGTAAATGTTGACCTTTACCTTGACTGACACGTCACCTGTGGATGAATTTATTTATTGGGTAATTCTTTCTGGTGGTCCAGCAGAATTTTTGACAACCTATTATTAGATCTATTGTGCAATTATATGTGGCTGTCCAGATAAATCTGTACATGTTCCTTAGAACAGGGAACGTGGGTTTTATGACGAGCTCTAATCTTCACAAAATGCTAAAGTGAAGATTAATTGCCATACTAATTAAAATACAAACATAAATTGTTCCTGGAAAAGCTGTCTAAATTGACAAGTCCTTCTGATGCCTCTATAGATTCTATGTAAAATGAATACTGTGAAAATAAAACTAAATCATACACTCTACCCAAACAAAAAAAAAATATAATTTCTGCCCAAAGGAAACTAAATCTATCTGCCCAGACAAAACAAAATTATAATCCGTGCGAAAAAAAAAACTAAATCATACTCTCTGCCCAAAGGAAACCAAATCATACTCTATGTCTAAAGAAAACTTAATTATACTCTATGCCCAAAGAAAACGAAATCATACTCTCTGCCCAAAGAAACCTAAATCATACTCTATGCTCAAAGAAACCTAAATCATACTCTATGCCCAAAGAAACCTAAATCATACTCTATGCCCATGTAAAGACTCACGGTATACATAATAACCTTTTTGTAAAGATATACACCATGGTGTTTTGAATCAGAAATATATGTTCACTGACAGCGGTCCTGCAGTAACAAATACGCTACAAGAGCTCAATCATATCCATAATTCGTGATTTGAATTCAGACTTTGTTATGTACCTACCCACAATGTTCATAGGATCGGCGATGGCTGTCACGAACATATCAGAGATGGCCAGGTTCACAATGAAGATTGACTCGGTATTCCTTAGCTTCTTATGAGTTGCCACGGCAATGAGAATTAAAATGTTGCCAAAAGTGCCCGCCACGGACGCTATAGAAACGATCACGATACTTGGTATGACAATATGCGGCTTATCTTGAAGAAATTCCAGTCTCCCATATACGTCACTGTCAGCATTGGCGAATGGAGTAGTTTCATTGTTGACCATTTTATGACTTTCTATGTATGACTCATATGCTAGACCATTCCAAGCGAGTTTTCACAGTTATCGAGATTGTTTCCAGAATCTGAAAATTAAGCGGGGAAGAACTGGGAAATTCAAAAGATAAAAGAGTTTTTTATTTGTTTGCTTAGGTATCTAAGAATCGGATCTTCTGCGCTGACGTTATGTGATTTTTATCAATATCTACTAATTCAATCATTTGTATATATGTTTTTATTACATTAGAATCTATTAGGTTATGCAAAATGATATCTCTTTATATATAAATAAATGATATATACATAAATGACATATAAATAAATTATATATATATATATATATATATATATATATATATATATATATATATATATATATATAAAGAATACAAATCATATGGCGAATAACAACCCTTTCAAGCGTACTGGATCCACCAAGGGATCACGTGTGTCAGGGATTAATTAAAATAGATGCAATAAACTGACGACGAACAGTACGAAACTAGTAACTAACTAGCCTAAGCGCTTTCGACTCTTAATGAGTCTTTTTCAAAGGCAAATACAAAACATATATACGATAAACAAATAAACACAAAAACGTTGTGTTTGTAAACCTCTACATGGCTGTCTTCACATGTGCTAAAACTATCAATACAGCCAGCTTGTATAGACTAGATGCGGAAACTGAAAACGTTGTTGCCGTATCTCTTAGAATGGAGACGATGTCTCAACAAATACAGAAAACATTCAAAACTTTACGCAATGAAACTGATGCCTTAATTCGCCTAATGCATCATTGCACTTTCTTGCATCATTTCCTTGAAACAAATACAGTCATTAAAGGTCTTCAAATTCATGTGAAACCGCAAATTATTGGCAAGAGTTCAAACAGCTTCAACAAAAGATGGAATAAAATAACTCACGACGCTTCCATGAAACTCACAGCCCTACTTAGTAAAAACGTAAATCATCAATATCTAGCCAAATCAGAAACCATTGAAGAACTAAAACATCAGCTCAATTCCGTCTCAACAGAAGAACAATTGAAAACGTTTTACTCCAAATTAAATAAATATGAAAAAAGACTCTCTTCGAAACTATACAAAGTCAGAGATAGAAAACTTAGAAGTCATGATCTACAACCAAAGGAATGTTGTGAAGAAACTTAAATTGACGAAATTTCTTCTAAAAACAACCGTAAGAAGAAAAATCGCCGCAAAAGGAAGAATCGCAAGCACTCTGTAACAAACACTAATGTAACTGTTACTAACACAGTAGTCAACATCTCCAATTTAGAACTTACTGATGCAGAAATAAAACTTTTATCGAAAGGTTTGAGTTTCTGTCCCCGTCCAAAAACATACGACAGAGGGAAGCTTAAGAATGACACCGAAGAGTTCATCCGCCGACTAATTGCAACCAACAAACAAATCAAAGGAAAATATAAGCTGCGAACAACCCACATTTAGAAAGAAAAGTAACTGGACCCCACCAAAAAGTTCAATTCCGAATCTGAAAGCCTTTATCAACTCGGTTGAAAACGATACTTCCAGACATATCAACCATACTAACAAATATTCTAATTTGACAAAAGAAGAAACAGATGCCCTGCACTCACTGAAAAGCAGAACAGGCATTATAATTAAGCCTGCAGATAAGGGTTCCGCTGTTGTCTTTATGAATAGGGAAGACTACATTAGTGAAGCAAGTAGACAACTAAGTGACGCTAGGTTCTACCAAAAACTGGACCATGATCCAACGCTGTAATATGCAAAAATCATCACTAATGTTATTGACGAGGCGTACAAAAGCGGACACATAGACCAGCAAACGAAAAACTACTTAAGCCCAGAAAACCCAAGATCAGGTAGATTTTATCTTCTACCCAAAATCCACAAACAAGGAAACCCTGGCAGACCTATAATCTCAGGTAACGGGCACCCCACAGAAAGGATATCAGAATATTTAGATCATTTTATGAGACCACATGTCCACAAATTACCATCATATCTTCAAGACACGACAGATTATCTTAAAAAAAAACTAAGCTAGTGAACCATTACTGCCAGATACATTACTTCCTTCCTTAGACGTCACATCTTTGTACACCAACATACCGCACAACGAAGGTTACAGGCATGTAGCGAAGCATGGGAAACAAGAACTGTAAACAATCCACCCATACACTTCTTAGTCCAACTCCTGGAGCTTGTCCTAAAACTCAACAACTTTGAATTTAATGAAGAAAACTACCCACAAATTAATGGAACTGCAATGGGTACTAAAATGGCCCCTTCGTATGCTAACATTTTCATGGGAAAACTTGAGGGTCAGCTCTTAGCATCGGTTGAGGTTACACCATACCAGTGGGTACGCTTTATCGATGAAATAGAAATGGAGTACCAGTATGGAAGAGAAAGTCTGGATGACTTCATATCAAAGGCAAACAACTTCCATCCTTCAATAAAATTCACGGCAGAAATTTCCAACTCAAACCATGTTTTCCTGGACACAACAACCAGACTGGTGGAAAACAAATTACACACAGACATCTACTCGAAACCAACCGACAAACACCAGTATCTCCTCCCAACCAGCTGTCATCCAAAACACTGCATTAAGAACATTCCATATAGCCAGGCACTGATGATACGCAGAATTTGCTCCGACGATGAAAGATTCCTAGAAAGGTTTAAAGAGCTGGCTAAACATTTACTTTACCGAGGCTACGACAAAGACTTGATTGCGGAGGCAATCCAAAGGGCCAAACAAACAAACCGTGATGACCTACTCAGATATGGACAGAAGAAAAGGTTGATAGGATACCATTTATTCTGACCTATCACCCAGACAATCCCAAAGTAGGTAAAATCATCGCAAACCACTGGCCAACCGTGCAATCGTCAGACATACTAAACCTAATACTTCCGAACAAACCTGTAGTAGCTTACCGGAGACCAAAAAACCTAAAGGACATCCTAGTCAGGGCAAAGCTAACGCCAATCGCTAGTCAAAACCAACCTAGTCAATCTGGACCCAGTGGCGATAAAAGATGCAAAACCTGTCAACATAAGATAGAGACCAAGACATTCACTAGCACAGTGACTAAAGAAAAACTAAACATACATGGTCCAAATAAAACGTGCAAAACAGAGAATGTGATTTATCTCACCACATGTAAGATCTGTGGCCTTCAGTACGTTGGAGAAACTGAAAAGCTACACAAAAGGATAAACCTTCATAGATCTGATTGGATGACAAAAAAGCTGTACAGAAGCCCGGTCGCAGAACACTTCTCCTCCCCTGGCCACACTTTCAGTGATATAATACTTATCGCTATTGCTAACAACCACAGCTGGAGTTCCGAAACCAGGAAGGAAAAGGAATCATACTGGATACGCCGCCTTAGAACATTGAAACCAAGAAGTCTAAACCAAGAAGACTAGAAAATGAAAACTATGCACTAGTAAAACTTAACATTTTCTAAATCTTCTTATTATCCTTCAATTTTTACTATAAGAATAACCGGTATAGAATCAAATATCCGGGATATAATCTGCGTTACATATGTACAAAAAGTAAAAATAGATGTCGCTATGGCTTGTAGACTTTTAGGGAATTATACAACGTTTTCAGTTCCGCATCTAGTCTATACAAGCTGGCTGTAGTTATAGTTTTAGCACATGTGAAGACAGCCATGTAGAGGTTTACAAACACAACGATTTTGTGTTTATTTGTTTATCGTATATATGTTTTGTATTTGCCTTTGAAAAAGATTCATTAAGAGTCGAAAGCGCTTAGGCTAGTTAGTTACTAGTTTCGTACTGTTCGTCGTCAGTTTATTGCATCTATATATATATATATATATATATATATATATATATATATATATATATATATATATATATATATATATGATATTATATATATAATATAATGAATGAATTAAAGATGTATTACTCTTGCAGTTTTCAAAGAAACTAAGACACCAAAGTGTGACTCATCTTGTTGCTAAGACTTTCATTGAATGGTTATGTTCTCATTACGAACACCGTGTAACAATTGTTTTTGTTCCTGGGTAGTAAGTGTCATTTCCTCTTTGCTTATTGCTTCAAAAGTATACAAAATGACTATTATTCCCCACAAACTTTGCTCTTGTGACAAGGACAGTGATTGTTTTAAATTTACCATGATATTCAAGATAGTTTCAGTGCTGAGTAAACTTGCAATAACTTCTATAACTTTCTAATAATATAAATAGTAGTATAAATACGGAATCAATAAACACACCAGTTTAGTTAGTTCCAGCTGCCTAAAAAGATACATATACGCATTTTTCAGAGATGACAACAAGAGGCTGCAAGAATGGGGCAGACGCATTTTACTATGTATGTGCCAATTTATCAAGAAAAGAGCGAAAACGTACTCCGTGGAAGCATCTTATAAGATGGGTGAGGCCTACAAGGCATATTTCAACATTCCTGTTAGGGATCAAGCAAAACCCTGGGCACCTCATTTTACCTGTAAGCACCGCACAAATATTCTGGAAGGTAAGATGGATAAATGTTGTTCGGAATTTTTTTTAATAAAAATTTGTTAAATTATTTTAAATAGTAAATGATTTTAATTTTAAAATATTTTTCAATTTTCAATATTAATTTTAAAAAATATATCATATATGAAAAACGTTGCGAGAATCTCTAATACATTAGTCATGGGTAAAATAAATGATGTTTGTAGGATGCTACAGAGGGAAAAAGACAGCCATGAAGTTTGATATCCCAAGAGGAAGCGTAACCAATCTTTATCTACGTTCTTCACCCGTCAAGATGGGCTTTGCTTCTGCCACAACGTGACCAGTCTGTTAGAAGCAATAGGAATCGCCTGTAACCAGAATGAGTGGTGCCCATTCAATGACATCTCATCCATCAGCTTCAAAGCTGTGCTGTTCCATAATGGGATCATGTATCCGTCTCTTCCCCTGGCTCACTCGATGCACATCAAAGAACATAATCAAGACTGTGCTGGACGCTTTGAAGTATGATCAGTACGGCTGGAGATTTCAGAATGGTGGCATTCATGATGGGTATCCAAGGCAGTTTTACCAACTTTCCCTGCTATATTTGCCGTTTGCAATGCAGGGACACCATGGCGTAAAACCACAGGCGGGACTGGCCACAGCTGACCGAGTTCTCTGTGGGGAGGAATAAGGTAAAGTGGGAGCCACTGATGCCGCCACTGCACAACAAATAAAGCCTTATGGAATAATTTGTCAGAGCTCTATATAAGAAGGCTGCAGACTTTAAGTACCTTCAAGACTTTTTCAATAAGCTGGCTGAGGCAAAGGTCAAAGCCGGTGTCTTCGTCGAACCACAAATAAAAATATCCTTGAGTACAATAAATTCTCCACGTTCTATTGTTTTGCCAAACTTCTGCGCATTAGTACGAATACGTTAATGAGAGCAATAGGGTTACCTGCTGACCCTAAGTAAATAAGTTGTACATATATTAAAAGTAGAAATATAAAACCATTATATGTTTTTACTGTATTATCACATTCAATTAATGATGTCATATGGAAATAACAATAAACAATTAATATAGTTTATATCGATACCTTTTAAAGTTCATTACTTCAAATTAGGAAAATAAATTATTGCAAACAACACTGGGTACAGTTCTAAATAATAGTTCTAATACTCAGGAGGTATATAATTTATGACATTCATGGAAATTAATATTTTCTGTCGTGGAAATATGGCAAGTACACTTATAACTAGTACAAAGATAGGCTACGTTGAAATCGTCTTATGGAATAGTGTGTGGACTGATGAATGAACCACTCTGATTAGAAGAGCAAGAATTTTCATTTGTTTGCAATGTTCATTTCAGCTGCGGATGGTTGGGGATATTTAGCAAAGTTTGAATAATGCGGGTCTGACAAGACATTTCTAGCTGCTGTTGCCCTTCTTGAGAGAGACTCGTTCTTTTTATCATATGATTTGTATAGTATGTGTGTCTGAAGCTGTAGTTTCTTTTATAGTTTTTTCCAAAGGTAACATCGCAAATTTTATCTTATCTGCAGCTCAGCAAATTCTCATGTCAGCGTCATCAAATATGACTAAAAGTTCATAATTCGTTTCATTCTAAGTATTTAAAAGTAATCATGTACTTTTAGCTATATGTAATGATACTGACTTAAACATTTACTGAGTAACAGAGAGCTGAAAATTCACCAGCTGTGTGGAACGAAATACAGTTTCTGGCGTAATACGAAATAGCTCGACCTCGTGTCAATGTGTGAATCTCTCTTAAAGTGTTTTGCATGGTATGTTATCAAAGTTGGGGAAACTTCAAGCTGCTATATGTGCGTGTTTTGTAATATATCTCTTGTTTGATTTCGTAAAAACTTCGTCAGGCACAGCAGAAGACAACAGGGGTTTCTTCTTTTCAAAAGTAGTTCCTAGCACGTGGGCAACATGAGTGAGACGACCTGAGACAACCAGACTGAGCTAAGAAAGGTAAGATTAGCAAAACAGCTATATTTCTCTGTTGTACGCAAGAAAAGGGTTAATCCGAAGTATCATTTAGTCATATCTTGACCTTATGTTCTTAAATTAAATATGCAATGTCATTGTTCTAACTTCTTCGAAGTGTTTGATTTGAAATGTTTGCAGTATTCGGCAGCAATTTTTATCCCATTTGAGAAGAAAATAATAAGTGCATTATTCAGGATTAAGTCTGCAACATTTACCAAACTTTTCAACGTGTAAACGATTTGCAATAATCAAAATTCCACTGTTTAAATGAAACTTTAGAAAACGGTCATTTCTTCCGATCTGTAGGTTAGGCTTCGCGAATAGCCGACAACTATTATAATGTGTATGATGCACCTTGCTCAACTTGAGATTATTTCATTTGCTGTGAATTGCTTAGCTCTTATTCTGACACGATTTAGTTTGCGCTTCATATCTGTCTTTATTAAATATATCTTACCATTTTAGTAAAACATTGCTAGGAAGGTCATAATTTGTTTCCAACTGCTTTATACATGGTAAAATATTTGATAATCCAGTAGGCGCACTGCTTTTATATGCACTTTAGTTGCTTTGTATGAACAACAATAACTACAAAACTATGATGTGGCATACAAATATAAACCTGTGTCTCTTTCAAATAAAATGTTACTAATCAGAGGTTCTGTTGACATTCGTGTTTCAAAGGGAAGCAATCTTGTTTAAAGACATTGTATAAGCTTTCTCGGTAAATTAAATCTTAGGTGTAAAGTCGAGTAATGAACGCTGCAACCAATTATCGACAGCTTTTGTTTGTGTATATGTCTACTCGAGAAATATAGCAGCATGTTAATGAGATAGTACGAGTAAATTTAATTTTTTTAAGTTTTAATTATTCGAATAATTTTGAGGCAACTAATTTTTAAGTAATACTTCCACAAACCCCTGTAAAAATTTTTGTAGATTTTTAAAGTGTCTTTAAAAAATTTTCCATTTACTTCAATTATCAACACACATATACGTTCATAGAATTACTTCACATGTGTTACTCCGTCGAATTCACGTCATGATAAAATTATGTCATTGACCCTTCCCAAAATTTACCTGTATTGGCGTACATGATACTGTAGTGCTCCGGCAATTCCACGAATTTACTGGCAGTGATCATTGAAGATGGTAAAACCTAACCCACACACCGTTTATGTTATCCTTTACTTTCACAGTGCAACAAACAGACGATACCTATGGAAGCCATTTTTGTCATCATTACACGAAGGTTTAAGCATTGTGTTCGTGATGCTACCTCAAAGAAAGTTTGTAGACGTATATGACAGCCACGTTAAGAAATATCTAACTGACGGTCTGAAGATTTCTCAGTACTACAGACGCTAAACATAATATCAGCTTAAAGTGAATTTTCTTGATTAGCAAGCTACTACAATATCGATTTTGTTTCCCAAGTCACAACAGAATTTTGCAGAAGAATTAATAACATATTCAAATTATAAGATCTTGACACAAGCATGCATAATGACAGTGTCGTAAATTAGATTCCAAATTTAACATAGTGTGGCTGAAAGACTGGAAGATAGAAAAAGTAACATTTTTATGCCCTCCTGCCTTCGTGGTAGAGAAAATCTAAACTTTCACAGATACTTTTAATCCTCATACATACCTTAATGTTCGTCACTTGGTCGAAATGTTTAAAAGAAACACTAGTTGTTCCACGCGTGTAAAACTATTTCAATCTTCCTTGTTCGGGTAAACCACCGATAAGACTACATTCAAGTGGAGCTAGCATGTAATTAAACAAGAATAAAATTTTGACACAGATAGTGATCCTATTGTCTACATATCTACAGTGGTACAGGGCTGATGTTTGTTCGTCAGCAGGATGAAGAGGTATCATTGACATTGTATTTGTTCAACATGCAATTTCAAAATTCCGTTTTTGACTTCACTGACTAACAAGTTATATCTGTAGTTATCCGATAGTTTTTCGTATCACGTTCGATACCAGCAGCTAATTCATTTTGATAAATTGGTGGTCAGGTTATTATTTATTTTGAACTGTTCTTCAAATCTCAGTGGAGTCTGATAAAGAAAATAGTTTGCAAATAATAAAATAAAGTATTAGTAACTAATCTGAACTCTGCCACTCGGAATGTCCCATACACTTTTAAGATGTTCTGTCCATGATTTAGGTACATTGTGATCTTTGTGAAACAACCCATAAATACCAAACAATATTCCAAAATTGCCTCAAAACCGATTTTTTTTAAATAAAAAAAATTTTTTTTTAATGTCATATTTTTTTAGCATTAAAGCAAAACCCTCAGCACAAAGTTCGGAAACCCCTCAACTCCAGGTACCAAAACAAAACGCGGTTCGAAATTTCAAATTTACACTAAAACAAACTTTGATAAAAAGATTATTTTTCAAAATTGATTTAAAACTTGGAGAACAAAATTCTGCTGCTAGAGTCCTGCAACAAACACACTGAAGAAATTAATTTGCGTTTAGTAACTAGTCCATAAAGCTTATGTGAGGGACAAATACCCAGAAAATACTCAAAGAAAATTGGAATTAGCACAACACTTGACATGCGCGTAGACACATATTAGGGGTGACAATGGGCTAATCTGAAGTCTTTCCACCATAAAAAGCCAGCTTTTAAGGTAAATTATTAATATGTAAATGCCTCACGGTAGGTCGTTTCAGAAACGGTATGTTTCTATGATCATCATCACGTTGTGCCTAATGCTATTCATTCATACAGAGTTCTGGCAGTTGCACGTACGAAGCAAACTGTATGTACAACGAAGGAATATGAATTACATGCAGAACGGTGCTTTGAGCAGTTCAGCAGATTTCATTCTGAATTCATCAAAATGTGGATGCATACAACAATGAAAATCACAGGAAAGACTTTGTTTTGGAGTTCTTTTTTATTCGTTTTATGTGCAAATGTTTTTAACTTTGTTTATTTTTGTTTTTCATAAATTTTCACACATTCATTTCACAGATATCTAAATAATAATTTCGTCTGCTTCTTTTGAGCTATAGGAGAAACTCTTCCACTACAGCAACCGTAAAATCCGAAATTTATTCTGAGCATTTCTTTCTTTTGGACATAAATATACATTTTGTTCATGATTATCTTTAGGCTCGATTCATAATACTGTAAGTTCCTCTTACATTTTCATTTTATAACATTAATAATTAAATTGTTACGTTTCATAAAAACATGTTGCTTTAGCTTCTTTCTGTTACTTAACTTATGACGGTAGAATTGGAACACCTAGAGCCTCTAGTGACCGAGTGGTCTAAAGCGCTCACCCTTACCAATTACAACCATCTCACATCTGTATGATTGGGTTTGGGTCTCGGGTTGCGACAATGTGAGTATGTGAGAAAGCCCGGGTTCTACTTTCACCATTTACATTGGTTGCCACGTATAGCCTATCTTGTGCTGAAAATGGCGTTAAAGCCTACAACTACAACAACAAAGGAAAACTTAACTACAAAATGGCAACCCACACTGGATTTCCCAGAATCGGGAGTCATAGTAATACAATTAGAAACCATAATACGACTAGAGACGGAAGAAGATAGGAAGATCCCAGCTTTATTCTATATCATGAACTTCCAATTTAATTTCTCGTATTTTCATTGACTCGACCACAAACACCGTATACAATGCATAAAGTTGGGCAATATCCCACATAACTGCACCGAGAAGACCAGCACACACAAAAATCCAGATAGTAGGTGTGCAGGAATGGTCGAAAGTACGGTATGTATTGGAGAAGTCTCTGAGATAGATGATGAAAATGAAGACATATATATACTTGGGGAAATACAGAAGGGGAGGAAAGAACGCCATACAAACCAACAGAAATATATATGGTAATGTTCCAAAGCGAAGAGAGGACGACAGCCTGAGAAAGAAGGAGAAGGAGACTGTGCATGGTACACAGTGGATGAGCCTATTTTTCAGACTCAGACAATGAGGCGGACAAAAGAAAACAGTACCCAAATGCCTTCAGAAAATCAGGAAAAAGGGACAGTGTTTCAACAGATCAAATAGATTAAAATTAATTTACTTTAAATAAGTCTAAAAACAACTCTTCAGGAAAACTAGACAGAATAAGAGATATAAAAATTACAAGAATACCAATCCAGTAGCCAGTAGCTTCTCAAAGGTCGGTGAATCTTTCCGGTGATTTCCCGGTTTCTTCCTCAATACAAACCAGCAAGAAGGTACGAAGACATACACATGTGCGTACAAATGTCAGAGGATTATATGGAATAGATGGAATTAAAACATTAAGAGAACAATACATAATCTGCCGATAAATGGACAAGTAATAACACATACAATGAAAATGTTAAAATAAATATATACATATTCTTAAATGATATATACGAGCCAAATCACAAAACAAAACAAAGTTTGTAATAGTATAGATTTATGTGCATATCCCAGAAATCTTGAATAAATAAATGAGATAATTGTATAAAAGTGACAGACACGGAACAATCAACATGAGATAAATAAAAGGAAATCTCATGGATCTGATGGGTTAAAAGGGGAAGTTAAGAACTTACAAACGAATAAATGCTTACTTTAGAACTACTTATAATAACATTGTTTTAAGAGGAAAAATATCGCCCTTATTGAAGGAAAGAATAATAATACTCCTATATAAAATGAAAGTTGGGAGATACGGATTGCAAACTGGAGACCAATATCATCATTCAACACAGATGATAAACGATTATGTACAATTTTAGCCAATATAATAAAACATGCATGCTGATAAATTATATATATATATATATATATATATATATATATATATATATATATATATATATATATATATATATATATATATATATATATCTCAAAGTTGTCAGGAAAAGGGAAGAACATTTTATAATAATTTCATAAACAGTCGATCATAGAATTTATCAACTGCGAACAAGAGTAAAAAGCGTTTGACAGAATAGAGAACAAATTTATAGATATTGTCTCCAACTATTAGGTTTTAAAGTGACTTCTGTAAGTGGAAAGCATAATTGTATAAAAGAATATTCTCAAAAGTACTAAATGCTAAACTAACTGAAAGTTTTCCAATGATGTACTGTACATTGGCAATGTTACTCTACGTAATAGCCATTAAACCATTATCAATTATAACAAGTAATAATAAAACAAATAAGAAACACGCATATTCCAAACCAAGAATAAAACTGCAGCAACATGCAGATAATTGCACTAAGTTAATCAGGGAGTATTCCTCTTGTTTAGACACTTAGAAATAGAATTCTTTGGCTTCGGTATGGCCACAGGCTCAAATGTCAATCATCAAAATACAGAAATTTTATTAATTGGTAAATGGAGGTGGACCAACCGTTACTGCCCCCCCCCCGCTTATGTAAAAGATAATATATAAGCTCCCCAGCCATATACTATGGAAGAATGCACTTGAAACAAATAACAACGTTTCAGCGGACAAAATCAAGTTCAAATTTTGATATATGGATGCCTTTTAAAATAAACAAATTGCGAACACATATTTGTATAGCAACATATATTATGCAATTGACACAATTTATCTTATATTTGATTATAGATTTAATACATGATAATGAGAAGGTTTGCTACGTATTACGAAAGATAGAAGAATGCAAAACACGGATTAAAATAAAGCTAAAAAACAAATTTAAATAGAATACATTATGGAAAATGTGGTACGTGTACATAAAACAGGCAAATTCTTCATGTTCAAATACCTGCTTGCACAACGTTTGGTTAACAGTTAAATGTGCATATGCACTACATGTGATAAGACACACCGCTCTGCCTACTGTGTGAAAGGTTATAGAGAAGAAAAAAAAAGCACTCAGAACAAATAAGGAAACCTATAATAGACCACATAAAAACTAATACAGAAATAATAATGATGAGCCACAATTTTATACAAACGGCATCGAAAGAGTAGTCAAGTACTTAGTAATATTAGTAAACTGCGCAGTGGAAATTTTATTTATTTTGAAAGGGAATAGATGGATTTACTCGAACTTCCACACCACCCCAGCAAATGTTCTCGGATTTGCTTTATGATATGCCCATAAATAAAGTCCCCTTCTCTGATAATCAAACAATTAATATCATATAAATAAAACGTAGATTAGACGCTTTAATGTTGGTATCCATAAAACAGCGAGTGCTAGATCCAGATTGAAACCGTAAATCAATTCTAACCCACCATATATCTATTATCATATTATTTTCAGGCAATTCAAGACTGCGTGGGTGAAGAAAATACACACCAGTGTCTAAACGCAAAATCGAATCTGATCCTTGTATTCTCGCATGATTTAACTGAGTGTATACAACATTTCTTCTCATAAAGTAAACGATGTCGTCTTCCAGAGTAGGTGATCAATAAGAATAAACATATTCCACAATAAGGTTGCATGGAAAAATGACAACTATCAAATGAAATCCTGGACGATATTTGTCGTCTGTGTTGCTGATAGGTTTGAACCTCATTAGGTTTATGATATGAAAGTTCTTCTTTAGCACACACACCACTGGATTTCAAGAATGTGTGTAGGAATTTTGAGTCAAAACGTAATGAAGTTCTCATATATTTATTCTTTTCACAGGTAATGATAAGTCTTTCCTGTAAATATCTATCTAGTAATTAGATAAACCGGATGTCTCTGTACTCTGCTCCAAAAGAGTTTCGATGCACATTGTTTCAGTCAATGGTGGTAAGAATGGTCTCACAAGTCTTTTACCACTCTTGCAAAATCTTCTCTCCTGAGTCCAGGCATCTTCAAGTTTATCTTCCAATTTTTTTCCATCATTAAACAGCTGTCTTATTCAGGACTGGGATGAACAATTTGACAACCACGACAATGTTCTCTGGTCACTTTCTCGTGATTTGTCCAGCCAAGCGACGAGTATAACAAGTGATTATGGGTTATTGTATGGTCTGTTACTGCTGTTCTTATTCTAGATAGCAAGCATCACCTATTCCTGTGTATTTTATAGTGTAGGATCACTCAACTCAAACTATGGGTTTCCGCAGTATTATCGAATTATGCATATAATATGATATTCTTTGCAAGCTGACATTCCACACGAGATTGAGCAGATTTTATAGGGTGGAAATGTCTCTAGTCGCTGCTTTTATATGGAGTAAATAAAATGCGCAGAAAGTATAACCATCTTGCATATTTATCGTAGAAAAATTTTGATTACTGTTGATTCCTAATTGTTTCGTATCTTCAGACAGATAGAAGTTAGATCTGAAATATTATTTTAGAACTGTTATATTCCAAGTAGTTGCTACAACGTCTATCTATTTTAAGTGACCTCGGTCTTAAGAAACGTTGAATTGTTGAAACTCGAAAAGATTTTGATTTTGAAGGTTCCACTTCTGATGATGCCAGTGAGTAAACCGGGTCTAATAGTTGACCTCGGAAAACAAGATCTTAAATCTTATATTTGAGTCCAGAGGAATAGAGGTTTTTACTTCCACTCGTAGTGGAAGATACGTGACTTTCGTTGTGCTCAGAGTCTGTCTAAGGTGGTTTCCCTTCTTCTATGTTCCTTTTGTACTCGTTAGCATTAGCAATCAACTGGGACACAGTCCTATTTTGATTCAGGCTCAGAAATACACTCACCCCCATTGAACAGATATCGGTCTTGCAACCAAATGTTCGGCGATCCATCATTTCTAGTCACGTTCCTGTTTTTTTTTCTTTTATAGTGTTGAAATTTAACATTGTGGTCAGCATCATTATCTGCAATCAAATTGATTGAACTTGTTCAAAATGTCATGTTCCCACATCACCGAAGCATTCAGATGTATGTTTGTGGCTAATTATTGTGAGTCAGGGGATTTTCTTTGTTTCATTAACAGGGATAAGTATCCATGCTGCCGCTCATCAGTTTATTAAGTGACTCTACTTCGCTGAACAACAAATTCATGGAAGTTTTGGCGAGAGCCAATCTAGCGTCAGCATCTGATTTGGTGTTGTCTGTTTGGAAACAAAAAACCTTTTAGTCACATCAAAATAATATGCGGTTGTTCCTTTGATTTCAAATTCGATTACTACAGAAGTGCATCATCACAATCATCGGTAGCATGACAAACATATCAAATTTGATATTTTTTTTGGAATCTTAGACACTATACGCACAAAAATAAATACATACTTTGACAGAAGTAAGGTAATTTTATTGGAGGAATTAAGCTTTATTTAATTTTAGCAATCATTTTAGTAGTATCTCTTTCTAAAGAGATCTAAGAGGCTTGGAAAGGGTTATGTATGTATGTATGTATGTATGTATGTATGTATGTATGTATGTATGTATGTATGTATGTATGTATGTATGTATGTATGTATGTATGTATGTATGTATGTATGTATGTATGTATGTATGTATGTATGTATGTATGTATGTATGTATGTATGCATGCATGCATGCATGCATGCATGCATGCATGCATGTATGTATGTATGTATGTATGTATGTATTTTACTCAAAGTAGCATCACCAATCTGACCCTAACATTAAGGTGAAAATGAAAGATAATAAGTAATGAAACTTGAAAAACAAATATTTGAAGACGAACAAAACAAACAAATATGAAAATATAAATCGAGACGATGAAAAATAAATAAAATGGAAATAAACTTGAAAATGAAAAGTAAATATGAAAATAAAAGAATGAGAATTGAGAACTTAAAATTAAAACTAAAAATTAAAAAATAAACAATAAAATTAAGAAAAATAAAAACAAAACACTTGAAAAGGACTAGTTGAAGCTTGAAAAGTGGCAATCTAGAAAAATGCATATTTAAACTGAATATTTAAAACAAAAAAAAGGAAATGAGAATCAAATAATACAACATGAAATGAATAAAATTTGAAAGATACCAAAATATATAAACGCCATAAGAAATTACATCAGAAAACCGACAATTTGAAAATTAAAATTATAAATGAAGATTCAATATGAAAATTACTAGTTGAAAATTGGAAACATGAATTTTGAAAATTGGTTATGAAAATTTGAAATGACAATTGAAAACAAAGGTCTATCTTTGTCTTCTGAAACAAGTATTCACTTTGTGCGAGCTTTAAACCTGTCTTAAAAAAATAATCAACACTTTCTACAATGGGAAATAGACGAAAGTTTCCTAATCATTTTTATTCTCTTGTGTAACAGTATATACGTATATTTGTGGGCATAGTGTGTGTATGCACTAATACTCTTGCCTGTGCGTGATGGTGGTGTCTATGTGTGTCTTTGATGGTGGTGACTATGTATGTCTTTGTTATTCAAACTTTCATAACATTCTGTCTATATGGTCTTACACTATGTAAAAAATGAAGTATAACAGCACATAGTTTAATTCTCTAAGTTATAAATCAAAGTTTAAGAGAATTTTACAGTATTGTGAATTAAATGGATAAAAATCCTAAAAGTTTTGTTGCAAGTCCAAAAGTATAAAATGTTCCGAACGAATTCAAAGAAATCTTGAATGTGTTTATGTCCTGAGAGTCTTGTAATCCTTATGTCTTTGAAT
Source organism: Potamilus streckersoni (assembly GCA_016746295.1). Classification (NCBI taxonomy): domain Eukaryota; kingdom Metazoa; phylum Mollusca; class Bivalvia; order Unionida; family Unionidae; genus Potamilus; species Potamilus streckersoni. The sequence goes on from JAEAOA010002211.1 coordinate 160,436, forward strand.
GAATTTACAATAATCCCATAGCAATTATTTAATCCATAGTCACTTTGTAATTCGAATGAATAAGTGAAATAAATATTTCCTCTCAAATTACATTTGAACACAAATAAAAGTGATTCATCTAGACCGATAATAAAATATGAATCAATAATTTTGTTAAAACATACAATTCTAAGGCACGATAATATGATGTGGATCAGCAGTTCATTTCTAGAACATTCACATAGTTGGATTTTTCAGACACGTTCGTAGGGTTATTTTAAGGACCCAGCATACAGTCACATTAACCTGTAAGAAACACGCTAATGATGTAGTTTGGCATGTTGCTAATGGTTCTGAGGACGGTAAAGTTGAGTCATCCAAACTTAGGCTATGGATGCATTCAATGAATTTCCCTCAGTAGACAGAGGTTAACTCTTGACAAAATTTGTCACGTCTATTAATAACATTTATGGTTTAATTCCAAACGGAGACCACCAGGGCAACTCGGGGCACTGTTCTAGAAGCATTTTCACGGCAAAAAGTACCCTAAAAGGTTTTAGCGTACCTTAGTACATATTTATATAATGTCAACACCTGGCTAATCTATACACTGAAACGGTCCATTTGATCCTATATTCTACGCTGGCAGTCACCGGTATGTCGTTGAAGCGTGACGGTAATTAAGAACCCATCAAGGACGTTCTGCTCGACTTTAGTAGTAGGTAGAAAAGGGATTAGGAGCGTATTTCCACATGCAACCATCAAATTAGCTCGTTTTAAAAAAGATAATTAAATTTTATAGACTTAAAAATATTATAAATTTGGTATCATCAGTAGTAGAAGAAAGGGAATTTCCTGCTTGATTTTTTTTACGAACGAAACAGTAAATTATATTTTAAGCGCTATAGAAAAAAATCGTCTTTCAAACGTGTCATGATATAAATATTATTATTTAGCTTTTCAAGCAAATGATTTTCTTTTAGGACTATTGAATAGTGTGATAAATGGTTTAAAACATTGAAAACGAGCTAATTTGATTGGCGTGTATAGCAATGAGTTTATAATTACCTTTCAACCCACTACTACTTTGAATATCTGCTGTTGAAATAACTGGGCCGCACCAGTGAAAACTTCATAGAACTTATTGCTGTTGTTCTTTTTTGTTATTGTAGGGCTTAGAGACATTTATTTAGCACAATATAGGCCATATATGGTTACCAGTATAAATGGTTAAGGAAGAACCCAGCGACTCAGGAGAAGCTACTGGCACTCTCATAGAACTTGTAACATCTTAAATACAATGTCACATCTACGGTAACATGTTTAATTCGGCCGAGGTCAACTCGAAAAGATCTCTGTCGTGGTGACAAAATAAACCGGAGTTAATTTGCAACTTTTTGAAGACCATTTTTTAACACCGACGCAGGCGCAACATTTCAAAGCAGCCAAACGTCAGCGGTAAAATAATTCCATTCTTCGAGGTATTCCAGAGTTGTTAGCGACTGCTTCTGATGCTATTGAAAAATGGTTGCAGTTGGGACCGTCGGAAGTGCATATAAGATGGCTCAGAAACTAGCGATGAGTGGAAACTGTCTTCGATTATCCAGGCGTGGGAGTCAAAGGATCCTGAGAAAAAGCGGTCTTCGCTTGTGGTGTCGCCGTGGATAAAATTCCATAGTGGAATCATATAACTTCATGTGTCTATTGCCTCTTTCAAAAACCATGTAAATAATGCCACGTTGAGATGGAGTGATGCCAAGGTTGCCGAAGTGCTATCAACGATAACCTCAAGAAAAAGCGTGGTAAATTCACGGATAGAGCTGAAGTAATATTAACCAATGAAGCAGTGAAACAAAATAAAAGAGTAATAAATAGTCTATTTGTTTTCAATGTTGTACCTTTCTTGACACAAGGGTTGGCGCCCTGAAAGAAAGTCCCACCCTCCGACTCTAAACTGATTGGTTAGTGATATCACTTTTAAGAAGATAATGATTTAATTTGAGAACATCAGGTGCGGCCATATTTTGAAAAGTGAAGTCATGGGTGCGATTTTAAAATAGTGAACTCGCCAGCAGCTAAGAAATTGTCCGAAAATAAAACTGGTGATGTAGAACTAAAATTAAAATCATACAGGTCTTGTATGCGCATTAATAGTCACCGGTAGTTAAAATGAGGTCTCTAAGCCAAACACCCAATTACGACAGAAGGATTATCTCCCCTTGTTAGTCTAGACAAAATACGAAAATAATTTTGTTGAGGCAACAGCGTCGATTTTATTATTGATTACCTGTCAAGAACCCATCACTAAAGCATTATCGTGGTTATACGAAAAAGGATTGGCTTCGAAACTACCCATTTAAGCTAACTACTGTGGATTTACTTGAAAAAGATAGCGATTTATATTTATATTTCACTCAAAATTGAACTGCTATCAGTTTGTGCCTTGCATTGCAATATATCCAACATTCACATAAACTTTCAAATTCACTAGTACGTCTCTGCCGATTTGTAGGTCATACGTCCAACTGATAAACTGCACGTGCCATTAATAATTGCCTAAGATTTTACCACAAAAAATATATAATTTCCACAGCCACCTGACAAGATATTTTTATAATCTCAGCTTTCGCTATTATGTAATTCTCATCGTCATGATGAAGCAAGTACCGATTGACCTTACAGCTGCTAGAACGCCCATGTTCTAGGATATTAATAAAGTTACCAGCTAAGGACCTCTCAATCCTGAAACTCAAGAAAACTTGTCACTGTTCTCAGTGAAACCGGGTGATTCTAAAGTTACATTTTTACTTTGAGCAATTATTGTTAACGCTCTTGCTTCCTCAACACTTTCTGGATCTAGCTGATCATTAGTAGCTATTTCAGTCTCGTTTTCGTGTTTAGTATAAAATTATAAAACTCTTTGCCAACTAGATTATAGATTATAATCACATTAAATTACACAATGCTATACTAAGTCGTCGATTGTATATATCTGAAACATTGACAAACCTGGGTAAGAACTTTCAGCTTTGGCAATATTAATCCGGAAATACACGTATTTGTAATTACAGCAGGATCACGAATAAATTACTGAGAATTATATATATATATATATATATATATATATATATATATATATATATATATATATATATACATATATATATACATATATACATATATATATACATATATATATATATATATATATATATATATATATATATATATATATATATATATTTATATATATATATATATATATATATATATATATATATATATATATATGTGTGTGTGTGTGTGTGTGTGCCACTTAGTTTTAATGCACCTTGCAGCTGAAATTTCCAAACCGCAACAGCCGCTGAACACGTCATTTTGATCCAAGAAGTTTGATGTTTCTATGTAGGTGGTCCATTCTTGATAGCTAATAAAGCTGTTAAAGGCAAACACTTAACTTGGATTATTCTCCGAATAATAACTTGACTCAGATGCAAAAAACTCTAGAAATTTTGACTAACATGAGCAAAATGTGGAATGTGACCGACGTTATGTTTATCTCATTTGCGATTATGTAACATTATCCATACTATTTATTGGTAACAGATAGGATTTAAGACTAAAAATTAATCTCACGGTAAAAATCTGAAATTGGTCCTTTGTTCAATCTGAAATAAGTCTAACAAAAATAAATAAAATAAATAAATAAAAGGAAAAATGTGGACACAAAACGAATGGAGTTTTTAAAGAAATTTGTTGCACCTAGAGCAACTTTAAAAAAAAAGGTTGAACAGGAACGTCGGAGTCTACGACAAGCTGTGGAAGAAAATGCTAGTCTTTTAAAATTAGTGACCGAGACTCTCCATGCAAACAGCTAGATATTTCTGTGATATCAATGGAAGACCTTAAAAAGTTATCAGAGAAATGACTACGAGGTTTTCTTGAAGAGGAGCAAAAAAAGGTTGATGAACAAATTATTGAAAAAATAACTGATACAGCTTACAACAAGCTGCAGGATTACAAAACATTAAAGAGCAGGCTAGAGATAGTGAAGCATATGTGTATGTGTGTATATATATATATATATATATATATATATATATATATATATATATATATATATATATATATATATATATATATATATATATATATATATATATATATATATATATATATATATATATATATATATATATATATATATACACACACACACATATATATATATATATATATATATATATACACACACATATATATATATATATATATATATATATATTAGAGATCACCTTGTTAGGAAATTTTGTGAAGACATTTTTGCGCGAATAAAATAAAGGTTGGTGATACAAAAAAGAAACGTGCATTAGGATAAGGTAGATGATCACATTGAACAACTAGGAATTGTAAAAGATTAAGTGATTTTTTATAAGATCAGCGATTCTACTAATTACTAGGAAGAAAAATGTATTATTGCTAAAATTTACGATGTTATGCTTGATCACATAACAAGAAAAACAAAAAGATTTAATTACAGAACAACGTTATTAGAAAATTTAGCTAAAAACTTAGAATAAAATAGATAACAGCTTTAGGTTTGAAGATCTATATAACTCAACCTCTGAAGTAGTTGATCGATTGATGATATTATTAGCATCAAAGGTAGCCGGATATACGAGTACAGAAATCGATAATGAAATTGTTGTAATTTATATAATCTCACAACAAAAGGTTATCTCACCTTTGTCGAATATTATATTTTACACAACGATCTGATTCACTATCTGTAAAGCAGAAAACTGCAAGCAGATCAGTTTTATCTATCAGGTAAAATAGTAATGTTATCAACAAAGTTACTGCTTGACTCATCTCAGACTATGACGGACAGTGCAAACTTCTGTTATTTATAATCCACCAATTGAACTTTGCCCAGGTAAGCAAGTGTCTTCGACGCAATATTGATAAGGTAAACTCTCTTTTCGTCTGGAATATCATCACTGCTTGACAAGGTCCAGATGAAATCATGTTAGAACACCACGCTGTGTTCTATATTATTAACATCTTTCACGTTCATCTTATAACCCGTCGGCTTTAGGATTTCAATTTCAATGTTTGTTTTTATGTTGATTACAAAGCCCAGCACGTTACAAGCAAAAAGATTATATCTTGGGAGATACCATAAAATCTCTTGGTGTCTAGCAAGATTGATGATCATCATCGGCATCTGTTATACATTTTTCATAATATAATAATAGCTTTATCGTTTCTTAATTGACAAATTTCACAAAATACTGAAATAAAGAAATTTAAAACAGTAGATATAGACTGTTGAAACTTGCCAATATAGCAAGTAAAAGTGTATTCTCAACAGAAAGATATCGTTCCACAAACATCGAAACCGCATTTGTTGGTTTCGGTAACAGTTGTTTATTTGATAATAAATGTCTGCTAATAAATTTCTCTCCAACAAACTTATATCATCTGCTATAGCCAACAATTAAATCCCAGATTGCGACGCACAAGGACTTGAAAAAATAGTGCAGTTCTCAAACCATGCTTTCTAAGTTTAATATATCTCTGGAATCCCCGTAGTAAGCCAAGGATAGGACTGTCAAATAGACGCCTACGTCAGAGCACCTTGCGGCCTAGCAAATTACTGCTAGGCAGCGTGAGGAATTTGTAGATCCTAAAAATGCATTAAAATCTAAACGAATTCTAACAAAGACAGATTTGATATCGCTGTAAGATAATATATTTCAGGAGATATGGCAGAAAATAGATGGGTACACATCATCAGGGTATGGCTATAAGTTTTAAAAAACAGAGATATTGATTGAAACTATGAAATATAATCCATTGCGAGGTAGCTTGTATGTCGAGATCCCGTCTAAAATTAAAACTTATGTTGTGTAAATATCCAGAACAGTGATTATTTCCTGCATGAAATCATCATGATGGAGTATCAAATTATACTGGTCATATTAATAATCTAACCTCTAACGGGAATGTATTTCTGGTAGCTGGAAATCAAATTCCAAAGTTCTAAAAGCAAAACAAACAGCTGTTCACAGGAGGTATTAATGTATTTGGTGTCGATAACAAACTAAATAATTATCCCAGATACATCAAGTATCACAAAACAGTAATTTTATTATTTTATGAAGATCATTACGCCTGGATAAAAAATATCTTCAACGGCCCAGTTGGATGTCAGTATAACAAGCATAAAGTAAATATATATATATATATATATATATATATATATATATATATATATATATATATATATATATATATATATATATATATATATATATATATATATATATATATATATATATGTATGTATGTATGTATGTATGTGTCAAGTGTTTGCACGGGAGTAATTCCCCAACATATCTTTAATAAACATCTCGAATACTGCTCTAAACTACAGAAAATAGCTATGCCTGGCGAAGATGAAAAATATTACACTCTACAAATTACAAACACAAGATGAAACCGCCTTTCATAGTATACGCATATTTCGAGTGTATTTTACTACCAATGCAAGGAGCAGAAAATAACCCTGATAAGTCTTCTGACTAGAAAAATACAACACATTTTCATTGCTGAAGATTGCTCGTGCTCTTGATAAATCTTTATCAAAACTAATAAGAGTAAAACAAGAAGCTAAACATTTAATATAGCATAACTATGTAATATTTGTGAAGGGTGCTTTTCCTCAAGATTAAGTAAAATATTACTGTCATTTTGCTGGAAAGTATTGTAGTCCAGCATGTGATAAATGTAATATAAAATATACAGCACCGGATTTCGTTCCTGTTGTATTTCATGCCAAAAGATATGACTCTCATATTAAAGTTCAAGTGTTTTGAAACAAGAATGTAATAAACCGTCTTAAAATTAACAATAATGGTAAAGTAAAGTGCATCCCAAATAACACAGAAAAGTATGGCAGTGACACTAGGCAAGGCGAGATTCGTTGATATTCTGCAGTTTATGGCAGCAAGTTGTACGAGTTAGTAAAATGCTGCAGTAAATTTAATAATTTGACTTAACATTTCGGTGGAACTGCTAGCAGTTTATTGACACGAAAAGGTATCTCTCCTTACGAGTACCTTGAAGATTTGGGCAAATAGGATGAAATGTGTCTACCTGAAAAAGATAAATTTTATTCTAGGCTAAATCTAGATGGTGTTAGTGATGATGATTATACCCTATGCTCGTTCGGATCCAAAAACATGGGAAATTATTATTATTTATATTTTATCAACGAAGTACTATTACTCGCCGATATTTTTGAAAATTTCAGAGATGGCATAGCTGATAACTTCGATCCGACCCATTTTGGCATTGTTCAGCACCGCACTAAGTTAGGATGCATTACTTAATCACAGTAATAAAATACTGGAGTTCTTAACAAACCTAGATATGTTAAGCTTTATAAAACCTATCATCCGAAGCGGAATAAGTGTAAAAAAAAATATGCTGAGGTATATATTAGGATGCAAGTTAGGATGCATTACTTAATCACAGTAATAAAATACTGGAGTTCTTAACAAACCTAGATATGTTCAGCTTTATAAAACCTATCATCCGAAGCGGAATAAGCGTAAAAAAAATATGCTGAGGTATATATTAAATACCTAACCGACTACGATAAGACACCACCTTTAGGTTTTATATCCTATCTAAATGCCAATAATTTATGTGGTCATTCCATGTAAGAGTCTATGCCATATGGTTGGTTTAGGTGGATCAGTGTAAAACAGCTTTTCAAAGAAACTGAAAGAATCGTACCAAGGAGTAATGTTAGTTATCTCACAGAAGTTTATCTTTACTGTTGAGCTACAGGATAAGCATAACCACTTTCCATTTTGTTCAATTTCAATGCTGATTGATTACAGTTTATTATCTGATGATCTGAAATTATTCGTCTAGTGCTAGCATTAGTGGCATTAGTTCCTAATCTGCTTGACAAAGCGATACGTTGGTCATTATAAAAGTCTTAAGCAAACATTTGGTCATGGGCTAAAACTAATAAACAGACATCGTGTGCTAAAACTTAATCAGTCACTGTGTTTAAAGAGTTATATAGACTCAAACACAGCACGATGCTAAAAGAGAATTCGAAAAAAAAAGAACTTTTTCTAATTTGGAAAGACCAGGAAATCACAAGAAAGCGAGTCAATACTGAGATCGTAAACAACGTGGAACATCATAATAAACTTTTACCAATGACAATTTTGTCTGTATGAAAATATTTAATGAAAATGTAGTAGCCATTCAACGAAGAGAGACAAATTTAAAGTCGAATAATTAGTTTATGTCGATATAGCAGTACTTAAAAAATCAAAGTGGTTAATGTACCAATTTCATTACGGTTTTGTTAAAGATAAGTGGCCTGATGAAAATCAGTTATTTACAGATATTGACTAACTTGTATACAATATAAAATCTGATGATATTTATCAAGTTGTACAATATTCGAGAAATGATTGATCTTTAAGATTATCAAAAAATGCAGATTTCACTATAATGATAATAAAACAAAGCAATGGGAAAAATCAATGATGAGAAAATTGTGACTCCTATCGTTGAGTTTATCGGATTTCGTAGTAAAATGTACTGCCTAAAACCAGATGATAATAAAGTTACAAAACGAGCTAACGGCTTCCGTTTTGTGGTAGATAAGGTAATAGGATTCGATAATTTTACAAAGCTGCGTTAGACAGATTTTATAGTTATGTTGAGATGATGGCGATAAGATCAAATTGTCATAAAACTGAGACTGGTGTTATTATAAAACCTGGTCTTTGTAATTTTGATGATAAAATGTCTGCTCTGATGGGGTCAATACATTTGCGTTAGGTTATTGAAAAAAAGTCTGATAGTGTTGATTTTAGCAAAGTTGACTTTTTAGATTAGTTATTACAGCAAATCTCTAACGATTTTACATAACTTTTGTGAGAATATCAAAATTATCTCGGCACTGGCTGTTTAAATTATCGATTTTTTTATTACCTGCAAAATCCATGTGAGTTACGGAGGGGAAATCATGCTGTCGTGGTTATACAAAATAGGGGTTTGAATTAGATATCCCCCTTTAAGCTAAATGTTACATTTACTCAAGTAAAATTAAATATAAAATGTTGTTTTAAAATTCAAATTTTAAAACCTTTAGACGAATATTATCGATCGCTATTAACTTTTACAATGATGGAAGGTTCTCAATTGGGTAAAGAAACAACCCATTGAGTATAATTGTCACAATATAGGTAAGTACGAATTTGTTTATCAAAATGTGTCATTTCAAAATGCTTTCATTGTGTCATCACAGCGCGCGTCATTCAGTCAGGATTATACTGGATCACATCTTTAGATTGATCTTCTCCAAAAATGTCCACGTAATTTGGCATTGTTTTTGCCGTAAATAGTTCTAGGGACATGTAAATAATGGTCTTCCGAAATTAATACGGATGTATGAAAATGCAATTAAAGTGAATAACTGATATATTAAAGTATGTGTAATTAAATTCTTAAAAATGGCACATAACTGAATTTATTTGTGTTGAACGTATACATGACTTATAAGAATTTTTCAAATTTGTGTACATTCAGAGTATAAAAGATAATATACGATAGGTGGCGCTATGCAAAAAATATACCAAAAACGTTGAATACAGCGATAAGAAAAGCACGCGATATCACTGGAAGCTACCAATATCTTCGTGCATCGTACGGAATAATTCACCACAATACTACATACTGGTTGCAGCGATGATGTACACCCGTTATATTTAGGTTGGAATGAAATGGCTTTCACACTGCTTAAAGATGTGTCCATATACAGTCAAACATTATCCTGGCAACCTGAACTCCCAAGATTTTGCGTACATAAAGGCAAGGGGAAGGATGCTGACCACTACATGGGGAGGTTCCCTCCCCACCCCATACCCATCCAGAAAAAATTCTGCTGACACACACACACACACACACACACACACACACACACACACACACACACACACACACACTAATATAGGTTTGATAATGAGCAGTATTAAGTTATTGAATTTTTAGTATCTTTTTATTTGCATAAGTCTACTATAGGGGCAGAAATCGCACAGTGGGTTATATAGGTGTCTCTGCCAAGAGGAAAAAAAAAAAAAACACTGGGACGATTTGATAACTCTTTTGTCATTAAAGGCAATTAAGAGAAGCGAGGCGGGATTCAAGCAAAAACGCTTTACTTTCATTGGAAAAAGAATTGACAAGCGTCTTCAAGACAAAAAAAACTCATCGAAGGGTAACCGAAGTATTTGTCCGACGATGACAGTTGTATGCATGGTTGCTTTTTTTTTTCTTCTACTTCTGTCACAGCTGAGTGTCATTGATTATAAGTATGGAGGTATCGTCAGAGTGGCGTTTTTCAAACAAAAATGGCAAGAAAATTTTTTGCAGATGCTGGAATGAAGACTCTGCTTTGAAATCAACTTCCTCTGGACAATTAAAGTAAGTTTCACTAAGACCGACACAGGCACTTGATTCCTGAGGAAACTGACTAGCTAGTGTTTAGACTCGCCAATTAAGTGGTGAGTGTACACACTAGTTCCGCCTTGAATCAAGTGTTAGTAAGGTCAGATTATACTTAAGAGTATTCAAAGTGATGCAGTTTCTTGATATACACTGGATATTCGCTATTTTTTTTTTTATATACACTGGATATTCGCTATTTCTTAATATACACTGGATATTCGCTATTTCTTGATATACAATGGAGATTCGCTAATTTTTCATATACACTGGAGTTTCGCTATCCACATTTCTTACAGATGGAAGACGCATATTTCTTTTTCTTTGCCCGTCCCGGTCTCTGCAGGGATGACGGAAAAGAAGATAATTGGTTAAAATTTAAGTAAAACTATGTGGAAAAATCGCGGCGCATAGTGTGAGGCATATTTTCAGACTTAGGCCATGCCATTTGTAACGTTACAGTGCTAGCATAGTATACGACTAATGAAATGAAAACTGGACTGTTTGATGATGAATTAAGAGTCTTAGAGCCATTTTTTAAAATATAGTATTAATCTTTTTTTTGTTATCCTCATAATAGGTTTGACCAATGGATCAGGGAACACCATCGCAAAGTCACCTTGGAAAAAACAAAATAAAAATGAAAATATACAGCACACATGCATTAATATGCAGTTCTCATTTTTTATGTACAATTTAGATAGGCTAGTCAAAAACAAATATACATTGACTAATCACATAGACTTTTTGATACTATAGTCTTCTGTTCCTGTTTACCTTCAGATAAAACCAAAATATTAGATATAAAGCTATTTTTTTTATAGCTTATATTACAAACACATACACTGATATTAAACATGCATTTGGATTATAACACTTCTTTCTCAATAATTGCTGAAGTAATGGTTCCCACTGTTCCAAAATCGACATAAATCCTTTTAAGATTTGATTTGTAGTATATTTTTCCAAATTATATTGGTCTTTATGAAAACCTTTCATCCTCTCTAATCTAGAAAAACCCCTTTTGATTTTAATATTATAGATGTAATATTTGGCTAAAAAAATGAAAATGTTGTTCATACGTTCCAGATTTACTTCTATCTCACAATATAACCATTTTTGCACTGATGGCACCAATATCAGTGTTCACTTTATTATGAATCTATTCAGACACACAGCTGCACAGCCTGATTATTACATTACATTCCCAAAACAAATGCAATATTGTTTCTGGGAGATTTTTCACAAAAGGTACATTGATAACAATCTGACAATTTTATTTATATGGAAAAGAATTAATTGGTTGTTGTTGTTGTGGGGCTTAACACCATTATTCAGCACACAATAGGCTATATATGGCAGTCAGTATTAATGTCCTATGTCAGAAGTGATTTGTAATAGTCTTTAAATACTTTATTGTTATAAATACAATTTTTAAATGGAAAGGGATAAATGGTCTTTATATCTAACTGTAACTTTTACATAAGAACTTTACACATTGAGTTATAACTTAAAAGGCAAAGAATTTATGTGTTGAGACCATATTTACTGTATCTAATGTTATTTTTCGTACATGAAAAAATAATTATTAATTTCAGAGTACAAAAACTTATATGTAAAATAATTATCATTTTGTTGAATGACCTTGTACAAAATATAAAAGGAACATTATAACCCAAACAAGGTCAACAGAACATAAGACAGACAACTGTACATAAAATACAAATGTACTAATTTGTCTCCTTATGCTCTCAATTAAAGAATGAGAGAGAGAGAGAGAGAGAGAGAGAGAGAGAGAGAGAGAGAGAGAGAGAGAGAGAGAGAGAGTAGTCTATATTGTTCAGGAATCAGTTATTTGTCAGTTGTGTTAATCCTTACATAAATACTACAAGAAAACTATTACATTCAATTGGCAATTAAAACCTGAATAAATAAATTATTTTTGTTGTATTGTTAGTTATGGGATTCAATGTCTGTAGGCCACATGGCTATGCAGACCTATATACATGCTAATTAAACACAGTTTGACCTTTCTAACTTGGTCTATTCCTGTATATACTGGATTGGAGACCAGATTCACCTCCAGGGATCAAATTAAGGAGGCTCCTCTTAAGGAAATGAGGCTTCCCATGGGGTGTTGAAAATGTGTACAACTAGCCCATTAGATCAAGAACAATATTAATCTACTGATACTTGTGCTTAACTCATTGATAAAAGGCAAATTAATTTGAGAGAGAGAGAGAGAGAGAGAGAGAGAGAGAGAGAGAGAGAGAGAGAGAGAGCAAAGCAACATGTGACAAAATGTTTTTATATTATAAACAACATTATTTTCAAGGATACAATTTGTGATCCCATGTTGGATATTACCTATATATAAATCAAAATTACATAGTGACTTTTGCAGTTATGATAAGAACTAACTAGGCTTTTATAGTTTTTACTGCATTACTATATCAATCAACAAGATTAATTGCATTTCTTGCCTACAGACCCATGTAATAAAGAGCACTCTTTAACAATGTGGTCAAGCTGTTAATGAATAGCAGTATAAATTGTAATGACCCAACAAAACAAAAACATCAATCATTATATTTTCTTGCCAATACAAAAGACAAAGAAGGGCAATATGATGAATTGGAATAGATTCTCAGTTAACAAAACAGCTGCCCTTTCCAAGTAAGCTGAGCAAAGGGCTTTCTACACATTTATAATTGGTGAATATTTATTTACTGGTAGTTGTTTATTTCTTTTTCATTATTAGATTCCTCAATTACCTGAAGATATCAGATAATTTGGTTTTTGTGTTTCATTGAGGAAACAAATATTTATATTCTCATGTGGGATTATACCAGATATACTCTGCAAAGAATAAATTGGTCATTTTGTGTATCTAAGTGATGCATCGTTCTTGCAGGAAAAATAATAAGTTGACCAAAATAAAGTGTGAAGTTTTATGTATGAAAAAATATAGCTTTAATTATTTTTTTTATTTTATTACTTTTGCTTGTTATCCACAAAAAGAACCATATGATTGCAATTATGGTAATGTTACTTACACCTGCATATGTAACTGTCTATAGAAGTCATGGTACTAATTCAGTTCCCATAGTAAACCTATGCATGCAGCATGATATAAAAAATTCAATAACTTAAAATTTATGCCCATCAACAAACCTATATTTATCAGTATGGATGAAACCTGGATGTCTGCTTTTGTGTACAGGAAAGCATTCTCTAGACCTGCATGTGTTTGAAATTGAAGCCATCCTGATTACAACACAAAGGCTTTCTCATTCCCATCCTTTACCTCAGGCAATAAATATCAGCAACACCAACATTAAATTCAAGCAGTCAGTATGAAACCTTGGTGTCACACTTGAAAATACTCTCTCATTGCATAAACATGCCATGAACATATGCAAGGCTGCAAATCTTGAGCTGAGATGAACATCAGCTTGGCAAATATCTGTCAGTTGATGCCACTAAAACACCTGTGTCATTTCTTAGTACTTTCAAGACTGGACTAGTGTAATTTAATTCTGTCTGGTTCATCTCAATATTTACTTCAGAAACTTCAAAAAGTTCAAAACACTCAGCTACTCGGATCATCCTTAGAGTACCATAGTACTGTCAGTTGATGCCACTAAAACACCTGTGTCAATTCTTAGTACTTTCAAGACTGGACTAGTGTAATTTAATTCTGTCTGGTTCATCTCAATATTTACTTCAGAAACTTCAAAAAGTTCAAAACACTCAGCTACTCGGATCATCCTTAGAGTACCACAATCAGCCGATCTGTACCATACACTGGCTATCCATATGATCCAGAATTAAACACAAAATTTGCTTTCTATGCTATGTTAAACTGACCAGCTTCAGTCCAACATACCTATCTGACCTTACCCATTTGTATACACCTGCAAGATGGTTATAATCCTCTTCTGACCCTCATATTCTCAATATTCCCCCTTTGAAGTTGAAATCATAAGGATAACATTCTTTTGCATGCCAGGGCCCAGGAAGGAATTGCCCACTGCACTTAGACACAAACACATAGTGATCTCATTCAAGAGCATTCTTAAAATTCATCTATTTCAACTGCAGGAACGGTCCATAAAGACCTAATGTATCTTTACTTTACAATTTACAGCATATTTTTCTGTTTCTAATTTTGTGGCGTTTTGTTTTTATTTTTGTAATCATCATTATATATGTTTTTTTAATTCTTTTTAAGTGTTGTCAAATGTATATCGCTTAGGGCTTCTAAAGATTTGGCGCTATATAAAGTCATCATCATCATTATTATTATTATTATTATTATTATTATTATTATTATTATTATTATTATTATTATTATATAAGTCACTGCATTTTCTGGACCATCATGTGTTTTAAATTCCACACCAAATAGTCAGGTGCTAATTTTAGTAACAAGTGTTCCAAACTCAAGACTGTTAAAGGACTCTAATTCCATCAATAAAACAATGTCTTTATTTGTTTTCACTTACAACTAGAATAAGATTCATCATATTACATGTATATAACAAGTGCAAGGTGTGTGATGTAATGAATACAGCAAATGGTACAATCACATTACATGTATATATGGAATTCAGCAAATGAAACAAGTGCAAGATGGGTGATGTATGGACTACAGCAAATGGAACAAGTGCAAGGTTGGCACTGTATGGAATGCAGCAAATGGAACAATCACATTACATGTATATATGGAATACAGCAAATGGAACAAGTGCAAGGTTGGCAATGTATGGAATGCAGAAAACAGAACAAGTGCAAAGTGCATGGTGTATGAACTACATTTTTATATTATATTATCTCACATTCTCCCAAAAGGATGTATCAACATAGGTTTTCACCAACAGACTAACTTAAATTTTCACCAAGACTTTTTGTGATAAAGAATAGTTGGTCTGAAATGAAAACGGTACCTATAGTACCATTCTGACATCCAGTATGATGTTCCGGTTATTTATGTTATGTTCCATGAGGTATTCTTATATTGTTACATGCACATAGATGAGTCCAAGAGCATCTGATGTACCAGATATTTATGTGTGTACCAAGAGGTATGCTTATGCTGTTACATGCACACAGATGAGTCCAAGAGCATCTGATGTACCAGATATTTATGTGTGTACCAAGAGGTATGCTTATGCTGTTACATGCACATTGACGAGTCCAGTCCAATAGCCTGTGATGTTCCAGATATTGATGTTGTGTACTAAGAGGTAAGCTTTTGCTGTTACATGCACACAGATGAGTCCAATAGCATGTGGTGTACCAGATATTTATGTTGTGTTCCAAGAGGTATGATTATGCTGTTACAGATGAATCCAATAGCATGTGATGTACCACTTGTGTATGTTGTGTACCATGAGGTATGCTTTTACATTCATTAATAGCATCAGTAAATTATTTTGTTTTGATCCAGAACTAGGGTGAAAGTAGAATCAGATGTATAGAAAAAGAAGGTAAACTAAATACAGTAATTCCTCTCTCATGGGAGACAACTATGAGAAACTGTCTGTCTTAAGAGACCAGGTTCTTGCATACACATTCTGTACATGTAAACATATATAAAGTCATTCATTTTATAGTGGTCTTGTGAGAGAATGTTTATTTTTTGCAGAATTGGTAGTCTTTTGAGATGTGAGGATAACAAAGAAAACAATACATACAAGACAGGAAGAAAATGGGTATCTTAGCTAGTAAACAAAGAACATGTGTGTGGGGGGGTCATTTTGGGGTTATGCAGGGCAGAATAAATCCCATAGACTGACTTCCTGGACTAGTCATTTTTGAAGTCAGGCAAGAAAAATTTTCCAAATCACTAGTCCCCCGCAGACAAGTATGTTTAAATAAAGTCAGGCTAGTCCTTATTTTTGTGCTTCAAAAATCACTATATCTACTTTTATTTGGCCAATCATGCACTCCAGGTGTACTGAATACTTGATTCTAGCCACTCTTTGTTTATACATTTACATCCTGTTACCGTTTGACTGCATATTGGGCTTGACTGCATAAAGTCAGGCTAGTCCTTATTTTTGTGCTTCAAAAATCACTATATCTACTTTTATTTGGCCAATCATGCTCTCCAGGTGTACTGAATACTTGATTCTAGCCACTCTTTGTTTATACATTTACATCCTGTTACGGTTTGGTTTGACTGCATATTGGGCTTGACTGCATATTGGGCTAAGGGACCAAATTATCTGCAAATCAAAGCAAGTCAAACAAAAGAAAGCCACTATGATCAATTAGCAGTGTTGTGATTTTATTGCAATGAGTTTACTTAATCTAGATCTTAACTAACAACTCACTATGAGTTTAATCCAGTGAGTCAGTGTAATGAAATTAATGATAGGTATTTTACTAACATCAGTGTCTGTTTCCTTTATGAACTGATTAAATGACAGTAATGATTCTTTAATTTATAATTGATTATACAGATGAATAACTTCCATGTGAGATATTGTGTTTGAAGCTAATTAATGAGTAGTTTCAGTTCCTATTTAAAGAGAAAATTGATGTTATGATCACTTTAGTTATCAAGCAAGGTACACTGTGGATAAAATGAGTTTGCTAAACTATTTTCATAAAGAAGGTAATAATGGTGATTTGGAGAAGGTAAATTTGTTTGAAAATGGAGGGATAAATCCTAAGACAGACACTGAGTGTGCTGTAGCTATTTCTCAAAAGAAACATAAGCAACAATCCATGATAGCAATAAATGTCAAATATGACACTACTAAGAGACAGAAATTTTCAGCTGCATTGGGTTAATTGTTACCCCTGGCTTGAATATATTGACTCTGAAGGAAAGATGTTTTGCAGTTACTGCAAACAATATCCAAAACTGGCATAGGTAGGAAATTCACCCAGATGAACATTTCTGCAAAGGGACCAGAGCTTGAGAACTTTAGCCCAGACACAGCTATCAACTGCTGGCTTAGTGCTGGTGCAGATGGCAGAAATATACATGGGCATATTTTCAAATCCATCAGCTAAAACTTATATACTTGAACCAGAAGAAGTCAAATGTATAACAATGTTTTCAAAAAATTAAATTCTTTTAAGAATTATGTTGTATATTATTTTGTTTGTTTTTTCTATGCATTAATTACATACATTTCATCAAATCTTGGCAAGTGATTATACCATTTCGGGACTGAAATGTAAGATGGGACTAGTGAAGAGAAATGTGGGACTAGTGAATTTTCTGAAACCACTTGTCCTGGACTAGTGGTTAAAAAAAAAGTTTGCTCAGCCCTGTTATGATATAGATTGCAATAGTGGAAACTGTAGTAATATTACATAAAAGAGAAAATACAGATATAATGTATCTAGACTTCGAACAAAAGATTTCAACATGGTACAGAAGGGCCCTGATGTAATAGTTAGTTGGGGATCATACTACCAACTATATTATATACTGAACTTGGTAAATGTTTTTTATTGTTGTTGGGGGTGGGATAAGTTGTTTAAAAAAATGCTAGACCAACATAGATAAAATTATATTACCTGCCAATTTGTGTAATAATCAAGATTAAGATAGTCCCATTGGAAGCTTGTCATTGCAGTGTTAGAAAAATAAGTATTATCTGTAAGCAAGAGGTTTCTTAAATGGGGGTGTCTAGAATAATGCCTTTTTAAGATATATGGTTGCATAATACAGGTGATCTTAAAGGCAGGCATAACAATAAATGCAAAGTATTTCACTTAAGATTTATAAAGTGAATTAGTCTATAGTGTATGACCAAAGTTAATAACAAGACCAAAGTTAGTAAAATGAGGAAAGCTAATAATATGAAGAAAGTTAATAACAAGACCAAAATTATAACCATAGGAAAGTTAATAACATGACCAAAGTTAGTAACATTAGAAAAGTTAATAATATGAAGAAAGTTAATAACAAGACCAAAGTTAATAACCTAAGAGAAGTTAATAACATGACCAAAGTTAATACATTAGGAAAGTCATTAATATGAAGAAAGTAAACAACAAAACAAAAGTTAATAACAGGGGGAAATTTAATAACATGAGGAAATTTAAAAATGAGACCAAAATTAATAACAATCAGTGCAAATTGAACCAAAGAAAATATAAAGACTGGAACAGTGCTGTTAGGAAATAAGCAGTAGTAAACCAAGTCTATAAAATGGTAGGAATAATTTATAAAACCTTTGTATATGTGGATAATAAATGTTTTTAAATTTGCTACTAAACAATCATCATACAATAATTGGAAAAAACTGATTATAACATTTTGTTTCAAGTCAACAAGCAGGGTTCAACAAGAGATAACTTGTGGAATTAAAATTGTTCATGCGAAAACAACATACTATAACAATCTGCCATCTAATATATATACATGTCATGATGATAACAAATTGACACAAATTGCCAACAGTCAATTAATGTCTCTGAAGTTGCAAAATATTCATATACATGATGATCATTTCAAGTGGTTTTTTTTTTCTTTTTTGGCAGATGGTGAGAGGTATAATAATTATTCTGGCACTGGTGGTGGTTTTAACATATCCTTGAAGATTCTGCATTTATGTTTTCATACATCATATGTCATAATAAGGATTGTGTGCAAGATTACAGTGGACAAAACCTTAAATTTGGTAACTGATATTCAGGCATGAATATTATTCTTTCATGTCTTTGCCTATAGGAATGAAAAGGAAAGGAAAATATAATGTCAGATACCTCCATTATAATGTGCTTGTTTGCAATCTGTGGATACTTGAAGATTTGATCTTGTTACGGAGAGGAAGATCTTCGCTAGTAAGGAGAGAAAGGTCTTTATTAAGACAGTGGTGAATATAATACTATTACTGAGAAAATACCAGGACCTACAATTTACAATACATTTCTATTTATTAAAATTTGTTTCCTCCATTTATGTA
Source organism: Potamilus streckersoni (assembly GCA_016746295.1). Taxonomy (NCBI): domain Eukaryota; kingdom Metazoa; phylum Mollusca; class Bivalvia; order Unionida; family Unionidae; genus Potamilus; species Potamilus streckersoni. Next base: position 179,893 of record JAEAOA010002211.1, read on the forward strand.
AATGTTTTTGTATTAATTTCTTGGTTTGTTTTTCAGGGCTATTGTACTGATTGTCCATGGATTTGCAGAACACTGTCTTTGGTATAATGAACTCGCAGAATTCCTGGTTCAAGAAAGCTATTTGGTTGTTGCGCATGATCATGGTATTACAAGCCTTTCTCTTTCCTTCATTGCATTAAATCCTTTCTTAGATAAAACATGCAAATGAATATTCATTGCCTTGTTTAAAGGGTCATTTAATTTATAAAAATGCCAAACCATAGCAAATAATTTCAGTTGTGGCATAGAAGAAGCCACACACAAACCTTCTTCTCCATTTTTTTGGGAGAAGGGAGAATAATCAAGGGATATAAATCAGCAGCAAATTTCCCATTAACTCATTAATCCCTGGCACCACATTTATGGGGCAGGAGGTGGTAGCCTGCTTCTGAGCTCTGTAGTGTTATGGTCATGTGTGACACAATAAAGTGAGTGGTATTATAGAAATGTAGACAGATGTAGCTTACGATGATACCAAATAATATGTATGTTCTAGTTGCACTACAAAATACAGAGGGAAAAACATCACTTTTTGGACCAGAGTTTTTTCCAGCCGAAATTTTCTGGTTTTGTGTCCAGATTTGAGACTTTTTGACCTCAAATCTAAGACAGACTAGTCTGAATTGCACACAGACAGGTGATCCTTTATGCAAAATGTAGGATAAGATGGGCATTTAGAATAAAGAGTGGTCTTGACAAACAAATGATGGGTCCGTTAAAACAATAACAGAGTCAATATTTTACCCTTCTGCTCATGCTCAGGTGAAAGAGCCAATGAAAATTGATGTTTCTAACACAAATAGGCATTAGGTGAACTGAAAAAGTTTTAAAGGTCGATGTATTAGGATGTATTCAGAAATATCTCCCAAAATGGATTTCCTACTCGCATTTCAGGCAAAAACGACAAAAACAGAAAATGGTTTAAGCAGGCAAGACAGCTACTTAGGATAGCAAAGTTCAGGGGCAGCATATTTCAGAATTATGAAAATCTGACCTTACTACAAAATTTACTTTTGAAATTAAAAATATGAAAAGATGAAAAATAACCTAGTGAAATTTTGGAGTACAGGTCTCAAACTCTGCACAGTATTTCAACCCTACATGGAAAACATCAGGCATGGAGTTAACTTTTGTTTAGATTTCTGCATTCAATATTTTTCATGTTAACATGGTACATGTACAAGTAGAATGTAAATTAAGAGTTCTTGACCATAGAGTACATGTACAAGTCTAAATAGGATATAAACTAAGAGTGCTAGACCATAAGGTACATTCAAAAAAAGTTTTTACTGAAATATCCAATATATATCATCTCTTTGTGGCTCTTGTTTACTCAGATTTTGTAACTAAGACTTTAAGTTGTTTGTTTGGCTTTTGTGTATACTCAGTCATATTGGCAAGCTGTAAATACTTAAAGAGTTTAAATTATTCATTTCATCTTAATATATTTAATTATAAACTACTAACACAATTATAATGTCTTGTTGATCCTGAATGAAACAACATTGATCTGACATCAGTATGGCTACCTTGACATCTGTCTTGAAAATTTGTTATTTGTACTCCTAGTGATCTGAAACATGTCTTACCATGAGGTTTTCACCAGAAGATTTTTGCAAAATCTACTTGGTCTCAAATGAGGCTTGTGCTAATCTTTCATGGACACCAACGTCATGGCAGCCAGTTTAAAAATTTGCTATTGCCTCACTTCAAAATGGATGGTCATATTGACATTGGATTTTACCAAAAGACTCCTTGTGTCTTATGTCAAAAGACTTCATGATGGCTGTTCTTGAAAACCTTGCTATTGCTAGTCTTTCAGAATGAATGGTCCTATAGACATTGGATTTCAACAAAAGGCTTCAGATGTCTAGTTGGACATAAATGAACATGATGTCTAGTTGGATATAAATGAACATGATGTCTAGTTGGCTATATATGAACATGATATCTAGTTGGACATAAATGAACATGATGTCTAGTTGGACATAAATGAACATGATGTCTAGTTGGACACGTTCTGATCTGACTTCCAGTATGGCCACCAAGACTGTCATCTTTAAAATATTGTTAATACAGCTCCTTGTGAACAGAAAGCTAGATTAACACAAGATTTGTATAAGAAGACTATTTATGAAGTCTGTTTACTCTTAATTGAAATGGTGCTAATCTGACATTCACTATGGTTGCCAAGCAGCCATCTTGAGAATTTTCTTATTACTGCTCATAATGGATGGTCATATAGGCATATGGTTTTGTTTGGGTTTTTTTGTTTTTTTTTTAAACGACAAATTATGATGTCCAGCAGGCCCTAAATGAAAATGGTGCCAATCTTACGGCCAGTGTACCCACCTTGATGGTCATCTTGAAAATCTCCTTTTATTGCTATTATTAAAAGGATGGTCATATTGACATAGGATATTTTTCTAAAAGACTTCTTATGAAGAATAGTCGATCTTCAGTAAAAATGGTGCTGATGTTACAGCCAGTATGACCCCCACAATGGCTGTCTGGACAGTGATATTATCACTATATCTTCTGAATGGATGATCATATCAATATGTGGACTCTAGAGTGTCTGTCATTTTGATCGACTAGTGTTTATCCTCATGCTATAGCAGGGGGATATTGTAATACCATCCATCTGTCTGTAACAGTGTAACAGTGTTTAATTGCAATTAAATGATGTACCTTTATGCAGGAGAATATAATATTTATAATATATTTTTGAGCTAAAAGCCCTAGGTCTTAGGCTGAAGGGGTTTGGGTTATTCACCACCTGGGTCTTAGGTTGGATGGGGTGGGGAAGGTTACATAATAATCATGGCTTGCATTTCAGATAGGATTGGAGAGGTACCTACAAAAAGTTAAATGACCATAAAGCTAAGCTATACAACTGAAATAACTTTATTTTTAGTGGGCCACGGTCAGAGTGAGGGTGATAGAGCACATATCAACGATTTCTCAGAGTATGTTGGAGATATTTTCCAGCATGCAGATATGGTGAAGAAGACTCACCCAAAACTTCCATTTTACTTAATTGGGCATTCCATGGTAAGTAGTCTTGTAGATACTCTAAGTTGAAAGACATAATCCACTTGAATCCATTTTTATTAATTATACACTTTTGAAATCTATTTTCTATATCAGTAGTGTCATATAGATGAAATTCCATTAATGGGGACCTGTTCTCATTGTTTTGCAAAAGGTATAATTTTCATTTGGGTCTGAGAAAAAAAGTTTATCTGTTGTTTCCATTAAAGGTTTATTGTGCATTTGGTTTGTAAATTTGTGGATTGTACTATCCATGAAATCCATGAAAATTGGTACCCAACAAAAAATAATGAATTAACAGTGATTTATGTGTTATTAGTGTGACATTCACTACAATTGTGTCACCTGTATTTTACTTGTACTAGTGGAGGGTGCTGTTTATGGCAGTTGCATTTACCATTCCTGTCTTTAGTTCTACTTTTTGCACCACTTTCACTCATCTCCACTTCAAGGTTAGATTGTACATGTAGGATTTGTTTATATCCAATGAGGCCTTGTTGCTGCAGTTAACTTCATAGGTTGTAAATTAATAAAGGTCTATTACCCTATCACACAGACTTGAGTGAAAATGGTCAGTATGCTGGGTATAGTATAAAAGTTATAAAATACAGTGAGGCTACACACAACACTTTCACTCATCTCCACTCTACAGTTAGATTCTACATGGCCAGTTTGTAGGATGTCTTTATATCCAAGGTAGCATCATAGGTTGTAAATTAATAAAGGTATGTGAATCCTATTAAACAGACTTGAGTGAAAATGTTGGGTACACTGGGTATAGTGTCAAATGATATAATAAAAGTTATAAAATACAGTGTGAAATGCCTGGTAGGAATTACAATTAGTGACATGATCAAGATAAGCTAAGACTTTTGTTTTTATCTTAAATAGAATTTCAAATTCTTGCCATCAATAATTCCAACCTGGAAAGATTTAAGAATGAATGAGGTTAAGGTGTGGCCTATTATATGTCATCTATCATGCATCCACCAACAATTACTTATTACCACTTAGGAGTCTATATCTGGCCTGATTTCAGTCAGATATGGAATTTTATCATCAACATCTTCAAAAGTTTAATGTATATATTAAAAATGTGATTGTGCATCAGATTAGCCGATCTTGTTAACACTCTGGAGGCCATATTTCTAATACAATGTTTGATCAGATTTAAAATATTTGCTTATATCATTAGGATTGCAGATGTGTTCAATAATAGTGCTTGCATCAGAGTTTATTGCCATTCTATTGGTTTATGTCTGTTCAGATTTCATCAAATTGGTGACTGTTTGTTTGTGTCATCAAAACAATGGCCAATATTGAATTAAGTGAGATAAAAGTGTGTAATTTGGCATAGCTTGTAGTCCATATGGATGTAATATTTCTGATAACATTTTAATCAAGCTTAAAATATGTTCTTGTGTCATCAAAACTTTCAATGGGTTTAGTAAAATTAGTTATCCATCCATCAGCAATTGCATATTACCACTCTAGCATCCACATGTCTGGCCTGATTTCATTCAGACTTGGAATATATATACTTTTATCAAGAAAACCATGGACAAGTTTGATAATTTGCTAGATTCATGCATATTAAAGAGGCAGTTTTGCTTCAAAATCAGCTAAGCTTGTTACCATTTTGGATTCTATACATCTGACCCGAATTGATCAAATATGGAATGTATGCCAACATTATCAAGATCTCAGATAATTTTAAAAAATTTTGAGATCCACACATACTGATGAGGCAATCTTTTGTCTGATTGGTTAGGTTTGTTACTGCTCATAAGGTAATATATCTGATCCAGTTGTGTTCAAAACTTGAAACTTATGCTTATCAAGTCTTGGACAGGTTTCTTATTGAGTGAGAAGCATGCATATTAATGAGGTGTTCTTGCTTCTGATTGGTTAAGTTTGTTATCATTCTGGATTCAACATTTCTGATCTGATTTTAATCAGACCTGAAATATAGGATTGTATCATCAGAATTTTGGATGGGTTTAATAAAGAGGTTTATTTTTTATTTTTCATCCAATTTGGATCAAACTTGGTATGTGGGGTTTATATTTTCAAGATCTTGGATAATGAACAAGATCCATACAAGTTAGCTAAGTGATGTTGCTTCTGATTGGCTAAATTTGTTACCACTCAGGAAGCCATATTTTTTCAGAGCTTAAAGAGGTGATCTTATATATGATTGGCTATGTTTCTTATCACAGTTAATGGCAGCTTATATATAGTATTCTTTTTCATAGTTCTTATTATAATCGTACACACATCATATACAAAATGAAAATAGTGCTTAAAATGAACATCTATACACATTTTAGGTGTGAAATGTAAAGAAAAGCTCAACTGACTTTTTGATTCCCTGTGCAGCATGGTGTAGGTGGAGGTGACTAAAAAACCACTACTAAATCTCCATGCATCCTGATGGTGTTGCTGCCATGTCTTATGGAGATTGACTCTGCACTCAGTGCTTTCTCATGGAGGCACTTCTGATGACCACTGCAGATTGGACAAGGTCTCAAAAAAATGAACCTAGTTTATTGCTTCTGACCCTTGCAAGCATATTCTAATATAGGCACCGATTTATCTACATCATTGACCCTTTCAGAAGACATTTGCAGTCTCTTTGATACTGAAAAAAAATCTTGATCATACAGTTATAAAAATTTCCTTCGTTGTTAAAATGAAGATGTACGAAAGATAATGCCAGATCAAATTCAGGATAGCATAATGACAATCCCTCACAAACTTTAGTAATACTTCATTTGTCTTCCATTCCATGCATCAGCCATATTACCTACATAACGGCGAGTGAGCTCAATGTAAGAATAGTTGTTTAAAGTGGACAGTGGTCTTGCTGTCCACTATGAACTATGAACTATATTTGACCATTTGCGTATAGACCTACAGATAAATTTAATCCTTTACTGTTGTTTATTTCTATTAATTTGCCTATAGCATACTATGCATGATACAGAAAGATAAGATGAACCTGACTGTTTCCTCCTCCCCTTTATGTTTATGGCAAGCAGGGAGCTCACCCATATAACATAATGTCCTGGCAGCATCTCTGCAAATTGTTCAACATCACATTTGTAATCTTCCATGTTGTTGGAGCATGGATGGTTGTAAACAGTGAAAAGCAGTATTAAATGGAAGCTGGGATTCACATTTCATCACAAAAGGTAAAACTGACAAGAAAAGAAAATTACACTGGTTAAAATTTAAACAATGAAAATCATAATTGAGTGTTATGTCATTTGACATTATTTCCAACCAATGTTTATTTTGATTGTCATGCCATTGGTTATGGCACTTGTCATGCCATTGGTTATGGCACACACACACATACACCATGCAAAGGAAAAAAAATTAAATCAATAGTTAACTTATCTGGTTAATTTGCACAGAGTAATTTGAACTTTGTTTTATTTTACAGGGAGGCTGTTTGAGCATAATGGCAGGCTTGGAGCAGCCAGATTATTTTCAAGGAATGATCTTGATTGCTCCAGCTATAATACCAGATAGAAATGCTGCTTCACCCTTTAAGGTAGAATTTTGTTTCTTCAAAACTAATCCAGTATAAAGAGCTACCTGTCTGACTGTCTAAATCTCTTTTATGGATGTTAATTTTATATGATAATGATATGTATTAATGTGGGTCATGAAAAATGAATCTAGAGATGGCTGTCTTATCAAGATGGTTGCCTCAGAGTTGTCAGTCTTAAAGAGGTGACTTCTAAAGGTGGCTGTCCTAGAAAAGATGGCTGTCTTAGAGGTGTCATTTTAGCTGGTTTGACTGTATTCATTTGGAATGAAGTTTAATAATAATTTTTGTGTTCTATCATAATGGGACACCACAATCTATACTAGAATGACATACATTTATTAAATGGTTACATTATTTATTAGGACCTATATGCAGGCACCCTATGTTAATACCTTTATCAGCACTCTGTTTGGTTATCTGTCTATCAATTTCAATTTCTTAAATATCATCATAGCCTTGCAACACTTACGCACAATTGAATACCATCTGATAGGTGAATTGCCTATGAAAACTAGCTAGTGTTGTCAGATTTAAAATATTAATTTATTCTTTAAAAAAAATAGGTTACATTATTTATTATGAACAATATGCATGTGCCTATTTTTAATGTTTATTTACACACGACTGAATAACATCCATTATGTGAATTGCCTATTAAATGTATTTTGCAAATACTTGCAAGTGTTCTCAGATTTAAAATATTATTTTTATTACTTAAAATACAATGTGAAAGAATCAAAAATAACTTACAGAATGGTGACTGAATCCCAAAATTCTAGAAAATCTATAAAGTTTAATAGTTCCAAGTAATCCAGATGTATTCTTCAGGTATTCTCAATGATAAATACAATGTACTTATAGACAAACAATACAAAAGAATGACTGTATCATAAATTCAGATATCTTTAAATAGTAATCCCAGTAGAACTACAAATGTCTTTAAATGAATTGATGGTAATTTGAATAGAGCTAAAAATCTAAATGTCTTTGAATGTTTCACATTAAATCTATACAGCTGTTATATATCCAAATAGTCTTTGAATTTTAGAATACAATAATTCCAATGAATGATTAAAATTAAATAAATCAATTGATCTTCTCACATAAGTCTCACAAGATCAGTAATGCAATTACTATGTCCCAATTCCACACAATAATTTAAATAAAGAATATAAATATATATTTAAATATAGAACATTAACAAGACTTTTGTAAGTGAGAATGAAATGCTTAGCTTTTATTGAATCACTGATGTATTTCAAAATCACTTTGCAGTAAACATGTCAATTGTTCCAGTTTTAGCCAATCAGGAAATAGGTCAGTCTGACCTTTTTTCAGAAATAATGTCCTTGCTGAATCACTTCATGTTGATCTGAACTTTGGTACATCTCAACCTTGAAACTTATGAATGAAATCATATGCACTATGTATGACACATCATTAGTGCAGACTGATCAAAGAATATTAGCATTAACATGTCATTAACTAAATGAGCCTTACCATTACAAAACTTGTATTATGAAAATAATATACAGAATACAGATATACATAACATGTTCATTAGACTTGTAAAAGCCATGATCTGGATGAAAAGATTCTGTCTTTTCTTAGATAAGAAATCTCAGCTGGAGACCATTGAGTGCTTTCTGATCCAATTTGATGTGTACATAATCACACAGACCATGATGTGTTGTTTCTGGGTTTTGTCACATTTAGAAGTTATTTCACCTAATTGCCCTATTTTCTGACCTTGTTTAATAGGTTCAAGTTTACCTAGGGTTGTTAAGATTTACCAAAAATGTTACTAATAGCTGCCTCGATAGGCACACAGCATTAAGAAGTTAGTGTAAGGACTGGTCAGCCTGGTGTCAGGATAATTTGACTGGGTCAGACATCATGCAACATGTCTGTGGCATGATGCCCCCTTGCTAGACATCAAACTGTCAGCTGCAGACATCATAACAATATGACTGAAAATTTGTTAAAGCTACTGTAAAAGTCTGATCACACACCCATACATAGGCACATGCCCCTAGGGTTGTCGGAATTGAATAAGGCAGCTTTACCTTGATAAGAACATGTACAAGTCTGAATTCCAGTGTTTTATTTTCCTGGGAAATGATGTCAGCTTCAGAAAATGAGGAAAATTAAACCTAAATCTATACAAATACTTGTTGCTGTGATAATGAGTACAATACTGTGTTACATATGACAATTATCATTATTTTTCTGGCAAAATTTGTGGTCATCATGTATGTAACATGCTGAAGATTATATAAACAACACTGATAACTAGCACCTGTTTTCTTAAAATCATTCAGTCTGTCAGCTTTGATGTCTCTAAAATTGAATATGCAGCTATAAGACTTATCAGTGGGGTTTACAACAAAAAATTCCAAGGCTATTTTTTAATCAACTATTTACCCTGCTTCTAATTTAGATAATTTTGCCATAAAATTCTACCATTTTTTTCCCAGAAGTTTCTCAAAATTATGAAATGTATGCCCAATTTAAAAGAGATACCCTGTATTGTGACTATTAGACTTGACATGTTCTTTTCTTGACCCAGTTTAGTACACTGCCACTGTTGTAAAAATCTGTAGTGATTGATAATTTTCATCTGGAAGATTCTTAATTAAAGATAAGGTACAGAACATTCAATATTCAGGCATGATTAGACTTTGGTTATACAAAATTAATATTAAATTTTAAAACAACAATTTGTATCCAATTTATTATGTGTTAATGTGCATACATGACCTGTACAGATTTTACTTAAGTTAGAGACTCCTTTATAATAGATTGGAGCTAATATCTTGATCTGTAGACTTTTATGGCATTGAATCCTTTCATACCAGTACCAACCTCTACTACCTTTATGTTTAGTCACTGAAAATTTAATGGGATTAATCTCCCTTGCCCTACTCCTTTACACCCTTTCATTTGATAAAGGGGAGATGGAAGATTTTTAATTATTTAATGGAAAGATGTTTTGAAATAAACAAAACTAGAACTTGGAAAAAAAATGAAATTTTCATTTATTCTGTTGATATTTCAGCATGATCTTTAAGAAATGAGTTTAAATGCAGAAATCATGAATCATAGAATATATAGACTGTAGTGCTGTGAAGATTGGCAGTCTTTGTTGTTGTGATCACATTGAAGATTAAAGAACCTATACCAAGGGTGACAGATTATTTTGTATTATGATTGTTTGGTTTTTATTGCTGTTCCTTACAACAGAGAAGCAAGTTCTAAAGTGTATTGCCAAATAAATCTAGTTAATTTCTACAATTTAGTTACAAGGTGAATTTGCAGTGCAATTATACCGTACTGGGTAATGACTTCTGTTGGAAGTTATTTAACATAAGTAGAGCACTTAAGTGCCTTATTGAAAAACTGGATATAATAACTTATTGAAATTTCAATTAAAAAGTTGACAGTCTATTTCCATTTCATCATTATTTTAATCTTATTTGCACATTTTTTGGTAAGGATCATTACCCAAGTTCCCTTTTCTACTAGTATCTTGTCATAGAAACTTTAGGACTTGAATTGCAGGAAATCCAGTTGTTTCTATTTACTGTTGTACATCACAAAATAACTAATGAAAAATCATTGTTCTTAAGAATTTGCTTTGCAGGATGTTAAAAAATTTTTGGAAGGTTGTCTGGAAATATATTTAAACAGTTGTCAAGAATATGAGAAAACTATTTACTAAAGATTGCTGTCTTCTTTTATTTTCATAAAAATTACAAAGGGGGGGGAGGTTACCAAGTGGTTGATGTTGTTATTCTGGGGCTTAACACCATTTTTCAGCACACGATAGGCTATACATAACGGCCAAAATTATTGGTGGAGGAAGAAACAAAGAAATCTGCGGAAAGAACCACCGACCAACAAAAAGCTACTGGCAAGCTTTCTCACATATTTACATTCACTGAATCTTAGACTCGAACCCACTGGAACCTACGCAGACAGAGGTGAGATGGCAGTGATCCATAACAGAGAGTGCTTTAGACCACTCGGCCGGCCACTTGGGGGCCCCTCCAAGTGGTTGAAGGCATTTAACCGTATAAATCACCAACATCTCACCTCTGTATGGGTTCTAGTCTCTGGCTCAGCCAAAAACTTGTGAGAAAGCTTGCTGCTAGCTCCTGTGGGTCAATGATTCTTTCCAAAGTCTTCCTCCATCAAATATACTGGTTATTATGATAGCCTCTCATGTGCTGAAAAGTGATGTTAAATTCACAACAACAGCAATACAATCAAATAATACAGGTTTTTACAGAAAATATTTGTATTATTTCAGATTTTTATGGGAAAGCTGTTGGCTCGCATGTTTCCTCAACTGCCTATCATTAAGCTTGACAGCTCAGCTGTGTCCAGGGACAAGGCTGTGGTAATAAGCATGTTTGTGATGGATAGTTTACAAATACTGTGGTAATTAAACTTGACAGCTCAGCTGTGTCCAGGAACAAGGCTGTGGTAATAAGCATGTTTTTGATGGATAGTTTACAACTACTGTGGTAATTAAACTTGACAGCTTAGCTATGTCCAAGAACAAGGCTGTGGTAATAAGCATGTTTTTGATGGATAGTTTACAACTACTGTGGTAATTAAACTTGACAGCTTAGCTATGTCCAGGAACAAGGCTGTGGTAATAAGCATGTTTGTGATGGATAGTAACATCTGCTGTGGTAATTAAACTTGACAGCTCAGCTGTGTCCAGGGACAAGGCTGTGGCAATAAGCATGTTAGTGATGGATAGTTTACATCTGCTGTGGTAATTAAACTTGGCAGCTCAGCTGTGTCCAGGGAAAAGGCTGTGGCAATAAGCATGTTTGTGATGGATAGTTTACATTTGCTGTGGTAATTAAACTTGACAGCTCAGCTGTGTCCAAGGACAAGGCTGTGGTAATAAGCATGTTTGTGATTGATAGTTTACAACTACTGTGGTAATTAAACTTGACAGCTCAGCTGTGTCCAAGGACAAGGCTGTGGTAATAAGCATGTTTGTGATGGATAGTTTACAACTACTGTGGTAATTAAATTTGACAGCTCATCTGTGTCCAGGGACAAGGCTGTGGTAATAAGCATGTTTGTGATGGATAGTTTACAACTACTGTGGTAATTAAACTTGACAGCTCAGCTGTGTCCAGGGAAAAGGCTGTGGCAATAAGCATGTTTGTGATGGATAGTTTACATTTGCTGTGGTAATTAAACTTGACAGCTCAGCTGTGTCCAAGGACAAGGCTGTGGTAATAAGCATGTTTGTGATTGATAGTTTACAACTACTGTGGTAATTAAACTTGACAGCTCAGCTGTGTCCAGGGAAAAGGCTGTGGCAATAAGCATGTTTGTGATGGATAGTTTACATTTGCTGTGGTAACTAAACTTGACAGCTCAGCTGTGTCCAAGGACAAGGCTGTGGTAATAAGCATGTTTGTGATGGATAGTTTACAACTACTGTGGTAATTAAAGTTGACAGCTCAGCTGTGTCCAAGGACAAGGCTGTGGTAATAAGCATGTTTGTGATGGATAGTTTACATCTGCTGTGGTAATTAAACTTGACAGCTCAGCTGTGTCCAAGGACAAGGCTGTAGTAATAAGCATGCTTGTGATGGATAGTTTACATCTGCTCAAGCTTCAAGATGAAGATCATTATTATTTTCCTCATCCACCTCATTTATAGTAAAAGAGGGATGTTTTATATTAGGCTGCATTAAATGTTATAAAAACAACAAATTCAACAATTAGAGAAAAGCCATATTAATTTAAAGGTTTTGACAACATAATACTGGAATAATCTACAGCAGCCATTGCCAGAATAGCTGGAAAAAATTTTTATTTTAATTGCCCCAATTTTTGCAAAGATAAAGAGGTTTTAATGTTGTCCATTTTGAGTCAATCCCAAATCGGAGAAGTAGAAGATTATTCCAGCCTGAATTGTTTGAACTTTCTAGATGGTCTTAGAAAATTGAATATTTCCATTTTTATATCTGGATAAAACAAACAAAAGTGTTTATTTCACCTGTGTTAACATATGCAATACATAGATATCACTAATTCTGCTGTTGTTTTAAGCATGTTCAATGATTAATTAGGTTTTTCTGTATGGTTATAAATCCCATAACTTGGTAAAAAAGCTGTCATTCTTGAATTGTGATAATAAGCACTGTCTTTGCATATCCACATACCTTTACCCACACTCAGACCCTCAAGCAATGTTAAGATCAGTTGAAATTCTCATTTAACTTTTAACTTTTTCTGCATAGTGTTTACTAAATATTTGGAGGCACAGCTGCCATTCATTGACCATATTAATCAATAATACATACATTTTCATATCTACTCTTCCACTGTCTACCAGGTAATGTTGAAATCACTTGAAATTAAAATGCAAATTTTTACTGTGACCTATATTTCACATTTAACAGGCTTGGATTAACTTGTTACATTTAGCTCCTGGTTATATGGTCTTTCTTTGTGTGCTATGTGTACTTTTCTATATTGATTCTTGAAACTATGGGATGCATCTTTATAAGCAGTACTATATCAAGTCAATTGTAGGTTAATATTGACCATATTTTATACTTTACTGACTTGGATTAAGTTTGAGTTTGTTCCTTTTTAAATTTGTGACCTTATGATAACCAGAGGGTCTCTTATAATGTATCATTTTGTTTGTATTAAATCCAAACAGTTTCCAATAATAGAAAATCCTAATCTGCTCACTGTCCTTTTCTGATTTCTTGAGAAGTCCATTATCAGTGAAGAGGTGCATTTCCTTTTGGATTACACATACCTATCCTCTAGCAGCAGGGAGGGGAACAGACCACTTTGCTGGATACTTTATTTATGAAAAATAAAGGTTCCAAAAACAATAAAATGTTAGGTCAATAATGTGAAATGAAAGCCTCTAACCAACAGAGAGTCTCTCTAAATTAAATTAGCTCATTTTGTTACTTTTTCTTTGATGTTTGTTTTTTAATTTTTTTTTATGCGTGTTCATTTACTTGTCGGTAACTCACCGTTGGTCATCAGACTGCCTGCTGCTATAATTAAATCATATATTAGTAATGGAATCTTATACTCTAAGCTTGAGAGTGACTAGAGGCAATTAAGAAATATCTCTCCGTCTAGGACTCTGTCAGGCAACAAATTAAAGCTTGTCAGGAGTCTCTGGCGAAATATACAGAAGGTGTAGAACAGTTATTTAAAGATTCTATAAGACCTTCCAACTGAAATAGTTGTGGCTCAGCCACAGTTACAAGAAGTAGAACAACAAATACTCAAGAGTGTTGACAGAGTTTGTGAGGAGGTCGGTGATTTAAGGGATCTTGTTACGCCAAAACCAAAACCACATGCTCGATATAATGAAATAGTTTGACATGCGCTCCATGAAAACCCTATATTACTTGCAGCATCGGGTTATCCATGTCATGATGAATTATTAGATCTAGGAACTGCCAGTGTTTCACCAAAAATTTGGGTTCCATTTGTATTTGAAAGTCTTGTATATATAAACTTTCTGGTGATCAAAACAAAACCAATTTTGCAGAATTTGCAAGACAAGTTGAAGAAGTTAGAAAAGCACCATTACCAGGTGATATATTATCATCAGGAAAATCACCATTCAGACTACCCCATATTGAGGAGGAAGAAACAACTGGAAGTGGCATTGGTACTCAAGGAAGTGGTCTTATTATTCTAATAATGTCCTTGCCGACAGAATAGAAATCCTCATTGGAAGAAAATGAGATTGGAATAATTCCCAGGAAAACATAATGAAACAGCAGATATTTGTCAGTGATTGTTTACAGGTGTTGATGTTATTAATGTTTACTGTGCTCTCATTTATGAAATTGTTGATGATTATTACCACAGTGATTAAAGGTATGCAATTGGATGCAGTGAATAGAATGAGATTGTCATACATAATACTCAACATGGACCGACCATGGTTAGGATGATAAATTCGAGATTACCTGTATACAGAGCGATTTAAGGTGATGTACTTGGTGATGTTGTTCAGGACTTGTTTGGAAAATTAGCCCCAAAAGCAATACTGATTGCAAAACAACTGGGAATGAAAACTGATGGTTACAAAGCAATCGCCATTATACTCGGCGATATTTCAATGTTGCTTGAAGATGTTGGTGGACAAATGAGAGTTATTGATGCCCCAGAAGAAAATATGTAAATGTTTTCCAAACGTAATTAAATCGCAAGCACTAATATAAATCTGGTTAATTCAACATGTTAGTGTCAGTCTGACTCCTGGTCAGATAAAAGTATCTAACATAAGTATCAATAGAGAACAGTGGAATAAAAATATTACTAGCTCCGTAACAAATCAGAGGTGGTCAGAACATTAGCTCAGGCACTTCAATGAAGCCAAACAATCAAAGAAAAGTATACAACATAATTTTTATGCATGTGACATTAAAGACATGGCTAAGAATGGAGAGCGCTTTAGACCACTCAGCCTCTCAGGGCCTGGGGAATAAATGTAATTTATGGACAATTTGCTAAAATATGTCTTAATTACAGGCTTACTGCTTTAGTTTAGATATTCACTTGCCAGTATCAACACAAGGTTGACGTGTTAATGATGTCTAGATAGGAGGAAGTGGTATGCGAGTCAGTATGTGTCTTGTATGGGTATTGCAATTATTAGGTACAATTAACTGGCTCAGGTGGCAGAGATAAGTTATATTTGGGATGACTGGTTTATTGTTTTGGCATTTAGCTAGAAGAGAAGAAAGTCCCTGGACTGTCAATCGGTTAGAACACTCGACATTCTGTAGAAAAAGTTGGGGTCTATAATGCACTGATGAGATCTGTTAACCCTTTAACTACAACAGCCGCATCTGAGCATCACCTGTAAATAGCTTCTGAACCCCACTCACACATATATGCAGTGTCGATAAACCTTGTTCAAAACCCCAGTGTCTCTTATGAGCACGTAGTTCTGCAGTACTCAAAACCCCAGTGTCGCATCTATGCGGACATAACTGCTATGTTAACTAAACGTTGATTGGTTAAAAGTACAGATACTTACTTATTTTTCATTATCATAACCAATGAGAAGACTGGATACTGAATATTTTGATACCAGTTGGAAAGCTGAGAGGTTAAATTTAGACACGCAGGAAGGAAATCTTCGGCAATGTACAAAACATGTGTAGTTGAGATAAACAAAAATGGATTCCTAGTCAGATATATTTGTAACTTCAAATGGTTCAGTGCAAGAAATATTGAAGAGTTTAATGGATCATTCTTAGTAAATGGATCAGATAATGATGTTAGTCCCATTTCAACACTAGATGTATGTGATTTTGAATCGAATGACGAGGATTTATTTTGTGCAATTCAAAACAGTTTACATGACGGGGATTTCTTGTCTGATTGTTGTAGGAGTATATAAAATGGAAATATATGAATACCAGACACTATACAAAGTAAGCTGCTTTTTACTTCACTGAAATCCAGCAAAAACTAATTAAATAATGAATATAAATGTAACCATGTTTTTATTGTCAGTTTCCATAGTCAGCCATGACGATGCTCTAGTATTCAGCCTAGCAAACAGCCTCAGCAGTCAAGTAACTGATACGCTATCACCCAGCAGTAGTGAAACTGCAGAACAGCTGTAGTAGTTAAAGGGTTAATGTAATCACTGCAAATACACATAATTTTGACATTTACGATTTCTCTTTTTTCACAAATATGGTTGCTGTTCCAAAAATACATGCCTCTAATAAGCTGTACTTATCATTTATGATAATTATCAGATCTTATGCATTTTAACTGTCTTCTTCTTTGTTAAGGTCAAGAAATACGATGATGACCCTCTGGTATATCACAGTGGTTTAAAAGCAAGGTAAGTACAGTGGAAATGTGTTTATAAAACATGAATGCCCCATTCTTCCTTTGTTTGGCAATATGAATTTCTTGACCTGAATGAAAAAAAATAACCAAGATGTAAAAGATGGTCAAAGGTAACATGGAATGTCCACTGCACATTCTTTATTATTGGCAGTATATAGGGTATATTGTCACAGCACAGATGTGGAAAAAATGTGCACTTACATCAGATTATTTCTAGAAAAGACTTTCTGATAGGATTACAATTTTATTAGGATATTTAATAAGCACCTTGTCCATCCTTTCAGCATAAATTAAAAATTCAAACAGTAATTTATAGTTTTTGTTGTTTTGCTTTTAAAGACATTTTTCAGTGCATGATAGGCTAGAATTAATGGTGCAGGAATAATAATAGCACTCTGATACATCTTTATAAAACCGGACATATAATTGAAGGTGTCTTAATATAATGGTCACATAATTTTGAACTTTGCAGTTAGCATATCATTTTGTGCTGTGCTGTAAGCATGTCATTTTGAACTCTGTGGTAAGCATGTCATTTTGAACTCTGTGGTAAGCATGTCATATTGAACTGTGGTAAGCTTGTCATTGAGTGCTGTACAGTATGCTTGTCATTTTGAACTGTTTGGTAAGCATGTCATTTTGAACTGTGTGGTAAGCATATCATTTTGTGCTGTGCTGTAAGCTTGTCATTTTGAACTCTGTGGTAAGCATGTCATTTTGAACTGTGTGGTAAGCATGTCATTTTGAACTGTGTGGTAAGCTTGTCATTTTGAACTCTGTGGTAAGCATGTCATTTTGAACTGTGTAGTAAGCATGTCATTTTTAATTGTGTGGTAAGAATGTCATTTTGAGCTGTGCAGTAATCATTGATTATACAAAAAGAGAATACATTATTTTCTTAAAGATTTATATTTTTACATCGCTCTGGGTCCATGCAATCCAAATCACTTAAAAATGTAAAGGGTAGTGTGTATTTTCTTGCACTTTCTCAAGTTGAATAGCTATAAAGTTGTTACATAGAACAGTATGAGAAAATGTTATAGCTATGGGTTTAACACATTTTTCAGCACATGATTGGGTATACATATTTGGATAAGGAAGAACTTGGGGAAATCCCCAGAGAGGAACAATGACTGTCTCACTGGAAGCAGGACAAGTACTCTGTCAATTATTACCTATAAAAACATACTGATAGACCACTATCAAAACATAAAGCTATCTATAGTTAGGGATTAGGTACTGAAATTAAGTCAATGACAAAGCTGTCTTTTCTGTATATAAATAGTTTTGTCAATGTGGAGTTTTACTCTCAACTGTAAGACGACAGTAAAAAAAGCTTGAAATTCAAGGTAAACCCAAAAACCATTACATCATCTTAAAGAGACCTCTATTTCTTTACCAGACTAGTATATCGTGTGAACTCTGTACACGACTTTGCTTCACCTTAGTTAAGTTATTAGGCGGCAGTAGAGCTCGTTGATATATCCAAAGCATATGACAGGAAGAGAATGCTCCAAAGAAAGCATGATCACACCACTTTTTGTATTAACCACATCCAGTCTCCAGATTTATGTAATAGCCAGGATTTCATCAACATGGAGACATCTATCCTTGAGCCATTTCAAGAAAAGTGGATTGTTTTCACACTGGATAAAGTCTCTTCAAGCAGATGTTATTAAAATGGGCTTTGAAAAAGCTTGATTGTTCTGCCAATTATTTGTTCATCAGTCATATGAATAAAACATATTTTGTTTAGTAATCACTGCATTCTTTTGTTCCATTTGCTCAGTGAATGTATAGTTAATGAGATTAACTAAATTTAAGTTATAACATTCAATTTGATTTACAAACTGTGTTTGACCCAGACATGGTATTTCATTCAAGTTAATATATTTGTTTAGTATGGAACAGTAGCTAATAGTTCTAAATTACTGCATGTATGGGAAAATACAAACAAGTTTTTCTGAGCAATACTTCTTGACTTTAGGTTTTCTATTGAAACCCACCTTATTCACTGGCACTTTTTTCTCAAAATTTGACTGACTTGTAAAATGGAATATCTCTTAGTGAAATGAGATAGCCCTCATCTTTTAATATTCTTTTCTATGCTATTTTCTTAGACCCCTGAGAGCACAGATAATAGTTGGAACCAATAGATTTGTGAATCGTGATGCATATTTTACATAAATAAAAACTGATTAATTGATCAGAATGGTGTTTTGAACACTGCAAGTTTCACATGTGTTGTGTACATTGCAGAATACGCATTCATTCATTTTCATTGTTAAAAGTTTGTTTTCTGACTCAGGTAAATTCGTCCACATCATTAGCTTGATTGTTTCTAGTTTCAAATGGACCAAACAGCTTCTTTAGTTTATCTACAAACAAATCTAATAAATCAATAGCTAATGTATCTGCTACATGAACCTACATTGTTTGTTTACATTTAAAGTGTTTCCTAACATGTGATACTATTTGGATACGTACTTGCAGTATGAAGCCATGCAGTATGGAAAAATACAGCAGGATTCTGACAATGTAAAGTTAACAGAGAAGAAAAAGAACAAAAAAATAATAGATAATCCATAGATTGTGGATATTTTCATGGATAAATATTGACTGACATTATCCAGGGATAAGTGTGCTTGAAAAAGGCATAACAAGTAATTGACATATAATTTTCTTGAACTTTAACATTGTCAGGAGTGTCCTTATTTTATTGGATTGCATAAAGTTCAAGAGAGTGTTAATTTTTATAGTTGGGTTGTAATGAACTTTGGGAAGCAAAAAAGAACATATACACCATTAATAATTTTCATGCATTTAGCAGCAGGTTGAATCATTACTTTAGTACAGAGCTTTCAGTTTGAAATTTTACATGCAAATAAAATTGTAATCAATACATTTTTATGTATTTATCATAAACATATCAATATGTATATTTTCTGCATCATAAGTAGTCAAAGAAGCAGATAAATAATTGACTTTTTTATATGGCAGCAATTGTGCGTGCATTACCAGCTTATGTCAAGCATTGTTCTGGCTAAATTTGTGGTCTATCTTACCCACATATATTATAAAAATTGGTAGCCATGAATTTAAACTAATTGACAGTACATGAAGAAGAGCATATAGTTGGTACTCTGTGAATTTAAAATGATTTACAGTACTTGGAGAAAAGGATATGTTGGTCAGTTGGTACTCCATGAATATAAAGTTATTCACAGTCATGGAGAAGTTTAAACAGCTAATTTATAGCAGGTTGGTAAGCTGTTCAGGATTTTTATAAATCTTGTGTACTTTCTTTCCTCTTCAAAGACAGATTTTTTCACACAGCTTACTGTCATGATAAAAATGATAAAATTACTTTATTATTATTTAATAAGTGTATTCTTTGACACTTCATTTTACATCTTAATGCTTCAATACTCCTGGTTAAAATGTTCACATTAATTCAAGCTGAGCAATAAGTGTTGATTTACAAAAGCAGTCTACTTTAAGCACAGCAAATTCTTTTCCCTACTCATAGCACCAGTGATTTCGTGATATTTATCCTTTGTGTGTCACTGCATCCATCCATTCATTTTGTGGTAACTCTGTGCTTCAGAAGTACTTCTGATATTGAACAAACTTTGTACATTAATTTTCCAGATGGTAACCAAATGCAGAGTTCTATGTGTACTGTTATTTTTAAAATATATTTGGATTTTAAGAAAGAAAGACAGAAGATATAATTAAACAGTTTTTGGTTTTCACTCCTGAATGATTTTAATGTGTGTTTGTGTATAGAGCTTTTTGATTAAATGCAGTTGTTTTTCATAAGTAAAATCAGGTTAAACCATTAAATGGGAATCAGGCTGGATAATTAAATGGGAATCAGGTTGGACCATTAAATAGGGATCAATTTGATCAGTTGGAAATACAATTTTTCATGATAAACTGAATTAGGAATTTGGCATCTTTGTAAAATTTTTAAATATTTAACATTGAGAATGGGTTTAATTTTTTGCCCCATAGGACCCTAAAAACCTCAAATGTTACTATTTCTTTAATAGATCATATTTCAGTTCACTTTAGATAGTATCAAGATTCAGGATTTATGATGGCAAGCCATTATAGTTACTGTAGACTTATTTGTCATGATATGAAAATGTTCCTGACATGCTTTCATATGTAAAGGAGACAAAAATTTGTTACACTTGTGCTTAGTTGCTATAGAAACTTGATGCTCACACCATGATTGTTCAGATGATTAATTATATTTCTCTGAGATCTGAAAGACTTCATTCTTGTTCCAACGTCTAGCATGAACTAATAATTACCAATTATTGTAAAAATAACTTTTCTCCATTATATGACTTTGGAGATTGTATTATTGTCCCAGGTTTAATACCTGCATTTAAAGGTTGTTAGTTTTCTATTTTGATTATCTCAGGGAATACAGCAGTTATCACTTAAGCCATTGGAAGTAGATGGAAATTATTATAACAACCATGTAAAATCAATTTCAAGTGAAGGAAGATTATATATAAAAGTCTTTTGATTTTACAGATGGGGTCTTGCTTTTCTCAGTGCATTGGAGAAGATTAAGATGGAACAGGAAAACGTAGACTGGCCCATATTAAACCTGCATGGAGAGAAGGATGCCCTTTGTGATCCAGAGGGGTCAAAAATGTTGCAAGAGAAAGCAAAGAGCAAGGACAAGCAGTTGAAGGTTTTCATACCTTAGAACACAATTTTTTTTTTAGGTTTTGCTCCTATTTTGTATCTTCCAAAGAGTGATCTTGACCTTTGGTAGAATTTGTTTTCTAAAACAATCCAATTTATTTTATTTTGGTGTGAATTTTCATTTTATCATTTGGTTAAAGTACATTAAGTAGTAACTGAATTTTGCACTCGGATATGCCTGGATTTAGAAACCAAAATGTTATGATGCTTTTGTGGTACTAAACATTTTAGTAGATCAAAATTTCATTTTTTTAAAGGTAAATTAAATTAAATCTCAAATAGGAAAATTCATGTTTGGGCTGATATTGGGTAGAAGTACTATACCTTGGTCCATTTTTTTATACTATTATGAGGCAGAATATATTACGTTGTGATGTCTCTCCATCAGTCTGTTAGAAGTTGCAAGTTGTCCACCATCTGTCATTATCAAACGTTGTGGATGGCATGCACCTAATTTAAGGAAGCATCCAATTAATTTTGAGGTCAGAGGTCAAGATTACTGTGATTGAAAGAAGAATAATTGTTTCTGCGCCATAAAAAATCTAATTCTACACAATCTGCTGTTGCCAAATATTGTGGCTGTCTTGCACTTGGAGTAAGGAAGAATCCTGTTAATTTTAGCCTCCAAAGTTCAAGGGTCAAGGTCACTGACACACAAAAAAAGTTCAGCACAGGCAATGGAAGACCCTTGTTGGTTTCATTTGAAAAAGTCAGCAGACCTGTCAACCCTGATTTGTACCTTAAGGCTTACTGAAAGGACACTTGAATTAAAAATGTTTGGAACAATAACAAAAATTACAAAAATATCATTGTTGTGGTCAAGTCTGGATGTGGTATTGACTGGGTTTGCTCTGGATCTGGGTTTGCATAATAGATTTGATTATACAAACAAGGATGCTGCAGTAAATTTTATCAAAAACTTGGAACATGCTTCTCATATCTAAATCATGGAATAATCACATTTTGGATGAGATGCCCTCTCCACTCAGCAGAATGTAGAAACAGTAATAGAACATATTGTACCAGTGAATTGTAAACTTGTTAATGTGTTGGATGAAGTCTAGATGCCCAAGATGATGCAGAATAGTTCTGAAACATACTGTATTCATGAATACAATAGAATCATTGATTGATGGGTGATAATGAAATGTCTTCTCCACTCCTTTGAAAATGCAAAATAGTGACAGAATATAATGTATCAGTGAATACAGTCGAATTGTTGATTAATCAAATGAGGAATGTCAAGATGCCCCCACCCCTTCTTGCAGATTTAGAAACAGTGCCAGAACATACCATATCCACATGTACAGTAGAAAGAACAGACAATTCCAATCAAGTCACAGAATCATGTATGATTAACGACTCAAAAGACTTAGTTGTCTAAATCATTGAGTAGAAATGGCATTTTTATATAAATGGGGGATAAAGCTAGGACCCTACAAGTGAGGTGTGATGGCTTGTTATCAGTTGCCCTGTCCATGCATAACAATACTAAGAAAACAAGCTGGACATTTGTAATTTTCCCAATATGGCATGGATGGACTGTTTAATCCAACTTAACCTTACTAGTCAACTGGACCTAGAAAAATATATCTTTGGTATACTATTCCAACTATTGACCAACCAGTTTAGCCATACAAACAAACTACATGCAGTTACAGTGGTCAGGAGCTTATTATCACAGACCTGCAAGCTGTCAATCCAGCCAGACTGTATAGCTAGGCTGGTGTTACCAACCAAACTGCACCAGGAAGCTGGACCACAAGGCATATCCTCACTTTGATATGCTGTTCCAACTGACAACCAACCGATCCAGTCACATGAAAAAGCTTTGTCTGTTTATAATGGCCAGGAATCTGTTACCTCTGGCTGATAATCCAGCAAATAACCAGACCAACCATTACTGTGAAAGTCATAGAGAACCAGCATTATTTATGAAGCAGTCCAGCCAAGTCTAACCGGTTGTGCTGGACCAGCATTCCATAATGTGCTCACTATAGATAGTACATCCAATACAATCAACCACTCCGGTGGCCTAGTGGTTAGAGCATACACCTCGGATGCGGGAGGTCGTTGGTTTGATCCCCAGTCGAGTCATACCAAAGACTTACAAAAATGATACTAACAGCAGCCTCGCTTGATGCTCAGCATTAGGAGGTTATTGTTAGGAGGGGTTGGCCTGGTGTCAGGATAATGTGACTGGGTGGGGACATCATGCTACATGTCTGCGGCATGATGCCCCAGTGCTAGACATCAATATAAACTGCCATACTGCAGACATCATAGCAATATAACTGAAAAATTGTTAAAGATACGTTAAAAATTATAAACAACACACCACCAGATCCAATGGGTAAAATGATAGTGCATGCTGATTATACCTTATCGTCATTTTCTGTTGATGAAAGTTATGAAACAGAAATGCTGTAAAATGCTGTTATGAGAATTGAATGGATGGAGTTGATTCACAGCACCAATAGCTGAAATCTATAGGATTGTCTCTTTCATGATCCACCTTAAATCCGTTCTAACATCTATGTCATTAACTTGATGTAGGTCATGATGACAGCCTTGTTCAAGATTGCAAAGTTTACAGGGCATCTCTTGGAACATTTGCATTTCTGGTAATGCAAGAGCTTCTTAATGACGAGTCAGCTGCATGCAGCTTTCTCACCTCACAGTAATAAGTCATGTACAGATATATTTAATACCCACATGTAATAAGTCATGTAGATATATTTAATACCCACATGTAATAAGTCATGTAGATATATTTAATACCCACATGTAATAAGTCATGTACAGATATATTTAATACCCACATGTAATAAGTCATGTACAGATATATTTAATACCCACATGTAATAAGTCATGTACAGATATATTTAATACCCACAAGTAATAAGTCATGTAGATATATTTAATACCCACATGTAATAAGTCATGTAGATATATTTAATACCCACATGTAATAAGTCATGTAGATATATTTAATACCCACAGTAATAAGTCATGTAGATATATTTAATACCCACATGTAATAAGTCATGTAGATATATTTAATACCCACATGTAATAAGTCATGTACAGATATATTTAATACCCACATGTAATAAGTCATGTAGATATATTTAATACCCACATGTAATAAGTCATGTAGATATATTTAATACCCACATGTAATAAGTCATGTACAGATATATTTAATACCCACATGTAATAAGTCATGTAGATATATTTAATACCCACAGTAATAAGTCATGTAGATATATTTAATACCCACAGTAATAAGTCATGTACAGATATATTTAATACCCACATGTAATAAGTCATGTAGATATATTTAATACCCACATGTAATAAGTCATGTACAGATATATTTAATACCCACATGTAATAAGTCATGTACAGATATATTTAATACCCACATGTAATAAGTCATGTACAGATATATTTAATACCCACATGTAATAAGTCATGTACAGATATATTTAATACCCACATGTAATAAGTCATGTACAGATATATTTAATACCCACATGTAATAAGTCATGTACAGATATATTTAATACCCACATGTAATAAGTCATGTACAGATATATTTAATACTCACATACCTTGTCTAGCTGTAGATAGAGTGCACAGACAAATCTTTAATGCCACATCAGTGTAGTCAGGAATGTCATGTCAGCCAATTTCCTCCCTTCTTAGATTCACATATCTGATGATTATATTCATCTAGATGGAAAAAGCCACTAACAATCATAGTTGACTTTGAATACACTACCTACATCTCAGTTCTACACTTCTGTTAGTGCATCAAATTGAGAATGAAAGGATGTGTGATTGTGTGTGATTTAGATTTTTAACATAGCTTTAACAATTTTTCAGTCATATTGCTATGATGTCTGCAGTGTGACAGTTAACATTTACTAGAGATGTTTAGCACTGGGGCATCAGACATATAGTATGATATCCCACCCAATCACATTATCATGACACCAGTCCTAACACTAACATATTAATGCTGAGTGCCAAGCAAGGGAGCTTTTAGTACCATTTTTAAAAGTCTTTGTTATGAGTTGGCCAGGTTTGAACCCGCAGCCTCCTGCATTTGAGGCAGATGCTCTACGACTAGTCCACCAAAGTGGTCAAGGAGGAGAAGAGCAGTTGTGGAAGAGAGAAAGCAAGAGGCCTCAGTCACCCTTTAACTTTCAGTACAGTACTGATCTCTGCATGACCCAGTTAGGGAACATAAGAGAGAACAGATGATTGTCACCAGAGAATTTGTAGTGGCAGTTCTTAACAGTGGAATTTTTATTTCTTTTTTTTTCTTGACCAAGTAAATTTTAGGCATGCCACATTACTCCCTTTTAGGCTGATTTGGATTAAATGTTTTTACACAATGGTGGGTGATATGGATTTGAATTTTGGAACTGCTCCACTCTAATCTTCCAACATTCATGCAAGAACTCTAACTGGATCTCATGAAGGGGGGATGTTTGTGCACAAGAAAATAGAGTTTTCTACTTGAAAAACTCAATTTCATCCCGGAAATGACCTGGAGATATATCTTTATAAAAGTGTGGGAACCATGCCAATGGCGAACTCCTTTCTCTTTGATGTTTATGACAATTTACCCCATAACAGGCAAGGGATATTGTTCCATGATTTCAGACAATCTCAAAATTCATAGCAGAGATGATTTGGTCCAATTAATTTTATTAAGAGATGCACAATCATTATTCACAATGGAATCTCTCCTTGAGCTTGACATGACCAAACTGGTCTAAGTTTGAGCCACCATTTTCTCCCTCCTCCCCCCTCCCAACTCACTGAAGCAGATATTATACATGACTTGCAGTTTATGATAACACTTAAACTTCAACATGCAGAGTGAGTAAGTGACATATGACATCCATAGATCTAAATTATATGCAGTTCCATTCTGATGGTTCATTTGGTTAAATGACACAACCTGGTTCCTTTCCAAGAACAGCTTGCTGTCACTTGTCAACCAACAATAAATATTCATTCCCTCTCTCTGCTCACTCTTTCTAAAGAATCACTGATACAGGACCTTTTATGTTACCAGAGACACAATTTACCACATTTGCTGTATTTTCTTGGGAAACGTTTGATGGTGGGACAAAAGTCAAGTGCAGAATGCCCCAGAGATACCACACAAACATGTATAAACAAATTATCTCATATTGTGTTAACTAACATCAGGAGAAGTTCATCCTTTTAGCAGAGTAATCATGCTCCTAGTAGGCGACACTGGTATTTTCTAATGTGATAGGCACTGTATGTGATGTAGAAAGCAAATTTGTTGTAGTCAAATATAGTTCTATAATGCTTAAATTATCACAGTACAAATAATCCCCCTTCCTCCAGCAACAATGCAAGCATCCTATAAAGTGTCACTCCGGTAAAAATCAGGTGTAAATTGAATGGAATTGTAGCCTACTGGGTACAATGGTAGTTAACATGCAGGAGTTGCTTCCCTTTCTTTATTAACTAACATGGACTGAAAGATCTTTTTCCGTCTCCAGGAGTACCAGATTCTTAGGTAACTAAGAAAGTTTTCCTAATGTAATGTGATCAGCATTTGATGGAAAAACATTATACTAAATTTCATTAGTACAAGATTTACTTTGTTACACCTTTCTGAAATTTGGTTTGACTTGTTGGAAACTATAGAGTGCCTTACTGAAGGACTCTTTAGGTTTGGAAGGTCTAGGTCATAGTCACCATGACTAAAAGAAGGTAAATGGTTTCCACCCAATATCTGGAGTGCTCTATAATCTACAGTTATCAAACTTTGTGGATAGCTAGAGCTTGATGTAAGGAAGAACCCATTCTATTATGAAGTGATGTAAGGAAGAACCCATTCTATTACGAGGTGATGTAAGGAAGAACCCATTCTAATATGAGGTGATGTAAGGAAGAACCCCTTCTATTATCAGGTGAAAAGGTCAAGATCACTGAGCAAGAGAAGAGAAAAATGGTTTCCATTAGAATAAGAGTAATTTTACATCACATGCTTGGATCAAACTTTCATGGATGGCTTGCACTTTGTGTGAAGAAGAAGCATGCTGATTTTGAGGTGAAAAGCTGAGGTAATGACATAGTGCTACATCACAGACCTGGACCAAACTTTTAAGTAGGCTTAACACTTTATATAAAGAGGAGGCTTATTGACTTGAAGCTCAGGTTCACTGTAACAAAAAGAAGAAAAGTGGTTTATTTACAAAAGTTTAAGTTATAAATATATAGGACTATTAAATGTGTGGTGAATGAATAATATGCCATTTACAGGACTCTTTGTTTTTTGTGTTTGCAAGCTGGATTTATATTTGGTGAAACAATTCTGGCTTAAAACTACAAGGCAGCAATGCACAATACTTTTGGCTGCTTTCAGGCTTTACATAAAACAATAAAATAAACGTCAATGGGCTGTGCCTTTTGCTTCCCATGATGCTTCTTGTTTCCTGTAAAGGTCAGAAAACCCATCTTGTCAAGGTCAGGTTTGGGTAGGGGTCAGATGCTCATGCATGTCCTCATTTTGTCACCTATTCATGTGTAGTATTGAAAGCATGATTGGTAATGTATTTATTAGAAATGGAAATTTTATATTTTTTCAAAAATTCTTACTAGTCACATTATTATAAAAGCCTCCCACAACTTTTTGCAGATGTGATGATCCAATTTGATGTCTAACCCAGGCTTAAAACTAAAAAACATCTGGTAAATGGGTCACCACCCAGTTATGTCAAGAGGAAATTATCTTTAGGGTGTTTCTTCTCATTTTCACTCTGATTAATGCATAAAAGAAACCAATGGCGTTATGGCCCATCAATTTCTAGGACAGCATAGAATATTTGTCAGCATCAATATCAAGTGGAAGCCAACTAGTTAAAATATAAAAATTTCAAGCTTTTATTCCTGTAGAAATAGTCCTGTAAAATTTTGTAACCTCAATGGGTTTTTTATTTCTTTTCTCTTGTCACTGTTTTCTATTGAAAAATATTCATTTATTTCTTTAAAGCTGTATCCAGAGGCCTATCACCAGCTTCATAATGAGTTACCTGATGTCAAGGACTCGGTATACAAGGAAATCAAAACCTGGCTAGCAGAAAGGGTCAAGTAAACCAGCACAATACAACAGCTTAACTAGAGGACCAGTCCCTCAGTGTACATCCAGAACTGGTGTTAATTAGCTTTTCTTTGCTGTTCTTTAAGTAACAAATATTTGATAAGCATGAATGAATATAGAAATACAAGTAAATATGCAAAAATTGCAGTAATGTTAATTGCTGCATGGCTGAACAAAATTACTTATTGCCAGTTAATAAATGCAAAATTTGAAGTTTTGGATGCAGCATTTATTGACTGTGCAGTTGAAACAACTTACAAATGCTGCAGTTCACAATATCTCAGTAAATTGCAACAAATATATATGGGCCAGTACAGGTCTGTTAATTGACCATTTTCACTGTCCATTTTTTTTTTTTTTTTACTATTTTCACTCTACATATCTGTTGATTGACTGTTTTCACTACACTGGTTAGCTGATAGACTGTTTTTACTGTACAGGTTTGTTGATTGACTGTTTTCACTACACTGGTTAGTTGATAGACTTTCTACTGTACAGGTTTGTTGATTGACTGTTTTCACTACACTGGTTAGTTGATAGACTGTTTTTACTGTACAGGTTTGTTGATTGATTTTCATGGTTCAGATCTGTTGATTGGCCATTGTCACTAAAGATCTGTTGATTGACCTTTTCGCTGTACAGATCTGTTGATTGACCATTTTCTCTGTAGGTCAATTGACCATTTTGACTGTCACATCTGTTGATTGACCATTTTTACTGTACAGATCTGTTGATTGACCATTTTCACTTTACATGTCAATTGATGGACTGTTTTCAGGGTACAGGTCTATTTATACACCATTTTGACTATACTGGTTTGTTTATTGGTGATTTTCACTGTACAGGTGTGTTGATTGACCATTTTTAAACATCAGAGAATCTGTGTTTTTGTAACATGAAAAAAATTATTTTCATAGAACTATGCATAAGATATGTTCATACACATTGCAAGAATAGCCTCTCTTGGGACTGCATTATGTTAACAACTTCATGGTAGTTGTGGAAATTGTATAAGCAGTATCAATTTGTTAATAAATGTAGTTAACCCGTCCACCATTTTTCCAGAGATCTTATGTTTTGTTGATATCAGTATGATTTGATGAAACCTGGATGTATACTCAAATTTATGTAGACTTCTGCATAAGGTTTGTAACATTAGGTCTGTAGACCTCTACATTAGGCTTTATCATGAGACTGTGTAGACCTCTGCATAAGGTTTGTAACATTAGGTCTGTTTGTTGACCTCTACATTAGTCTGTATCATGAGACTGTGTGGACCTCAACATTAGGCTGTATCATGAGACTGTAGACCTCAACTTTAGGCTGTATCATGAGACTGTGCAGACCTCTACATTAGGCTGAATCATGAGACTGTGTAGACCTCTACATTAGGCTGTATCATGAGACTGTAGACCTCTACATTAGGCTGTATCATGAGACTGTGTAGACCTCTACATTAGGCTGTATCATGAGACTGTAGACCTCTACATTAGGCTGTATCATGAGACTGTGTAGACCTCTACATTAGGCTG
The DNA here is from genome assembly GCA_016746295.1 of Potamilus streckersoni. Classification (NCBI taxonomy): domain Eukaryota; kingdom Metazoa; phylum Mollusca; class Bivalvia; order Unionida; family Unionidae; genus Potamilus; species Potamilus streckersoni. The sequence continues at coordinate 209,861 of JAEAOA010002211.1, forward strand.
TATCATGAGATTTTTGTAGACCTTTACATTAGGCTGTATCATGATATTTGTATAGACCTCTACATAAGGCTGTATCATGAGATTGTATAGACCTCTACATTTCACTTGGTTGCCCAGATATATTTGCAACAAGTTTTATAGGCTATGCTAACACAAAAAGATAATGCTGTTTTAAATTGAGAGGAAATAAACAAAAAGATGTAACTAATTTGGAAATAGAAACTTTCAACCACGTAATATGTGCATGTATATGCATTTTTGTCGATCTGATAGGTGCCAATAGTTCCTTATTGTAGAATAGACATGAATGGCATAACTGTTACTGTCTTTTTATTGCACTTATTAAGAAATAATTTTATGACCCAGATTGTACAATCCTTTTATTACATGTCACCTTAATATCCATATTTTTATATTTATATAATTATCATATATTTGTATAATTATTTTTGGACTATTTTCATATGTTTTTAAGATTTAAAAAAAATCAAATTTCATTTTAATAACTTGTGATGATGTATTGAACTGTTAAATTTGAGTGGTGATATAGTCACATGTAGGTATGAGAACTGTAAATTTATGTTGAGAAATTTGAAATTATTTATCAGGATATGGCATATTTTGTGGTAGAAATTCATTTTTCTAATTTGTTTCTTATTTTGTTCATGAACATATCCAAATTTCTATGATGATTCAAGAAAGGATTTTTTTTAAACTCTATTGTACAAAATTTGTATGTTATTTCCCTTTGTTTAATGTACTTACTTTACCAGGATCTATGATTGTTTGATAATGTAATTTGGACCATGAAAATTATTTTTAAAATTATTGGAAGAATTGAAGCAGTATACTATAACTTTTGATAAGTGTGTCATAGGTGCACAAGATGAATTAGCATTGTTAATTGTCAACAGATGATCTGAATTAAGCAATCCTTTCTTCATTCCACTGATGTTTCTAACTCAGATTGATTTGGGTGTTTGCTTCAGGAATTAAAATTATTTAGTACAAGACCTTAGAGCTGGGTGTTTGCTTCAGGAATTAAAATTATTTAGTACAAGACCTTAGAGCTGGGTGTTTGCTTCAGGAATTAAAATTATTTAGTACAAGACCTTAGAGCTGGGTGTTTGCTTCAGGAATTAAAATTATTTAGTACAAGAACTTAGTGCTGGGTGTTTGCTTCTGGAATTCATATTTTGAGCACATCCTTAGGTTTGTTGTTTGCTTCTGGAATTCAATTTTTTTTATTCACTTGAGACAAGAGATCTGGTGTTTGCTTCTGAAACTAGGAATTTTTATACCAACCTCAGATTAGAATGTATTCTTTTGGAATTTAAATTTTTTTAGATCTGGATGATTGCTTCTGGGATTCTGTTCCTTTTTACACAGGACCCTAGATTTGGGTGATTGCTTCTAGAATTCAGACTTTTCTTATATCTGGGTGTTTATGTCTGGACTTGAGATTTTCTTTCTACAATACCTTTTATCTGGGTGTTTGCTTGTGGAATTCAGATCATTTTATATGAGAGTTTTGTTTTTAGTGTGCTTCAAAAAGTAACATATACCTCAGTAATTTCAGCTTACAAAAACAAAACTAAACTATACATTCCTAGTCTTGTTACAGTAATCAGAAGATGTCAATGCATATTAAGTCATTACCTCATTTTTTGTATAATTTTTTGTTATTAAATTCAATACTGATTGTATTATTCATGTTTCTTTTGTTTTATCTCAATGCTTTAGCAAGTGACATTTTTATACCATCCATCTGTTCATCTCTCTGTCTGCCCATCCACTTGTTGGTTATGATATATATTAGATGGGCAGTGGTATAGGTCCATTGAATCCGTACAGAATGGAATAAGATGCTACTGTCCCCATGAGTCTCCCAGCTATGGTTAAAATAGTGTGATGATAGCACAGCATCACTGGGCAGAAGTCTTCGTCGATGAAGTCAACGGCCAGGGCGGAATGGCTTCAAGATGAGCTCAATGACCATGTGCTCATTGTACCAGTGGATTTCAGCTGTAGTCATCCAGTCTGGAGAGGGATGGGCTTCACTAGGCTGTATCTTGCCTTTGACACACCACATGAAGACAACTAAATATGTTTTCCGTACTGGATCCGTTGCAACCCAGGTCAACAATTACCATGCCTTCTGCAGCACACCAGGATGGAGATGGCAAGTATGCTACTGGTGCCACAACTACCAAGATCTGTGATAAAGACAACATCATCATCAGTACAAGGAACATTAGAACACTGAGGGCTGTGGGAAAGTTGAAAGAACTTACGTGTTGGAGAGGTACAACTGGAACATTATTGGTCTGGAAAAGCTGGCAAAATAACGAAAGACAAAGGAATAAGCTCTACTTTAGTGTAAGAGGGAACAAACACAATCATGGCATTGGATTTTATGTCCACAAGTTCATTGTGAACAGTATTATTGACTGCTGCCAATTTCCAAGCAGGCTCTTTTCACACAGGCTCATTACAGTCTTCCTGAGGGCAACTTTCTTCAACATCACAATCATACAGGCTTATGCACCCACATCTATGATGACAATGAACTGGAGAATTTGTGTAACCAACTGCAAGATGCCATTGCCAAATCACCCAAGAACAAGATTCTGTTTGTACAATGAGACTGGAATGCAAAAGTGGCAGATGATTCACATACAAACTGGCAAGCACCTGTTGATCCTTCTGCAATGTAGAAACAAATAAAAGAGGACCCAGGCACTTTGAGTTTGCTGCCTACAACAGTCTTGTGCTAGCGAACACATTTGGCTCTTACAAAGAATCTAGAAGATGGACATGACACAGCCCAGATGGACAACATCACAACCAGGTTGACTTAATCTTGGTGAAGAAACAATTCTGCACAGTACTGAATATCACCAGAACACAAAGTTTTCCAGGAGCAGATATTGGAAGTGACCATGACTTACAAATGACAATATTTCACCTCCACCTGAATATAAATCAAAAAGCCAAACCAACCAAAAATCAGATTTGACCTTTAAAAATTGAAAGATTTAAAAGTTGCAGAAATCTTCCAAGCAATGATAAGTGGTAAATTTGCACCTTTGATAACCCTGGACAGCCAAGACACTGACCTAGAGTCCTTAACAACCACATTCAACATAACTGTCTTGCACAGTTAGTGAGATCATTGGAAAATATCAAACTGATTGCAATTAAACTATTATTTTAATATTTTGTATTATTATTGTTTAATACTTTAATGCTTTGCAAATATTTACACTGCAGAGTTCTTATCAGTACATATAAACAAGAGAGATTTATATATTCTGCTGTGCTACTGAATCATGGTAGAATACAACCTTTGTGTAAATATTATTTAATTTTTAAGGCTGGAGAGTCATGTTCTCCTGTTGGTGCCTTTCTTTTCAAAATAGAAGCTGCAGTTCACAATGTATACACACGTTAAACATGCACAGAGAAGTCATGTGAATGGAATAAGTGTTTTGTTAAGTCTTTGACACCAGCACCAGTTCCATCAATTAAATTTTACAAGGATAAAGCAAAGAATGGGTTAGGAGAAAGTATTTGCACACAATAGCCACCAACTCCAGCACTTTAGTTTCAGAACAGCTGGGATTCATTAAGATCTTTGAGAGCTGCCTATACAAGCCTATAACAATAAGCTCATTCAAAGAAACAGATCATCACTTTGCTAATAAACAGAAACAAATATCAGTAAGATGCTTGCCATTGCCAATGATATCTTTAAACAAGACAGCATTAATCTTAGAAAATATTTAGTAGAAAAGTGTAAACAAGTCATGCCAACTGCGATAGTGAGTGTGAGAAGAAAGGACTACATAATAAAGTTCACCAAAATCAGTCCAATTCATTAGTATGGCACGAGCAAAGATTGCAAAAGGAGAAAAGGCAAAAAAAACTTTTTTTTATGATTTAATGAAACAAATGCATCATTTGTCATCTTTATGCCATACTAAAATGCATTTATAAAAAGAACATTCCAATTTATAAATATGTGAAAAAGTATATGTAACAAAAGTCACTTTACATGATTGCAGTTATGGAAATAGGCTTATCACACATTATTAACAAAGTAGCTCAGTTTGACTATTTGCACATATCATTATGTACATGAAAATTGAAACTTATTCTGTATACAAAAATACAATTGTGACATTGCCTCAAAAATGTGTCCATTATTAAAAAATTAAGAATGGGACATGTTCTGACAATTTTAACAACACTTAAAAGCATGTCATTATGTGCTTCTAACTTAATTGAATTCACAAATCTTGACTTCATGAACCCAATCTCTCTCTCTCTCTCTCTCTCTCTCTCTCTCTCTCTCTCTCTCTGAATTCTAACTGATGATAGTTTCAAGATTGTTTCACTTCATGCGCAAACTGTTGTTTTTGTTTTTCTCCTTTGTAAATGCTGGCAAGATCAACTCTTCAGAACATTCAGTTGCCATGTCTTCTTGAAGAGTAAAACCTTGTCTGCCAAAATCTGATCACAGGGTAATTAAATGCTCTGCTGATATTGATATATCCTGATTTATGTGATATTTCAATATCAGAAACACGTCCTCCCCAGATCTTGGATAAAAACACAACTGATCCCAAAAGATTACATGCAACAAAAATCTTCACTTTTGTGTATTTTTTTCTTCTTTTCTTTTGTTTTTTTTTTGTTTGTTTTTGGTTTGTTTTATGTTTTTTTGTAGCACTCTGCGTTAGCTTTGTAAACTTTTGGGATTTCAATGAAGATTTCAAAGCAGTTAATTATATTCATCAAATGCAGAAAGTGCATCATGAAAACATCGAAAAAAGTTGTAAAAATATCTCGGTCTGGACAATGAATCGTAAACTTGAAAAACGACAAGTTTTCCCTTTGCAAACGATGGTTTGTGCTCCCTCAAACACTGCAAATCTTAGGCATATCTTAAAATGTTGTATACTGTCTCACACACGTTACTCGAGTCACTAGAACAATACGGCGGTTGTTTTCACCTCGGCGGTCGTAACTAAGCACTGACGTGGAAAAGTGCCTGGATTCCCGACCCAACCAATATGGTATGACACGAACTATATTATCCCAAACCTGATCATTTGAATTATTGGTTTACATGATTTAGGCTAAGCATACTTTATATTTCTCACTTTTGGTTGAGATACTGAAACATAATATTCAAAGACAGGGCTAGATTGATCAACTGTACAGCAGCAACTTCTTATTTGCTATAGAAATAACAAACCTCTGAATATATATCGAACTGGTTGATTATGTGCCAGATTGTTTTGATAATCCACTGGTCTACAGCCAATATATTTTACTAATTCCGGGTCTCTCAAATTTGGCATTGGGTCAAGATCTTCAAAAAATTGCTATAAATGGATATGCTGCAATGTAGACTTTTATTTTGACAACTTTAAAAGGAATGTCTGTTGTTTATATCAAGAATATGACTAATGTAAGTTTCTTTCTTGCTTTCTTTTTCCTTGTTACGTTAATGCATACACGTGCATTTGGATAGTTATGATCTTGGAAGTAACGAAACGAAACTGTGTGAAAGACTATATTGCTATTGCTTTTTGGTCCCAATTGATTTAAGCTTAAAATTGCCTTAAAGAATTTCATGTGTAGTTATTAAAAGCGTTCGTAAACGTCATTGCCTTTGTCTTGTTACTGCCCTATATGGCGCAGTGGATAAACCACCGGTTTTGCAATCATGCGATTCCAAGTTGCACGCACTGTACTGAGAGGAGCAGAATAATTCGTCGTGAACCCATTCTTCATGTTGGTCTTCTGCTTTGCCTGTGAAATCAAAGCTCAAAATAAACTAAACTTCAACATCTGCGTCATCGAAAACATTAGGTATAATTAAATATGCATATGTCTTAAGTAATGTAAATTGCACATAACTGAATATATTTAACCATATATTTGATTAGGTAACATTTTTATTCCTCATCTGTTAAATAATTTCAAATTTATTTTCTATCAAATACTCTAATTTTGCTTCAGTTGAGAGAAGAAGCTGACCGCAAACAACGATCCAAAGGCTTTATTTCAAAACTTATTTGTACATATCAATCCTGCATTTTACCTACCCCAGTATCAAAGCAACTGTAACGTGCAGAATAAATTTCTATTCTAAATTTCGTAACGTATCTGTATCATTTCTGACTCCAAGTCAGTCTGATAACTGATATTACTACTCCACGTAATCAGTACTACTTATCTGAATGGGTGTAAAAATGTGCATTGATATATTTATCATTCTGTTTCAGTTTAAGTGAATCTCTGATTAGGTTCCACATCTACAGTTTCTTTGATCAATCAATGAATAAATAAATAAATAAATAAACGCGTAACTAAGTCTAAAAACAGAAGCTATAATAGACAAAACTTTAATTTACCTGATTGGAAGCTGCATAGAAATCAATAATTTAAAATAATTCCCATGTGTAACAGAATACCTCTCTTCATTTATGAACTGTTAAGTACCCTAAAGAAAACTATGGATTTAAAGAACAAAACATTCCTTTCCCTCCCCAAAAATGTTTTTAAAAGAAGGCAAATATTATGAGATCCTCTCTCCGTCCATTTTTTCTAGACGTGGGATTATTCTTCTCGTGATCCCTAATTGAACCATTTTGAGTGAAATCCTGAGAAAGAACATAGCTGGATTTTTTGTACCCGAGTATCGATATAAATATTTACTTAAGTTACACAAAGTTAAATTCTGTCATGAAAATGAAACATGTGCATGTCTGATCCAAACATTAATCTATTTAAGCCTCGACAAAGGTAAACATTTATGATCGCACCTGGTGGAATCGGGTAATATGTTGATGTCACTAAGGCTGAATATTTATGATTTTGCAAACAAGTACATGATAATGCCACGCTTTCGCATTCGGATATCTTTTACAGGTGAATAAACGTTTGTAAAGAGTATTATATATTGGAAATTACGAATGTTGTACATAGCAATCGTCGGACATAATAAACCTAATACTTCCGAACAAACCTGTAGTAGCCTACCGGAGACCAAAAAACCTAAAGGACATCCTAGTCAGGGCAAAGCTAACACCAATCGCTAGTCAAAACCAACCTAGTCAATCTGGACCCAGTGGCGATAAAAGATGCAACCTGTCAAAATATGATAGAAACCAGGACATTCACTAGTACAGTGACTAAAGAAAAACTAAACATACATGGTCCAGACAAAACGTGCAAAACAGAGAATGTGATTTATCTCATCACATGTAAGATCTGTGGCCTTCAGTACGTCGGAGAAACTGAAAAGCTACACAAAAGGATAAACCTTCATAGATCTGATTGGATGACAAAAAAGCTGTACAGAAGCCCGGTAGCAGAACACTTCTCCTCCCTTGGCCACACTTTCAGTGATATAACACTTATCGCTATTGCTAACAACCACAGCTGGAGTTCCGAAACCAGGAAGGAAAAAGAAATCATACTGGATATGCCGCCTTAGAACATTGAAACCAAGCGGTCTAAACCAAGAAGACTAAAAACGAAAACTATGCACTGGTAGAATTTAACATTTTCTAAATCATCTTAGTATCCTTCAATTTTTACTATAAGAATTACCGGTATAGAATCAAATATCCGGGATATAATCTGCGTTACATAAATATACAAAAAAGTAAAAATAGATGTCGCTTTGGCTTGTAGACTTTTAGGGAATTATACACAATTTTCAGTATCCTCAACAAGTCTATACAAGCTGGTTGTATTTATAGTTTTACCTCATGTGGAGACAGCCATGTAGAGGTTTACAAACACAACGTTTTTGTGTTTATTTGTTTGTCTTATATATGTTTTGTATTTGCCTTTGAAAAAGACTCCATAAGAGTCGAAAGCGCTCAGGCTAATTACTAGTTTCGCACTTTTCGTCGGCATATATATGTATGTATGTGTGTGTGTGTTTGTGTGTGTGTGTGTGCTCATCTTTTTTCACGATATTGAAGATACTAAAAACCAAGTGCAAAGGAACTATTTTCTAACGTAAAATAATTTTATCAATGAACTAAAGCAGATATATCAAGGACAGTCACATACAAGCAAATGAAATGTTTCATAGACTGTCATACACAAACTGATTTGGCATATTCCGCTTTTACATGTTTTGATACAAATGTTTCAGATTTAGCTAGTTATAGACGCTATACAGGGTCATCACAATTAAACGTAACTTATACACATAAACTGTTTTCTTTAGCCTTGTTATAAAAATGGCCAAAAATGTACTTAACATCTTCATATTGCACTCCACGCGCCTGATGCACGTGAGTGATCGGTACGCTATGAAGTTTAACGGTCGGTGGGAGGAGTTATATGCGCATGAATGCTATTATTTGTGCATTGAAGCAATCTATGATTATGAACTTTATTATTTTAATAAAAATAAAATAATAATTTTTTTAATTAAATATAATTGTTTGTGAATTTTATTATTAAATCTTTGGTAATAAAACAAGAATGAGCAGATACTAAAAAGGTTACTGCATTTGAATGGAAAAATATGAACTCGTTTTTTCAGATGGATATACTGCACTCCCAAAGTCGTGCTGTATAGTCATCCGAAAAACTCTTTCATATTTTCCCATACAAATGCAGTAACTACATGTACATTTTTCAAAACAGATGTGATCATTTGGTCTGATTAATTCTTCGTACACAATATTTTAATGTCTTAAACCAAACTTTAGTACCGGCTCGTATACCTTATTGGCAATTCATTTAGTTTTAAGCTTAATTGACAAATGATGCTAAATAAAATCTCACGTAAGGCGATTGCATGATTTTAAATGGTAATATAACTGCAAACATTTCACGTCTTATGCGGTAACACATTGTCCAAGGTCATCACTTGACTTTATTTCAAATAGAATGACGAATGTGCATACATTTGCCTAGAAAAGGCAAAGTCGGTTAGGTATTTTCAATTACGAAATTTGAGGGAGTTTTGCCTGAGTCAACATATTGGAGATGGGTTGGTTTGATATGCAAAATACGAAAGCCTAATATAGAAATATTGATTGGATTTGTGCATCAAAGACGATCAATCTGCAGCTATTTGTCTCAATTCATTTCCCTGTCTGAATTGATCTAATTCAAATAATCGCTTTCTCATTTGGATAGCGGAGTCTCCATGATTAGTAGTTGTATTGTTATTTTTTTTTATTTGTTACTTTTGTCACAGATGTAGCTATTTAGAGAAATCAATGCAAAGACTTTTGTCATATGTTTAAATACGAGAAAATTGTACAGCTGTACAGTAAATAAAATGTATGTATTGTGTATGATTTTCATTTTGTAACTCAACGGTAGTTTCGAATTGTTGCTGGGTTAATAACAAACAGAAACATTTTATCTTTGGTACCACTCTACTGTTCATTAGTCACTAGTCCATGTTAGGAAGAAACCGCTTGATTACAGACTTGCTACTTTGCAAAATAACTTTTTAATTGTGGACTCCAGAATGTTGTTGTCTTTACTCAGCAATAAGGGCTTTTGTTATATTAATTGTACAGTTTACGTATTCTATCAAATTGTTAGGTTTAAAACAAATATCTAATGTCTAGAAAAACTATTTGCATTCTGAACATTACCTGATATATTAAAACCTCACAAAATTTCCATGAAATTTTCTGTGTCAAAATTCTTTAAATGTTTGCATCTTGTCACTTAGAATCACACCTTCGTGTCTGATCACTTTTGGCGTACATGATATTTAGAGATTAATTAGAACGTAAATGTAATTATTATCATTCGGCAGCTTATATATATATATATATATATATATATATATATATATATATATATATATATATATATAAACTCGTTATACTGATTCTTTAACTAATAGTAATGAGTTGATGGTCTTCTGTACTTTTCTTATGCAAACATTTTTGTAGGGACGAGCTTGGAATATTTAACCCGAATGTGTAACATCTTTTCCCCGAGTCATCCAAGTCCTCACGTTGGCGCAAAACAATTAAATAAAGATAAGATATCTATTATTCTGTCATCAATTATTACTATTATTACATTATTCCTAAATAATTATCTTCTAAATTTTGTTAGGATTTAAAATATTTTAAAATCTTCTTAAGTGCCAAGTTCCATTCTTCTGTTCGAGCTATAAATACTCAACATTTATGTCAAACCGGCAGGAATCTGCCCGATCATGACTCTCTCTCTTTTTTTTTGTTCTTTATAATTCTGATAAAAACATACTTTCTTTTTAGATACTAATCTGCACTTTCAAATTGAGTTAGAAAATTAATTCAGAAAAGCATAGTTGTCTCTTGTGTGGTGTCCACTGAAATTCAAGAAGCTCGTGCACATCCGTAAACAATTTCATTGTCTCAATTTTTAAATTACGACTGTAAACATTTAATGAACAGGTAAAATTAACACAGATTAATCAAAGCAAATGGTTATTGTAAGAAATAAAAGAGATAATAAAAAAGTAAATTAGACTGTACGGTACAGACATCCAGTTTGCATTGTTATTATTGTCATAGTACAATTGCCACGAGGAAAACAAGCAAATTTAAAAAAAAAATACATTTTTAATCAATGTCAAATATTAAGGTTTGCTATGTGCAAATTAATATTTTGTGAATTAATACGTCTATTCAAATTATGAGTGTTCCTATTCAAACAATAATGAAGATTTTAAAATATGATTTTTGTGATATTCTCGATAAAAGACTAAGACCTTAATAATTCCTTCGTCTCCAGTGTCTCATATGAGCAAGGAACTTTCCTCAGTACAAAAATTGAAAATACAGGTGTGAACTAGACTCTGTACTGTAGAGCCTGTTTTACCTTTGGATTGACACTCTTGTTTCTCATGCTAAACACTAGCTCCTATTTGTCTCATTTAATCTGTGTTTACTTTATCTGTTAATTAAAGGTTCACAATAGTAATTTTGACATCGGTTGGAAAAGCATATTAACTCTATTACAAATATTGTATGTAGAACAGCCATAAACTACTTGACAAACGACAACATCTATGACAGACATTTACGCATTAACTTCCTCTATCAGTTCTTCGCACGCCTACTCTTTGTCTTTTGTGGTCTTTTCCCCTACCATCCCCCTACCACAACCTCTACATTTTCTCTTTTTAAAACACTCTCCGCCAAGACAATTTTTTCTTTTTTTTTTAGTCCAATTTGCACATTTTGTTCCCCCTCCTATCAGCCATTTATTTTTAAATACACGCAATAACCACTTTGCAGAAGAAGCTGATACAGACAATGACAGTGAACGAGCTTTAGCAAAAATGACATTTTGCACCTTCAAAATTTGATACCTCGGTAGCCGATCGCTTTCGCATTTAACAGTTTGATTACTACATGACCCTAAACCGATCATTTTCCAGTTCACGGGTGGAGGCTGAAATTTCTTAAGCAGGTACATTTCAGACACGGTATGCTTTTGTTGTCTATACGTTCATATTAGTGAAACTTTATAAAAACACTATTTTTTTTATAATTAACACAAAATAAGTCAAATTGTATACAATAACCTCGTAAAATAAATTCTGTCCGAAAAGGACCTTTGCTTACATATACTTTCATGTTTACACTTTAGTATTTGTACGAAGCCTAGAATCTAATACAAACAGTTTGATTGTTCTTTTTATCGTTCTAAAAATGAATAAATCTCAAACGTTGAGGAATGTGCACATTAATTCTAATCCTCTAAATTCTTTTTGTTTCGTTTTTATATTTTGTCTTCTACTTTTTATGAGCCAGTTTTCTTTAATATTGTTTTTGGTTTTGTTTTCTGTTTAATGGTTTTTGTCCATACAACTAAGCAAGGTTGTTTGGTTTTATTTGTTCTCTTGTCAAGATATAGTGAGATTTGCAAAGCATAATGATATTCTGGGTTCATACCAATCTGACACTGTTCTTTTCTTCTGTTCGTTCTTTAATGTTAATTCTATAACATTTTACAGCTTAGTGCAGTTTGAAGGTTCAGTTTAATTTATTTAAGGGCAACTTTAACTCGGATTTAGATCTTTTGCATGAAGAATAGATGAAATGAAACTTGTCTGCATGAAATGTATGGTATTGGTTCATTTTTTTCTGACTCGGTATTAAAATGGCAAGGGTATAATATTTGTATATATGTGTTCTTACTAGTCTACAAATTACAGTTACATAGCAATAGGACTTTGAAACAAGAAAAGCTGATTTTATCAAACATATGATTTAATATCAAATAATTTCAATGTACAAGGACCCCAGAAACAGTGTTACGGGAATACATTTTTTTTTTCGTTGCGGCCCGAAGAGGTAGCAGTAACAAAAAGTAACAAAAGTACTCCAGGGCCACGTTTCATGAAGCAACGTAAGCTAATGCTTGTAATTTTTGTAAGTTTTAAGCGTAAGGAAATTTTATGCTATTTCGTAAGTGTTTCAGAATGATATTAGTTGGAAATTTTCATACGTCTAAAATGTCAGTCTTTTGTATGAAAGATATAATTCATTAAAATGTATTAGTGTCTCTTCAATATACCTACAAAGACTGCGAGAAAGATGACGATAAAAACAAAAGTAACAAAAAATAACTAAAAACATATTGGGTAAGAAATGCCTTGACATCTTTGGTCATATTAAAGGAAATATGTGTATTACATCTTATTAAAGACAATAAGTGTCTGTGTTTATGCAGTGACCGATTTATGATTGTGACGTCCCTAGGCAGTGTCGATGATAATGCAACCCCTTTGTCTTTATGCCTTTAAATAATAGAAATATTTAGCCAGAGTAAGGTTTTCAATTAATTTAAATAAAATAAATACATTTTTAACAAAACCAGATTTTCATACTTTAAAATATGTATCCTTTCAATTTTGCCGACATACATTCTTTGTCCGTCTATTGGGAAAAACCACTGTGTGTGTGTGTGTGTGTGTGTGTGTGTGTGTGTGTGTGACAGAGGTTTTCGAACTTTATGTTCATTAATATTCGTATGCAGATGATCTGATTAAATGTTTTATTACAAACATTCTTGAATTTGTTTATTTAATTTTTTTACTTAATACATATGTTTTTAAACATGTTGGTCTACTACTTTTTGAATGAAAACCTTGTTAGAGTGATTATGTAAAAACCAATAGTTATCGACAAAGAGAGTAAATGATTCGCTTTTTCGCGTTTGTATCTGAATAAAATAGACAAAAAATAAGTGAAAGTACTATATATACTCTTGCTGCATCGATGAACTCAAGGCACTGAAGTTCTCTGCAAAGTTAAATCAGATCAATATTCTGTTTTGAGCAGCATTGAATAAAAGTTGCATATTAAGTTTAAATGTAGTAGTATGACATTACGAAGTAAGGACAGAGTCGAAGGCTACTGTTTCGAGATTTCGGAGTAAATATACAATTATAAAATAAACAATATATAGACCTGACTTGTAATAAAACAATCGAATGTGTTCAGTGAATATGTCAAGCAAATGACAATTATTTAAGAAAAGCGAAAAACAAAAATTTTCAATAGACAGATGCAAACTCGAAATTGACAATTGAAGAAAGTTAAGTTCAGATTTAAATATGCTAAACATTTTAAACAAAATGTCTTATCTCATTTCCTTCACTATTTGAATGATTTCCTGGCGATTTGATAATGATTATTACCAGAATCAGAAAATTGTTATTTGGTATTGTTCGGTTCAAATTATTTCAATCTAGGTATCGTGTTGTGTGTACTATGGTGAAGTTGTGACCCGATGTATACAAGGGCAGCTTGTACACAGACGCATAAATGCTTTTTAATCTTAATATTTGTAACACTTAGGTAGTATTGCACAAATATCAGATCTCAATGAAAACATGAATGAAAACATTATTCTTCCTACTATCGAATCTTAATATAACCAGTAGGAATAGCATATTAGACTCTCTACTAAATCAAAACAAATCAGTAGGAATAGTATATTAGACTCTCTATTAAATCTAAACAAATCAGTAGGAATAGTATATTAGACTCTCTACTAACTCAAAACAAACCAGTAGGAATAGCATATTAGACTCTCTACTAAATCAAAACAAATCAGTAGGAATAGCATATTAGACTCTCTATTAAATCTAAACAAATCAGTAGGAATAGTATATTAGACTCTCTACTAACTCAAAACAAACCAGTAGGAATAGCATATTAGACTCTCTACTAAATCAAAACAAATCAGTAGGAATAGCATATTAGACTCTCTACTAAATCAAAACAAATCAGTAGGAATAGTATATTAGACTCTCTACTAACTCAAAACAAACCAGTAGGAATAGCATATTAGACTCTCTACTAACTCAAAACAAATCAGTAGGAATAGCATATTAGACTCTCTATTAAATCTAAACAAATCAGTAGGAATAGTATATTAGACTCTCTACTAAATCAAAACAAACCAGTAGGAATAGTATATTAGACTCTCTACTAAATCAAAACAAATCAGTAGGAATAGTATATTAGACTCTCTACTAAATCAAAACAAATCAGTAGGAATAGTATATTAGACTCTCTACTAACTCAAAACAAATCAGTAGGAATAGTATATTAGACTCTCTACTAACTCAAAACAAACCAGTAGGAATAGCATATTAGACTCTCTACTAAATCAAAACAAATCAATAGGAATAGTATATTAGACTCTCTACTAAATCAAAACAAATCAGTAGGAATAGTATATTAGACTCTCTACTAACTCAAAACAAACCAGTAGGAATAGCATATTAGACTCTCTACTAACTCAAAACAAATCAGTAGGAATAGCATATTAGACTCTCTATTAAATCTAAACAAATCAGTAGGAATAGTATATTAGACTCTCTACTAAATCAAAACAAACCAGTAGGAATAGTATATTAGACTCTCTACTAAATCAAAACAAATCAGTAGGAATAGTATATTAGACTCTCTACTAAATCAAAACAAATCAGTAGGAATAGTATATTAGACTCTCTACTAACTCAAAACAAATCAGTAGGAATAGTATATTAGACTCTCTACTAACTCAAAACAAACCAGTAGGAATAGCATATTAGACTCTCTACTAAATCAAAACAAATCAATAGGAATAGTATATTAGACTCTCTACTAACTCAAAACAAATCAGTAGGAATAGCATATTAGACTCTCTATTAAATCAAAACAAATCAGTAGGAATAGCATATTAGACTCTCTACTAAATCTAAACAAATCAGTAGGAATAGCATATTAGACTCTCTACTAAATCAAAACAAATCAGTAGGAATAGAATATTAGACTCTCTACTAAATCAAAACAAATCAGTAGGAATAGCATATTAGACTCTCTACTAAATCAAAACAAATCAGTAGGAATAGCATATTAGACTCTCTACTAAATCAAAACAAATCAGTAGGAATAGCATATTAGACTCTCTTCTAAATCAAAACAAATCAGTAGGAAAAGCATATTAGACTCTCTACTAAATCAAAACAAATCAGTAGGAATAGCATATTAGACTCTCTACTAAATCAAAACAAATCAGTAGGAATAGCATATTAGACTCTCTACTAAATCTACTGGAATATACTTAGACTAATGGTTTAGATTTTTAGACTCTTGATTTATTTCTTTACATCTGTATTTATTTCGCAGGAATATTCTGCGTGGTAACTCTTACTTCCCAACATTTGTTGATTATTTCATCAACAGCAAACAGGCGTGCATAATTTCAACAATATGTTTAACCTAACTTCAAAATTGTATCGCGAACATTGCAATTGCATGATAAGATTCAAATTCTGAATGTGCTTAAATATTTACTTTAAATAATAACAGTATGAAAAAATCATCTAAAATGAATACTTAAAATCAAAGATTTTATGAATAAAAAGTATATCTTGTCTGACTGTAGCACTAAGGAAGGACATTGAACACACACACACACACACATATACACACATTTTTAGTATTCAATTCACAATTCTGGTTCTATAATTGGTCAAAAAGGTACACAAAACCTACATAGAACTGATATTAATATTAATATGTATGTATGTTTTGTGTACATTTTTGACCCATTATAACGAGATAAAAAAAGATTTTTGATTGCAAGGAATTCTCCAAGAAGTCCACTAATAAGGAGAAAGCGGAATGGAACAGCTTTGTCTCAGTGGTTTGTGGATTCCTGGGTAATCAAGTCGACAACGTGGAGCTAGTTGAGACTCTGGTGAAGAACTACGGCACAATGGGCTGCAGGATGTTCCACAAAGTCCAAATACTTGATGCTCATCTTGATCAATTCAAGAAGGACACAGGAGCGTATTTGGAGAAGCAAGGTGAGTGCTTCCATCAGGATATGGTGGACTTTGAACGCCGCTACCAATGACAGAATAACGAGACCATGATGTGAGACAACATTTGGGGACTGATTCGTGAAAGTGATTTACATATAAACCGTAAATCTCGAACAACTACTCAAATCTAAATCTGTTGTGGTCATTTGTGTATTACTTTAGTAGAAATACGTATTAATTTTGAATGATATATAGTCTATTTTCTGACTTTATGTAAAGGAAAAAAACATAAATTAGCCCATTTTCACTGTCCTGCTCATAAAAGTAAAATTTGTGGGGAATAATAGCCATTTTCTATACATTTTAGGTATTATCAATTACAAAATAACACTTACTACATAAGAATAAAAATGTGTTACGTAGTGGAATTTAATGCAAAACCGATTTCAGATTTACAAATATTATATCTAATTATATGTGTATATCATTCTCACAAAATTAGTACATCACAACACTTAGTCCGCTGATGAGTAAGGAAAGGTTCGAGCCCAGAATGTCCAAATTGCATTGCACGAGTCGTTATCCAGTTTGATATGACCAGTATAAGTTCTGGATAATTATCCTAAATGCTAAGTAATGCTACTATAGACTAGGGCAGTTTATAATTAAAGGGGATTTCTGGATATAGCTTTCAGACCATTACGGACATGAAAGTAATATTCGAAAATAAAATTGCAGAAAATCAGCCTGTATTAAATTGACAAGAAAAAGTAAAATCTTTCACATGTATGGCTGTGTGATAGAAAAGTCCAACCTCGGGATCAGAATTTTGCAACAGACATCAGACAAAACCTTTTTTCATATACAAATATTCTGATTACATGGCTGGAAATTTCTATCCATCACGCGCATTTAGCTACTAGTACCAATGCAAAAGAAAACCTTTTACACACTAATTAAAATGCGGAATAAATTCTAGACAGTGTTTCATGAATGATCATGCATCTTTTAAACATCAAAACATTCATTCAAATTCTCTTCATCTGATGACTTAGTGTAAAATGTTAGGATATAGCAAAAGAATTTCGTTGACAACGTTAAATGGTTATTAAAGAAAAGAGATAGGGACCATCGAGGAAACGACAATATACTGGTCGAGAGCTTAAGAATTGAGACAATTAATAACTAGATCAAAATTTAAAATGCCACTATTATTCACAATATTAGATAATACAAACACAAAAGTATCATGGAGCCTCGTTTGGTCTAGAAATGTTTTTCTTGCATAAATAACAATCAGAAGAACAATGGCAAATTAAGAAACCAGTATAATAGATTTTACGACTAGAATCCTGACTACAGAATCTGTATAGCCCGTTTTATGTACCTTGGTTTTATGTACCTTGAAGGGACATAAAAGTGAAATAGTATGAAATTCATAAGAAAAACGAAGCATTATTATTTTAATCTGAGTGTAATTCTGGCATATAATCCTGCAAATTATAAATTACAAGTTTAAAAAATGGTTTTATTATCATCAATTTTACGCGCATCTTTCGCAACTGGTTCTGTGTATCACAGAACAATCTCATTTTCAGAGTAAACTGTTTTACGCTCTATCTTATGGTAAGACCATTTGCAATAGATATTTTGCTTGTTTAATGCTGAGTCTATATTTACAATACACTTTTGTGTTTGACTCAAACCTTTAGCTTTAGTTAGTAAAAAAAAAATCCTTGATAAGAAAAGTTTCCTTGCAGGATCAACATTTTATGATAGACATTCAGGAGAGACTTGTGTCTGACGTAAAACTCTTACCATTGGGTATGATTTTCCTATTCTATATGGATGAACATGAAGGATTTACAAAATCTGTACATTTATCAACAAAAGTTTACTTTGAAGTTGTCATGGTTCCAAATTTCCTCAAGCATGCCTCTGAGCTATACACTGCCAAAGTTTATTGTCCTTGCGCCATTTGTGAGGTCATGATAGGTTGTGATATATGTGTAATATGAAAAAATAAGATATAGTTTATGAACGTTGTTGTTGTTGTTGTTGTGGGTTTAACGCCATTTTTCAGCACATGAAAGGCTATACATGGCGGCCAGTATTAATGTTGGAGGAAGAAACCGGGAAATCACCGGAAAGAACCACCGACCCACGAGAAGCTACTGGCAAGCTCTCTCACATATCCACATTCGCCGAATCTTAGACTCGAACCCACGCAGATAGAGGTGAGATGGCAGTGATCCGTAACGGACAGCGCTTTAGACCACTCTTATGAACGTAACTCATACAGTAATCAAGTGATTCATAAGCGGGTCGGGTGATTAGTGATGTTTGACTGTTTACCTTGCAATCCATAAAATCATAGGTTGTTCTTTTATATCTCGACCTGAATGACCTTTCGCTTAAACACATTATAATATGTATTTATATCTAAAGAATACAAATCATATGGCGAATAACAACCCTTTCAAGCGCACTGGATCCAGCAAGGGATAACGTGTGTAAGGGATTGATTGATATAGATGTAATAAACTGACGACGAACAGTGCAAAACATTTAACTAACTAGCCTGAGCGTTTTCGACTCTTAATGAGTTTTTTCAAAGGCATATACAAAACATAGACAAAGCAAACAAATAAACGTACAAAACGTCAAAAGAGCGCACGACAAAAGAACGCCGACGTAAGAGCGCACTAATTTGCCGACAAAAGAGCGCCGAACTAAGAGCGCAAACTAAAGATCGTAAAACAATAGTTAATAAATAGGAACAAGAAAATTAACTCAGATCAGACTGCATCGATGGATGTTAACTCTTTACTTCCGTCAGCATTTGCTCTGGTTTTTTTTTTATATCTGTAGCCTTTGACCAATATAATAGCCTTCCCTTTCTGTGATTCGATCTTTTCCATGTTTTCTTGGGTTAGAAATATTTTCAAACTGCATTCATAACATATTAGCCATATAAACACAAATAAGTGCAATGTCGTTTTTATCGTACCGCCGATTGTTTAATGAAAACAACTGTTGACCAGGTCGTATTCGCTTAGCGTACAACATGTGTTTTTCTTAATTGACTACGCTCTTAGGTCGTGGCTCTTTTGTCGTGCGCTCTATTGTCGGGGTGCCAAGAAGTTCTTGAAACAAGAATACACAACGACAGGGTCGGAAATTACACCTCCAGATTTAACAGGGTGAGTGAAAGACTGGATGATAGACAAAGATAACATTTTATCCCATCCCGCTTTAGTGGTCGAAAGAAAATCTGCGTTTTGACCGATACTTCTAATCCCCATGCATACCTTAATGTTCGTTACTATTGTCGATTTGCTTTTGAAATGTTTAAACAATACTAGTTGATCGTTCACGTGTAAAAATATTTCAATCTTCCTTATTCGGGTAAACCACTGATAATACTACATTCAAGTACATCGAACATATAATTAAACAAGACTAAAATTTTGACACTGATAGGACAAGTGATCATATTGTCTACATATCTACAGTGGTACAAGGCTGAGGTTTGTTTGTCAGGAGGACGAAAAGATATTATTTAAATGGCATTTTTGAACATGCAGTTACAAACTTCGGAAAAGCTGTTTGTTTTCCTACTTCATTAGATAACAAGTTATATCTGTAGTTATCCTATAGTTTTTCGTATACAATTAATACGAACAGCTAATTCATTTTGATAAAGGGTTGGTCAGCAGGATGATATATATTTTGAACTGTTCTTACAATATCATATATATATATATATATATATATATATATATATATATATATATATATATATATATATATATATATATATATATGTATATGTATATATATATATATATGTATATATATATATATATATACATATATATATATATATATACATATACATATATATATATATATATATATATATATATATATATATATATATATATATATATATATATACCAGTAGAGTCTGCTAAAGGGAACACATAACAAATAATAAAATAAAATATTCGTAAATGATCTGAACTCTGCCACTCGGAAAGTCCCATATACCTTTAAGATATTCAGATGATGATTTAGGTACGTTGTGATCTTGGCTCAGTTGCGTAACACCGATTGGATTGTCAGGAAAACCTCAAAACTATCTTTTCGTTTACCTACCCCTTCCCTACCCCCCACCTCTCTCTCTATCTCAAATCAATCGAGTGGCAAAGCTGTTTACGCTGTATCATTTACATTTATGTTTATCTTCTGGATGAAAATCCTTTACAAGAAGACAGATCCATACAAAATGTTAGGCTTGAATGTTTTCCAAACCTTGAAGTAGTCGGTTAAATTTACTAAATAGAAATATCACAAATATATGTCAAGGAAAAAATGCGCTCTTTTGTCTCCTTTTGTTTTGAGATCTAAATTTGAAATGAAACAACCCATAATCAAACCTACAATATCAGTAGTGAATAGGGGCACTTTAGCTCCAATGTAAGTTCTCATTAAATATCAGCCAACGGTACTTTGGCTTCAAGATTTTTGGCGACAATTGGCACATCCTGGGCACTTTAGCTACAATGGAAATTTTGTAGTAGCTTGTATAACGACAAGAGGAATGGTACAGGTAAGGTGACGTCACGGCACTGGACACTTGCAACATTGTTACGAGTGGCTGTTCTAAATGCACGCAGCTATCACTCTATGTAGGGACAAATATAGTAGAGATAAAGAGACATAGCTAAACACATAGATAACACATATGGGCAAAGAAAGAATTAATATCCTTTCAAGACATCTGAAGTGGCTCTGAAAAGGGCCTTTGGTATTTTACTTCTATTGTCAACATTTTTCCACCAGCTGTACACTTTTGCAATGATTACTTTCTTCTTCTTTTACTTTTCTTCTTCTGGTATCCAGTCTGGATGTCTCTCTAAATTTTTGCAGTATTTTCATCCTGTTTAAATTTGTTCTGTCAAAGTATTCCTTTTTTGTTTTCCTTCTTCTTCCTCTCTTTTACTCAGGTTTAATTAATTTGTATTTACTTCTCCTCTCATTACCTTTTCCATAATCTCTTCTCCTTTCTTTAAACTGTATAAGCCTTTTTAACAGAAGTCCACTTTGTTAAATGGAAGATGTCTTCCAAATAACATCTAACTTCCATAATAATATCAATCATCTGATTTAAGGTTCCCTTTCTTACATATTTCAGTTGTATAAACCCTCTTCACTTCTCCACTTCCTCAAGTAATTTAATTTCCTCTCTAAAGACCTCCTTTATGAAGTCTTGGAGTTTTAATAACATCTTTACATTCTCTATCTCTTCAGATTTAGGTATCAGGTTTAGCCTGACACGATTTAAATTGACGTAGGATTCGTTCAGTTTAGTTAGTTTGGGAGGCGTGTTCAAGGGTTGACGAATCAACAGCGGATGGTCAGATTGAACACCAACCCGATTTATATGGTACAAACGCGAACGCGACAGAACAGAAAAAATCCCTACTGGGTTTTAGTACTCGAAGGCTATGATAGCTCATGTCATAGTTAGGGATAGAGAGAAAGTCAAAGAACATATATTCAGCGTTGTTTTTTTTAAAACAAACGACTGACACATTTTTCAAAATACCACATTTTAAAACAAGAAACAAGTAACATAAGGAACAAGAAACAATAATATCAAACAAATTATTTTGACAAGATTGATAACGTTGTGAAATCATATGAGATTTTCATTGTTGGAAGTCATGAGGCCATTGATGTACACTATGTTTCCTAGCTAAAGACAAAATGTAACCATAATTGTCACAAAATTATCGATCTACTTTCTCATCGTTTCTAGAAGAGTGACGATCCAAATGAGTCACTAAATATTCTAAAGGTAAATCCAGACTGCGTTGATGAAAAAAATCACACAAAATATTGTTAACACACCATGGAAAATGTGACTTGTAATTTCACATTATTGTATCGTGTCGTCTCGGCAATTCTTTTCATGACGTCAATGATATCGTCTTCCAAACAGGGTAATCCATACCAATCAAAATACTCTAGACAATTCTCATGAGGAAAGTAGATGGCTACCCAGTGTGTTCCTGGAAGATGACTGTCGTACGTATTGATGATATAATCTTGATGGTCTTGAGGTTTGCAATGAGGTAGTTCACCCTTAGCACACATGACATGATTCCAAGAAAAAGTATACGAACCGTTGTTCAAAAGGCAACAAAGTTCAAAGGTAACCATTTTTTCTTGTTGGTTTGTTCGGGTTCTTTGTCGCAAGTAATGATGTCATCAATTCAATTCTGACTTTTTGCTTGAAAATATATGACAAGTAATAGATTCTTCGCCATGTTTCTCAACTGTGGGCTAAGATATTTTCTATGCGGTAAATCTCCAGAGGACAGTAATGATCAAACAAGCCTTTATACCACTCATGCAACACTGCCTCTTCCGAAATGAGATTACAGCCAATTTTTTTTTTTCTTGGCTCATCATCAGACATTTATCGTTTTGAATTTGACTGGGATGATCGTTTTGACATCCATAACAATCTTTCTCGACCAATTTGGTAATTTTTATTGGATAGGTGTTGGGCAAAACAGGACATTAAATGATGTTCTTGTTCTGACCATCTGGACGTGTCCTCTTCGTCCTGGTCTTGGGGTTCTGCATTCACGGTATCCTCCCATTCCATAGATTCTTCACCTTTTAAAGAAGAATATGTGTCTTCCATAGTTTCTAATAATCTAGAATGACTTCTCTCAAATTGTTGATTTTGTTTGTAGTATTATCGAATTCGGCATACAAGATGACGTTGATCGCCAGAGTTTATGTGGTGGAAATGTCCCTCGTCACTACCTTTGTCTAGAGTGAAATCAAAGGCCCACAAAGTGTAACCTCCGATACAATCTTCGCACGAAATACCTCGGCTAGTGTTGATTCCTAGTTGTACAGGGACAAGTACTATCGCAAGTAATTCTTTAGGGTAAAGTTAGGTTCAAAGGGTCTGGTACACAAGGTCTTGCAATCGCTACTGACTTCGTTCTTATGTAGTGCTTAAACTCGAAAGGATTTTGATTGTGGGTTTCGTTGAGCGCTGCGTTGCTGACGATACCAACGATTAAACGTTTTGGTAACTGTCCTAGGAACAGATGATCTTAGATCTTGGATCGGAGTCCAGCAACATTGGTGAAATGGTTTTACTCCTACACCGCTTTAGGTAACACTTCTATGCGACGCACGTAAAGTCTGGCTTCTTGGCATGGCAAACAGATCCAATTCCGTCTTGGAACAAGCATAAAACTTTCGGGGTGCATTATTTTCTTTTTTTTGTTTGCAATTTAATATTCAAAAGCGTTTAACTCTCGGACAGTTTTTTTTAGTCTTTCTAGCTCTGAGGGTGTGAAGGCCTCCTAAGAGGTGTTTTCGTCATCTTTTGCAGCCTTGTCCTTGCTGTGTCATCAGGCAAGCATGCATGTTTGACTCAGCAGCAATAGTGGCATTTATAGAAGTTTCGCGTCGGCCCAAAATGTGTTTGCCTGTTTAAAACAAAACATTCTTGTCTGCTCTCAAGAAAGATTCTTTGGGGTTTTATTTGTTGATGATGACATTCTCTAAGGTGTGTCAACGCGGCATTATTTTGGGCGTGAAATCACCGTGTCACCATCGGTTTCAGCACGGGAGCCATTGTACGAAAGGCCGATTTGAACATATCACCTAAAACATGTTCTCGTTGTCGATAGTCTACTTGGTACATAGGATCCATGGCTGACAAGAGGTTTGAGTTCTCGTTTTCGAAAATAAAGTTTCACTGTGACTTTCCCTTTGATGAATGAAATAGTTTGTCCCAGATCTCCTTTAATAGAAATTTTGACAGTAACGAAATACGACTTTCTGACGTACAAATGGTGAGGATATAAAACTTAGTGGTGAACGTGATAGGTGTTTCCACATTCCTCGTCAGCAGCCGTGGCAGAATCTATTTTGAAAGGAATGACACGCAGTAACGGTACAGTACAAAATGCAATGGCCATTATTTTGTCCTCTTAAAATTTGATCAGTAAGCGACAAGCTATTTTGTAGTACTATATCGGGACTCTTCTTTTGGCTCTCTCTCTCTCTCTCTCTCTCTCTCTCTCTCTCTCTCTCTCTCTCTCTCTCTCTCTCTCTCTCTCTCTCTCTCTCTCTCTCTCTCTCTCTCTCTCTCTCTCTAAGGCATTACTAAGCCTGAAACTGAATCTGTAAGCAATAATGTTCCCCAAATGTTGACCACAAAAATAATATAACACTTGAATTTTCAACAAATAAGTGGCTCGTTTAGTTTTGGGGGTCTTGTGATTTTATAGTCATATACACTGCTGAATTTATCCACGACTTTTGCATTTGTTCGTCATAAACTTTTACCGTCTGTGTTTTGATTTTTTACGCTTTAGATTTGTGTAGGGCGAATCATTTCCACCAAAGCCACTTTCAAATGGGATTCGTGATCCATTTCGATGGCCTGAGGTAATCTGTCCGAGCAGCACAAAGTGTTATTAGGAAACACATCCATTGATCAGTCACTGATTAACGTTAAGTAAAATTGGATGTTCGTAATTTCACAATTCTAGTGTCAGGGGAGTCACGGTAAATCAGATGAGTGTATAAAAGAGGATGGTTAGGGCGACTGGTTGAGCTCACGTTGGACACAAGACTCCGGTTGTTGTTGCTGTTTCCATTAGAGGAAAATTTCAGAGATGGATTTGGAAGAAGGTAACTAATGCAATTGCTGAGTAAAATAGTCCACAATTGTTTGTCTCTTTGTTGCAAACTGAAATTGGTAATGGCAGCACAGATGACATAATACACCACAAAGATTTGGCAGAAAAAGATGATTTGAGTTTTAAGCACACGTTCTCCAAACCACACCCACAAGAGTTGCTTTTGTAGATTTTGCAGTAAAGAACTCGGGGAATGAGTGGTCACTGTAGTAGCTGAGACCTTCTTGAAGGGCATGATATCACTCTTTTTATAGTCGATGATTTGAGAAGCGTGGAGCTAGCAGTCAAAACTTGACGGATATCCTTTCCAATGTACTTTAACTTCTTTGACACGGCGTTTTCCTACTTTTCGTGTTTGATCGAGAATGCTTTCTATCCTTTTAACACCTCTTCGTTCATGTCTTCCAATTTATAGACGGGAGGATAATGACCACGCACTTGTTCAGTGACACGAAACAATTCTGTGGTCCAATTGGTTAAGTAACCTATTTATCGAATGTACGTTTATTTTTGCCAATGCGTACCCAATCTCCTGCGGCCAACACTCCACCTTTTTTTGGGAACAGTTAGCGTCGGGGACGTATCAAACAGGCGCTCGAAGACGGTCAATTCGTTGTCGGGAATGACGTCTTGGTGGGTGGGGGGCACGTCCAAAGCTTTGATGGCAAGATTGATTGTACGATTGGACGAGGTGCGTCAAGAGGTCAATGTACTTTAGTGTATTGATGCGTACATTATTTCCACATGCGTTATGTCAAGGTGCGTTTTAAATGTTCCACGATGCTGGCTTTGGTTTCAAGATTCTCGAAGGTGAAAAAATGAATGTCAAGTTTCTTCAATTCCTTTTGGAAAGCTTCAGTGCTTTTGTCGGTTTTCCATCAAAGAGGGTGACGACCACATTGTTTCAACACTAGTTTCAGTGATTGCACTAACTTCACTGCTCGATTTGAAAGTCGATGGCATGACCCAAACAAATTTGGAAAGTACGTCGATGATACAAAACACATAGTTGTAGCCACGATTGTAGGTGGCCAAATGAGAGACATTGGCTTAATCAGCTTGCCATTGATGATCGATGCCTTCCACTTGGGTGAGAATTCTAGAAAAGTTGCATCAAATGGGTTTGTGTAAGTTGTACGTGGCTTTTTCTTGTAACCATTGTTGCACTTGAGGTAAACGGACACTTTTCAGACTTGTTTTTGGTATCCCGATACAATTTCTGAACTCCTCCGTAACCGATAGGATGGGATAGATCGTTTAAATGCTGGCTAAGACCTTATCCAGATTATAATAAGTGAACCACACTTCGCTGATGCTAATCTGAAAGAGGTAAGAGGGTAGTTTGGAAACGGCTTTACGTGTCCGATGTGCAACGGGAGTCAAAGTTGAAGGCAGTTTTGGTAACGGTAGTGTTGGTAATGGAATGGCTTTAGTCTTCTTTCCTTTTTCGACTTCTGGTTTCTTTTTTTTTTCTTATTCATTTCTATCGAAATAGGAGTGGACATCATCTTTATAATCCAAGCGTTAAGTTTTTCTCGTTGGGGTACAGGGGAAAGGGTTAACAAGGACGCTGCAATCTTACCAGGAATGTGAGATGATTACGGTGTTTGAAAGACTTCTCGTGCCTCTTCTTCCTGAGACATCCTTGAGGCTGCTTATGTTTTGATCAATGGGGGGTGGTGGTAGTGGTGATGATGGACTTTTCATCAAGGCTTTAAAATCTTTCAGAGTGGGTGGAGTTATTTTGTCTAAAGATTTCTGGTGAAAGTGTTGCAGTCGTTGCAACAGTTGCTTTTTACCGTTAGGATTTTTCCGTCCCGGACAAATCGCTGAGATCCATCAACAATTGCAGTTCAGGTTGTAACTAGGATATCTCGATCAAATGAGGATTGAGAGGTAAATACGGGGTCCGTTGTTCGAACTCCATCCATCGTTCGTAAAGGACTAAAGTCATTTTTCGTCCTTTCATAGGATTCCAAAGGTCACGATTGAGATCTTTTGATTCAGAGGCAGCTTTTATCCCTATGTTGTATCCCTTGAGATGCAGCTCCAGCTACGAGACTTGTAATCAGGGAGACAAATGTGGCTTTTAGCAAGGGGGCTAACAACATAGTATAAAAGGGTAAAAAAAATCCTCCGTAATTTACCAGCATCTTTTTCTTTTGATGAATGGGTACTTTCTTTTGGACCATTTTGCGAAGAACGTGTTGATAATTGGCTGAGCATTTCTTCTGGTGTTTAGATAAAGGTATCGTCCCTTTCAAGACATTCAGACAACATTTGCACACGGTATCCATGACATCTTTGGAAGCAGTTTGAAGCATTTGTTTTCACATGGGTGGAAGAGCTGTGGACAAGACTGATAACATGTCCCAATGTTTCGCTAAACGAAGAGGCAGTCCTTTCCTTTCCTTTCTTTGCCTATCTATAGAGTGGTGTGCACTTCTGTTAGGGGTCTTCTATGTTTGTTGGTACCGTACAACACACCAAGAAATATATTAACGTCGATGACTTGGGCACACAGCATTTTATCCTTTTATGGGACTATTTCTTCGTCATTAATGTGACAATGTATTTTACAAAATTACCAAACAATTATCTTCTTTTGTGAATCCTCTTTTTCTTTGGATGATTGTGTCTTTTCCTGGGCTGACGTCATTATTTGGATAAGCGTTTATTTGGATGACGTGACTGTATTTTTCCTTTTTCTTTCTTGACAGAAGAAAGACGATGAGGGAACATGTTTTGAATCACAACATATTCTAAAGTCCATGGTTCGACATGCGTCCTTTTGCTTAAGTCTGTGCCCAGCTTGTTTAGCTAAATTGAGTATATGGCCTATCTCCTCCCTGGTATAAAATCATCTTCTTTGGTGACATCTGTTTTAGTAACTCTGACAGAATCATTGTCCCTTATCAGGTCAGACGATGGCAAATATTGTAATTATCTCAAAAGTTTGCGAGACGAGTTTGCACTAAAATATGACAAATTTCACAATACGATCGGCCAACATCAGTATACAAAAATTAAGATAGACTTAGATAGGTCAAAGGTTTGTGCAAAAAATAAAAGGAATCTTCTCAGTAAAAAAAGTGATGAAAGAACTGTTTGAATGTTGTCGAAAAGATTCCGGTGGAATTAAATTTTATTTGAACAATCATGACGGTACATTATACTTAATAGCAAACATTGAAATATTAAGTATTGGTCAAGAAATATAACTCTGTATCAAACATGCAGTTGGGAAAATGATTCAATGACATTTATTGACAATATAGTTAATGAATTTTTTTTAATAACGATGTTACTAAAGCAATAAAAATAATGGTCTTCAAAGATGACTGTTTTGAAGCGTTATTTACGGTAAGCATATTTACAGCAATTATACACAAGTTTTTTTTTTTGTAGACGGCACAGTTACATATAAACTTATCTTACGAACAGCACACCCTCATGTGACCCCCTAGGGTACAAAAAACATCCTAGCAGGATGGGAGATAATATATAAACTTAATTCTAAGAATTTATTTTACGGACAACACAGTTACGACCACTTCTGACACCCTAGGGTGTAAATGTAAAAAAAATATCCTAGCGGGATCGGAGGTTACTTATAAACTTAATTCTAACTTATCTTATGGACATCACAGTTACAACCTCATGTGACCCCCTAGTGTGTCAAAAACATCCTAGCAGGATCGGAGGTCACATATAAATTTAATTCTAAGCAATTATCCTACAGACAGCACAGTTACATACAAACGTAATTCTAAGAAATTGTCTTTCAGACAGCACAACCCCATGTGACTCAAATAATCTGTTTTAGCACTGCTTGTGTAATCTTAAGACTGTCAATTAACAAATATAGTAATTAATAATTCATAGAGCAGAATGGATCATTAAAATTCCCATACTATCATCTAAACCACAATGCCGCAATACATTAATCAATATCTTCATGAAACTGAACAATATAATGGAATGTATTTTGTGATCAACTTACACCATTTTGCTGTTTTCTTACACGGAAGGGTAAATTTACTTGAGGAAAGTATATTTTAGCCATTTGACCTGTATTTCATTCTCTGACAGTTTAAAGTGATTTCATAGAGAACTTGAGCTGATTCTAGTATAAAGTCTCCATCTCTGTCCTCTCACTAAATACCCTATATATATATATATATATATATATATATATATATATATATATATATATATATATATATATATATATATATATATATATATATATATATATATATATATATATATATATATTTATAAACAATTACTGATAGCTATACTAGCAGATATGTGTTACTCAGGAAGTCACCCCATCATAAACACATAAAATAACTGTTTGGACCCCAAATAAATAGTTTAATGACCTAAGGGTACGATACAAAATAGAATTTTGTCTTCATGTATTTTAAATGAATGTCTCATTTTGACTTACAAAGATATTTTCTCTGACAAAATCTGACAAATATCCATCATTGGAGCTTGTATATAGTGTGGAAGCATATACATGTTGACATCATTCGGATTAAATATTATATATGTGCATTTCTGGGTGAAATATTGTACTTTTTTCTTTTTTAGTTTCATTAAATTTTTTAAAAACAAAAATTAATTTTTACTAATAATTTTATTTTTTTATATTTTCAAAGTTAATATACATAACACACTACTAAAATTTCATTTGACTATCATTAATAAGAAATTTTTTATTCCAACTTAAACTTTATTCAAATACTGAAATGACGGGCCATAGAACACAATTAATTTTATTATATATTATCTACATTTGTTTCTCAGTACTGAACTTTCCACTATGTGACAATCAATACAAATCATATGTTAATCTAAAACACCTTCAAAGATAACTTCATGGTGAAGTTCTTGTCAAAGGTTCACCGGCATTTTATTTTTTTTTGAATGGCTTGACTGTCAACAAGGCAACATGCAATGGAACACATATTTCACTTCCGGATCATCACCAAGACCTTATTAATCACTGTACACTGTCGCCGAAACACACATTGAAAGCCACACCAGAAGCTTATGTTCTAAAGAATAAACAATTGCCTTTAAATCCATACCGAGAATGCCTAAATATATCCCTTGTATCACCACCAAACGGAGACTGGAAAAAGGAATCTAGAAATAGACTGGAACTACATTTTTCTTAACTGGAAGTATTAAGGTCTCACTGAACAGTTTTTTTTGGGGGGGCAAATTGTCATTTGATGATGACCTAAAGCAGAAAAATGATAATATTACATTAAAGATACAAGTAAAAACTAATTAATGATTTTTATTGAAATGATACATATAAGAGTCTGACTGAGGTATTAGGGCTAATTTCTTTTACAACTGATAGCTTTTATACTGAATCGATACTACCACTAACTTTTCTTTTTACAGTCATTTTTGACAGGAAAGAGCTATTTTGAACATTTTCCTGTGGCAAGGCGGCTAAGAGAATCAGTATGTACCTTATTCATTTCTAAAGTTCAATAGTACTATAAGAAATTGACATATCTTTCACCACCCCTCAACCATGTAGATTTTTCAAAATTTGCCTCTGTAGCAGACACATGTAAATACATAAGTAAAGTCGGTTGATAATTTGCAGCCCGAGTTACGCATTTGATCTCCAATGCTAGTCTAACTGTGACAGGCAGTCAACAACAAGCCAACTTATTTTCAAGCCTAACTCAAGGTAATTGCAAACCATATTACAGATTTAGATTGTGTGTGAATTTAAAAATGCTAGGGTTGGAGTAATTAGGTTCATGCCCTCTACCTTAAAAATTAGGACGAAACTATCATGTGAGACCTAATTGTGTTCTGATGCCAAGGGTAACATAAGGAGTTACTATTAACACTGAAATACACTGGCAAAAACCGAAATATACCGAAATGCATTTGTATTTTTTATGTTCTCAGTGTATACATCGGTGTACACACAGGAGTTATGATTTGCTTTTATTTGAATAGTATTACAGAACCAAATAAAATATGACTGAAGCAATTTTGATACGAATTATTTACTTTTTTCCTTTTTATAGCTAAATTCATGGAATAGCGTCACTGGGTCATACTTAATTCGACAGATACTATCGACTCAGAATCCTAGTTATACATACACGGAATGAATGTGAAAAGAATCAGAAGTATTCTTCGACATAACATTGTATATTTACTTTAACTTTAAATTATACAGTTTTTGATAAATAAATAATATTTAATTTAATTG
The DNA here is from genome assembly GCA_016746295.1 of Potamilus streckersoni. NCBI lineage: Eukaryota > Metazoa > Mollusca > Bivalvia > Unionida > Unionidae > Potamilus > Potamilus streckersoni. Next base: position 241,200 of record JAEAOA010002211.1, read on the forward strand.
TTGTTTTAAAGGTTTCCTAATATTTGGTAATATTGAAACGTCCTTATATTCTGCTATTGTTAATATGACAGTAAAGGTGTTAAGAAGTCGTCGTGGAAATATGTGAAAGGGCAATATTCATAAAGGATTCGGAATTGATGAGTTCATTTAATGCACTAAGATGCGAAAATAAGTAAACTGTTTCTGAATTTTAATGTTGGATTCATTAGACCGAGTATTAGATTCCGAAAAGACTATAATGCAGACGAGGTGCCTTTTAATGAGAAAGAGTCTTTTGTTTGAAAAGTGTTGACTTCCTTGCGAAAATACAAAGTGTTTGCATGATAAATAATAAGTCGATAGTCTGTCGTTAATTATTTTTGTTTCCATTGGTGTATTCCAATAAATCCTACCGATAACAATCATCTGCCTGATTCACATTATACACACCACAACCTGTTTATGATAAAATCACTACAGAAGTATTTTTAATGTTCAGGTTTGGATCATTTAGCAGCATCTAGCACAGGTCATACATCTATCGTTTGTTTGGGTTTTATTTGTTTTAATAATAATAATAATAATAATAATAATAATAATAATAATAATAATAATAATAATAATAATAATAATAATAATAATAATAATAAAAGGCAAAATAAACCTGTATCCAAATTTGTATGAATTATTTACTCCTTACTTGATTTTATACGTATGAAAATTGTCGAATTGAAGTACATAAAAAAATGAAAGTGAATTGTAGCAATTGTTTATAGCATATGTAGGAGTGAGAAGAGTGCGATTGTAACAAGCCAGAATATTCGATGCTTGACAAAGAAAACTCAGAAAAGCATTTATTTTATTTTTTTGCAAAGAAAAACATACTTTTAGTGGGGAAATGTAACAATTATATTCAATTACATATATGACTAAATCATTGTTCGGATGTTTTAATTATCCAGTTACTAATTCATGTGTCAGTTGTACAAATTCCTAGATCATTTTCCTCTTCCAGTCAATCATTACTGTTTAAGAACGTGGTTCAAAGATTCACAATTATTTTTTTTTCCACATGCGGTTCTGTCTAATAGATTTTTAACAGTTCTTTGACTTTTACTTTGATATTTATCTTTTGCTTTTCCTGAAAGTAATTAAGAAATATTTCGAGAATAGGATTTACATGCCAACATGCTTTTGCCTCGGTTGAAATCAATATTCTGATTAGAGTATTTTTGTGCCTAACTTTTTGTTGAAATAAATGCAGTCAAATCGAAAATAAATTAAGCTACTTCAATGCTCCATTAAACCAAATTCCACTGTCCATTCAGAATTCAGCGACTCAAAAACGAATGTTTTCTTAATTTGAATAAGAAGTGGGATCAAAGGGAGGACAATAAATGTGTGTGCAGTCATTTAGCACATGAATTAAATGAATTAAAAAAACATGAAACTGAATCATCTTACACATTCCGTTCAAGAGATTACCTCCATTTCGGAACGTCCAGTCTTTCTCAAACCTCTTCCGAAACGATCAGCCGTTTATAATACCTGTTATTAAAGTACGACCGTTTGACTAGTTGCTTTAAATAAAAAAAGTAAATAATTCGTATCAAAATCGTTCCAATCACATTTCATTTTGCTCTGTAATACTAATCAAACAATATCAGATTATATTTTCTGTGCTTACACCGAAATATACACCTATAGTCCGAAAATACATCCCCGTTCGTTTGTACCCGCCTCTACCGATTTCAATAACGGAAACATTTAATTTGATAAAAAGTGCAAGGAACTTAGTCAATTCATTCATTGATTTATATTTTCTAACCTGAATGAGAGAAGAATTGCCATAACACCGTTATCCCCTGCACGTTTCATGCTTAACGGAAGTTTTTAATATAATAGACTGATATGCTTGAGAACCATTTCCAGTTTCTGGACCAGTCCATTTTTAGCAAAGGGGCGCATTGACAACTAAACATGTACGTACATATGTCGTCTGCTTCCAATATTTACAATGTCGAAAAGAATGACAAAAAAAATTAAATGCCTTTCACGTGGATTTAACAAGCGGTTTCATTAATATGTTCACGTGTGCAAAGGAATATAATTTTAAAGTCAACGTTATTGCAATTTACGGAATTATCCGGCAGTTACCGAATAGGATCAATTACGTCATTATGTTGTTGGTTGGAAATAAACTACCCCGTAGTGTACGGAATATGGCGCCGTGTTAGTATGGAAAGTCCGTTAAGCATGAAAGGTGCAAGGGGATAACAGTATTAGTGCCATTCCGGTAACAGTCAGATTAGAAATTATAAATCAATTATTCAATTGACTTAGTTCTGTGCACCTTTTATCACATTAAACTTTTTAGTTATTGAAATCGGTAATGGGGTACAAACCAACGGGATGTATTTTCGGACTATAGACCATGTAAATACAAGTGTATTTCGGTTTGTCGGTGTATTTCGGTATTTAGTGTAACTGTAATCTAAGTAATTGTCACACGATGACAGGTACGTAAGGTGAGATTTCTGATGTCATTGATTAAAAGTATGGAGGTATCGTCAGAGTGGCGTTTTTCAAATGAAAATGGCAAGAAGATTTTTTGCAGGTGCTGGAATGAAGATACTGCTTTGAAATCCCATTCCTCCAGCCAATTAAGGTAATTTTTACTGAAGTAGGTGTGACACAGGCACTTGATTCAGGGGGAAACAAAGACTAGCTAGTGTTTAGACTCACCAATTAATTGGTGAGTGTACACACTAGTTAAGTCTTGAATCAAGTGTCAGTGAGGTCAGATTATACTTAAGTTCGTTATTTCTTCCTATACACTCGAGATTTGCAATTTCTTCATATATACTGGAGTTTCGCTATCCATATTTTTAACTTAACCACTGTCATTTAAATTATAGTTAGGCCTAGTTATAAGGTGCTCTTGACACTTGAACTCTCTTACTGTTATATTGGTCAAACTAACCGCATTTGATTAGGTTGACTGACATTAAGGCAACCGAATACTTTTTAATAATACTCATCTAACTTAACTACAGGTGAGCTACTTCTAATATTTTTCCAGTTTATGCAGGATGAATACAAATTTGGAATAAAAACACATTATTCGAAGCTAAATGAACGAGATGAGAAAAAAAAATATTAATGCTGGCTGATACACACATAAAAAGACACATCTTGTTTAAATATGTGGTTGCTACATTTATAGTTACTGACTTGAGTCAGAAAAATGGCTTTTTATATTTATTTTGATGCTTTAAGAGAAATGATATTTAAAATTATAAAACATTATTTGCATAAAGTAGATAGAATAATATGCAGTGTATGTACAAACCTCTATAGAATATTCCGAAGATATGGAACAGTTTACACCAATCACAGTTCTACAGAACTTTCTGATAAACAAAGACATGCATCAAAGGCATCTAAAAAGTCAAATTTAAGTCTTTCTCTTGCTTTTGTGTTGGCACAGGTCCAGCAATTAAAGTACCAGGCAGATTCTATCTTCAAGAGCTGAGGGAGACTGTTAATGAGACCCATGTTTAGTTGAGTTACATCTTTAGTCATTCTTATCAAATATTTTCTTTAAATATCCTTTTGTCCTTGCACTGTTTTGTCCTCAGAATTCAGAAGTTTTATTTTATTACTGCCATTGGTTCTCCTGTGGGTCCTGGAATTCCTTGGATGTCAGAGTATGTCACTGATGCATGTTTTTGCCTGTAGCTATTTGACTCACTGGGCCATTTTTGTCTTTAAGTTTTGTTTTTGTGTCTACAGCTTGTTAAATATTTTTACATTTTTTTTTTCTAGAGTACCAGTATTGTTCATTTTAATATAATTTTTTTTGTATTATCTGGTTTATTTAGTTTTTATTTGAATGCTTTAAAATTCACATTTTCTGTATTTTCTAAATAAAATTTCAATTGTTGATTTATAACCACTGAAGATTCCACCACCCTTTCTTTTTGGATCTACTATCCTGTCTTTTATTTCTTTCTCCAATAGCATTATATAGCACCGGACTTTGACATCACAAATCATAACCTCATGTCTGAAAATTAAAAGTGGCCCCAAATTTGTCAAACAGTTAGCATGGGGGGTCAGTACCATTAATTATATTATAAAATACTGCACTTAGAGAAAAATAATAAAACAAATTAAATTTTAATCAATATAATAAAGCAATAATTATTTGGATTGGTCTCATTAATAATACTTTTCCTGAATAATAACATATGTAAAAGAGTTCTGTTATATTTTTATAAATGTCAAACACCATTTATAAACATATTCTTAGGATTTAATGCACCATAATACTTGTATATGCAAAATGTTATTTTATGGTCCATTTTTAGCCTCATATTTTGATTATTATAGTATTTTATAGCAATGTAAGTAATTTTTAAAAATTTGATGTCATTTTCACTTGTTATAATAAAAATACACAATTATAAACAATAGTATTTTTTTCTAATAAATTTATTTGTTGTTAAGAGAAAATAGTAGCATTTGTGGTAATGTTGGGTATGAAACACTAGATACAGAATGATGTTTGGACCACCACACCACCCAAATATTGGTCAACACAAAGTATATAGCGATAACAGATATGTGAATTTGGATTCTTTTTATGAGTCCAGGCCCTTGAGTCTTTGTATCATTTCTGTAACATAAATGACAATTAAATAAGTCTTTGTATCATTTCTGTCACATAAATGGCAATCAAATGAAGTAGCTTGAGTCTTTTTATCATTTATGTCACATAAATGGAAATCAAATGAAGTAGCTTGAATCTTTGTATCATTTCTGTCACATAAATGGCAATCAAATGAAGTAGCTTGAATCTTTGTATCATTTCTGTCACATAAATGGCAATCAAATGAAGTAGCTTGAGTCTTTGTATCATTTCTGTCACATAAATGGCAATCAAATGAAGTAGCTTGAGTCTTTGTATTATTTCTGTCACATAAATGGCAATTAAATGAAGTAGCTTGAATCTTTGTATCATTTCTGTCACATAAATGGCAATCAAATATCATTTATGTCACATAAATGGAATCAAATGAAGTGGCTTGAATCTTTGTATCATTTCTGTCACATAAATGGCAATTAAATGAAGTAGCTTGAGTCTTTGTATTATTTCTGTCACATAAATGAAAATTAAATGAAGTAGTTTGAGTCTTTGTATAATTTTTGTAACATAAATGGCAATTAAATGAAGTAGCTTGAGTCTTTGAATCAATTCTGTCACATAAATGGTAATTAAATGATGTAGTTTGAGTCTTGGTATCATTTCTGTCACATAAATGGCAATCAAATGAAGTAGCTTGAGTCTTTGAATCAATTCTGTAATATAAATGGCAATTAAATGAAGTAGTTTGAGTCTTGATATCATTTTTGTAATATAAATGGTAATTAAATGATGTAGTTTGAGTCTTGGTATCATTTCTGTCACATAAATGGCAATCAAATGAAGTAGCTTGAGTCTTTGAATCAATTCTGTAATATAAATGGCAATTAAATGAAGTAGTTTGAGTCTTGGTATCATTTCTGTCACATAAATGGTAATTAAATGATGTAGTTTGAGTCTTGGTATCATTTCTGTAATATAAATGGCAATTAAATGAAGTAGCTTGTGCTTTAGCCCAGAATAGGCATATTTTACTGTCAGTTAAAGTCACAAGATTTTTCTGAGGGGTGTGGGGTGTTTAAGATTAATTTGAAAGAGGTCATTTGTTTTAATCTATTCAAAATGAACACAGCTAAACAATTTTTATAATTAAAATGTCCTTTATTCTTGTAATTAGTGCCAAAGATTTACAGCTGAATCACCTAGTCAAATTAATAATAATAAAAATAATAATAATAATAATAATAATAATAATAATAATAATAATAATAATAATAATAATAATAATAATAATTAATTGATCAAATTACAGATTCAGGCCCAACAAAGTTAATAAAAAAATCCTTGCTGTTCGTGCACATATCCAACAATGTCAGGTTTTCCCAAAAGTTTGTATTTTTATGATCCTTCAAATTTGATATTGTATGATGTTGTAAAATTTGTTATTTAACAATAAATATTTATTATAAACATTTATTTACTAACCAATATGTTAACGATCATTATTGATTAAGCAAACTTTATGGGTTTCATGTAAACAATATACATATACAAAAATTATTGATTGCCCTGGACATTCAAAATTAGTACCAGGTGCTAAGCGGCATACACAGTCTATCATAACAAATAACAGGGTTGTTTCAAAAATGTTTTTTTGGGAGTACTTTTTTAAAATTTGTAACTTACAGAAAATATTGTAACATCACAGAGCATGATATTCAATCCTGTTAGTTCTTGATCACATCTTTAGGTTGAACTTATCCAAAAATGTTGACATACTTTAACAGATTTTGCCCTATGTATTTCTTAAGGCCTGTATGCATTGTTAGGGCCTGTATGTAATGACCTTAGAAAGACTAGAGATGTATAGGACCCTAAAACATGTTTCCTATTGCACTGTTTGTAAAATTATGGTAGGTATGTTTTATATATATATATATATATATATATATATATATATATATATATATATATATATATATATATATATATATATATATATCCTGGGGAAAAAGTCTTAGGATCAACAACAGAAATTTAGAAGGAAGTGTGGACCAGAGGATCTGAATAAAGTGAATAATCACCATTAGCAAGTTCTAGAAAATGGCACTGATTACTGAAATGATATTGGATACCTACATGACTTTTATGACTTGTACTTAAACACAATGCTAAAAGTCATGCAAAGATACAATGAATATAAAGGAACCTTTAGAGGTAAATCAAATATGAAATAACAGTTAGCCAAGGAAATTATATCCACTTTTTTGTTATATAAACAATGGGCCAAAACAGTGATAGACAAGTCACATAATATGAATATTTTGTAGTCTGATTTCATTATGGGCCAAACATGCTAGTGAGCCAATTTCACTATGGGAGTATCAGTGCTGGAATCTTAATTGGACCTAATTACACATATTGAAATTCAATGGCATTTTGTAAAACTTTGTTGAAATTTGGTAACATATTTTGTTTGTACTTTGAGAAAACAAATTTTAGCTTCCAATTTTAACAATTAAAATGTTAATCATATGATTCTGAATGCTTCAAATTCCTGTAAACTACTCAATGGGGCTTTAGATTAAATGGCTGAGATCTGACCTGTAAACTACTCAATGGGGCTTTAGATTAAATGGCTGAGATCTGTCCTGTAAACTACTCAATGGGGCTTTAGATTAAATGGCTGAGATCTGACCTGTAAACTACTCAATGGGGCTTTAGATTAAATGGCTGAGATCTGACCTGTGAACTACTCAATGGGGCTTTAGATTAAATGGCTGAGATCTGACCTGTAAACTACTCAATGGGGCTTTAGATTAAATGGCTGAGATCTGACCTGTAAACTACTCAATGGGGCTTTAGATTAAATGGCTGAGATCTGACCTGTAAACTACTCAATGGGGCTTTAGATTAAATGGCTGAGATCTGACCTGTAAACTACTCAATGGGGCTTTAGATTAAATGGTTGAGATCTGACCTGTAAACTACTCAATGGGGCTTTAGATTAAATGGCTGAGATCTGACCTGTAAACTACTCAATGGGGCTTTAGATTAAATGGCTGTGATCTGACCTGTAAACTACTCAATGGGGCTTTAGATTAAATGGCTGAGATCTGACCTGTAAACTACTCAATGGGGCTTTAGATTAAATGGCTGAGATCTGACCTGTAAACTACTCAATGGGGCTTTAGATTAAATGGCTGAGATCTGACCTGTAAACTACTCAATGGGGCTTTAGATTAAATGGCTGAGATCTGGCCTGTAAACTACTCAATGGGGCTTTAGATTAAATGGCTGAGATCTGACCTGTAAACTACTCAACGGGGCTTTAGATTAAATGGCTGAGATCTGACCTGTAAACTACTCAACGGGGCTTTAGATTAAATGGCTGAGATCTGACCTGTAAACTACTCAATGGGGCTTTAGATTAAATGGCTGAGATCTGACCTGTAAACTACTCAATGGGGCTTTAGATTAAATGGCTGAGATCTGACCTGTAAACTACTCAATGGGGCTTTAGATTAAATGGCTGAGATCTGACCTGTAAACTACTCAATGGGGCTTTAGATTAAATGGCTGAGATCTGACCTGTGAACTACTCAATGGGACTTTAGATTAAATGGCTGAGATCTGACCTGTGAACTACTCAATGGGGCTTTAGATTAAATGGCTGAGATCTGACCTGTAAACTACTCAATGGGGCTTTAGATTAAATGGCTGAGATCTGACCTGTAAACTACTCAATGGGGCTTTAGATTAAATGGCTGAGATCTGACCTGTAAACTACTCAATGGGGCTTTAGATTAAATGGCTGAGATCTGACCTGTAAACTACTCAATGGGGCTTTAGATTAAATGGCTGAGATCTGACCTGTGAACTACTCAATGGGGCTTTAGATTAAATGGCTGAGATCTGACCTGTAAACTACTCAATGGGGCTTTAGATTAAATGGCTGAGATCTGACCTGTAAACTACTCAATGGGGCTTTAGATTAAATGGCTGAGATCTGACCTGTAAACTACTCAATGGGGCTTTAGATTAAATGGCTGAGATCTGACCTGTAAACTACTCAATGGGGCTTTAGATTAAATGGTTGAGATCTGACCTGTAAACTACTCAATGGGGCTTTAGATTAAATGGCTGAGATCTGACCTGTAAACTACTCAATGGGGCTTTAGATTAAATGGCTGTGATCTGACCTGTAAACTACTCAATGGGGCTTTAGATTAAATGGCTGAGATCTGACCTGTAAACTACTCAATGGGGCTTTAGATTAAATGGCTGAGATCTGACCTGTAAACTACTCAATGGGGCTTTAGATTAAATGGCTGAGATCTGACCTGTAAACTACTCAATGGGGCTTTAGATTAAATGGCTGAGATCTGACCTGTAAACTACTCAATGGGGCTTTAGATTAAATGGCTGAGATCTGACCTGTAAACTACTCAACGGGGCTTTAGATTAAATGGCTGAGATCTGACCTGTAAACTACTCAACGGGGCTTTAGATTAAATGGCTGAGATCTGACCTGTAAACTACTCAATGGGGCTTTAGATTAAATGGCTGAGATCTGACCTGTAAACTACTCAATGGGGCTTTAGATTAAATGGCTGAGATCTGACCTGTAAACTACTCAATGGGGCTTTAGATTAAATGGCTGAGATCTGACCTGTAAACTACTCAATGGGGCTTTAGATTAAATGGCTGAGAGCTGACCTGTGAACTACTCAATGGGACTTTAGATTAAATGGCTGAGATCTGACCTGTGAACTACTCAATGGGGCTTTAGATTAAATGGCTGAGATCTGACCTGTAAACTACTCAATGGGGCTTTAGATTAAATGGCTGAGATCTGACCTGTAAACTATTCAATGGGGCTTTAGATTAAATGGCTGAGATCTGACCTGTAAACTACTCAATGGGGCTTTAGATTAAATGGCTGAGATCTGACCTATGAACTACTCAATGGGGCTTTAGATTAAATGGCTGAGATCTGACCTTGTGTAAATGCAGAAAGGCAACTTGACTTGGAGTCACATGAAATTGAGAATATTTGGCTGGAAATTTTTCAAAATAATGCAAAATCATTTCTTTTTCATTTCATTTATAGGCCACATTACTCCAAAGCAATTTAGAATGATAACTTTTTGAAACAAATAGAAAATGTTCTTTTACAGGAGAAACACATATACTTGGCGATATAAATAAGGACCCTTTCAGTACTCAAATAAGGGACAACTGGATGGAATTTATTGAATCATTAGGCCTAGTCCAGCTGGTAAATAAGCCCACAAGGCTAATAGAAAAATCAAGCACTCCTATTGATCACATTTATACCAACCTACCAGACAATGTAACTTGTGTTAATGTACCAAAAGTTGGTCTTAGTGACCACTATCCTACTTTTTGACAAGAAAGGTTAAATGCAAGAGAAATAAGAAAATTGCACACAAAACTATCACTTACACATCATTCAAAAATTTTAATGAAGAACAATTTTTTAATGACCTATATAAAGTTCCATGGAATAATCCAAAATTTGGTTGACCTAGATAAAGCTCTGAGGGCGTGGACTAGCTTATTTATAAATGTAGTCTCTAAGCATGCACCGAAGAAAGTACATTGAGCAAAAAATGAGATCCAACTATATGGCTTACTACTGAAATCCTAGATGCTATGAAAACACAAGACCAATTCAGGCTATGGGAAGCCATGCACAATATAATGTATGGAGAAATAAAATAATGAGTATGATTAAAATAGCTTAAAAAAACATACTATCAATCATTGTTTGAAAACCAAGAGAGTAACACAAACTACATTTGAAAAGTCTTCAGTGAACTCACTGGAAGAAGACACAAAGATCAGACAAATAAAATTCACTCACTTCTGGTAAATGACACTAAAATCACAGATGACATGGACTTTGCAAACATTTTCAATGATTTTTTTCACAAGTATTACCACAGAATTTAAAGAACTAGTAACAGAAAACAACTTTAATGATCTCAAAAAGTTCTGCAAAATTTCAAAGGAGGTATGTTTCTCTATCGCACCAGTATCAGAAAACTTTGTCAAAACATGTCTCAGTGAAATTCATACCAAGAAAGGTACAGGACTTGATCAGACTGGTCCACAACTCATTAAATCTTCCACTGAAGATAGCATAACATTCATAATCAGTTTAAGTATTGCAACCTCATCTGTCCCCAAAATATGTTAAACTGCAAAAGTAACTCCTATTCACAAATCTGGTCCTAAGGATGATACTCAGTACTACCAAACTTGTCAAAATTGATTGAAAAACACATCCATGAATCATTCATGTCATATTTAACCAAACACTTGCTGTTACACCCTAATCAAGAAACTGAAAATCTACCAATGTAATAAAAGCACAGTTAGATGGTTTACTTCATACTTAAGTTAGAGAACACAACATGTTCATATAAATAATGTTCTGTCTGAACCTGGAACAATTAGATGTGGAGTACCACAAGGCTCACTTTTAAGTCCATTACTATTTATTTTATTTATTAATGACCAACCACTTGTACTAAAGGACTCAGTATCATCTACAGATCTCTATGCAGATGACACAACATTGTCAGACATCCAAAACAAAGCATGAACTCAAAATTTTTCTACAGAATGCCCTAAACAAATTGGAAAATTGTTCCACATGCAATGGCATGGTGGTAAATACTGGTAAAACTAAAATATTACTTATCTCAACACAGTAATAAAGGACAAAACTTGATAGTGATGATGTATGTCAGACATGGAAGGATAGAAATTTGCAAATATTCTGTCATGATAGACTACTTGTCTATCATGACAGAATAACCTATCATGGACGGAACATGTCAACCAAATAAGTAAAAAAATAGTCAATTCAAGTTTATGGCATCTCATTGGATAAGACAATTTCTCCCTGAAAGGCACAGAAAACCATTTTATAGCAGCTACATAAAACCCTATTTAGACTACTGTAATACAGAATGGGGTAATTCAAATAACAAAAACATAGCAGAGCTGGCACATCTTCAAAAAAGAGCATTTGGGCTAATATCAATCCAGAAAGAAAGCAAGGAAAATATATCTGGTATGTAAAATATTACCTACTAAAGATTGAATCTATTTGAAAAAAGCCAAATTAATGTACAGTATATCCAATAATAGTGTTCCTGAAAATTTACAATCACTATTCCAGTATTGGCTACCTGTTTATACTTCCCACCTGCAGTTCATGTCTACCAAACAGTATAGAATTCTAAAACCAGTTATGGAATTATTTCGAAAATTTTTCTAATACTTTAGAACTTTTCTCTGGAATAGTATTCCAGTTGAAATTAGAAATTCCCACTTTATTTTCTTCTTCTGAACCCAATATATCTGGTTGCTTCAGATATACAGCTAAAATAAATAAATTCTTTTGGGCCTCAAGGTAGATTAGTTGTTAGCAGATTGTGTTACCCTCTTTAAATAAAGTTTTTATTATTTCTCACAATGATCATGTCTGTCATTTTTAAATGTGTGTGGAACATATGAAACTTGCAATATTAGTACAGTTTATATTAATCAAATAATGTACCATTACACCACACAGGCCATAAGCTGTAAACTTTGGATTAAATGCATGCATTTGTTTTGCATAATTTTGACATATTTTGAAGTTAATGAATTTGATGCTGGCTTGTCTGTATTAAGTACACATATTTTCATTGTTTTCTTTGTGCTCTGACTCCTAAATAAGGTCACAAATTTCATCACTGCATGAAGGATAAAAATTTTCACCTGAACAAGGTATCAATTCCAAGCACTGGCAGAAAGGATAAAATTTTCACCTGAACAAGGTATTGCTTCCAAGCACTGGCAGAAAAACACTTCCCAATAGTAATATGAAATAGCTAATTCATTGAGAAATGAGGTCAAGTTCAAATTTGTCTACTGACTGAAAAATTGCATGTGCTGAAATGCAGTCAGCATTTTTAAATTGAAATGGAGGATTATACAAAAGTAGTTAACATTTCCTGCATAATTTATTTTCTTCTTGTGAAACATAATTGTCATATATACTTGCATATAAGCCCATTTGCCTATAAACCAACACCCCACTCCCAAACTTTACTAGGTAACAATAGGAAAAATAGCATGACCTGCAGATAAACTGCCCTCCCCCTTCAAAGCTATATTTTTTTTCTTAATTCATCAGCTTATATGTGAGTATATATGGTACATATAGAAATTTTGTTTGGCATCTTCACTTTAGTGTGAAAAAATATCAATAAAGTTTTAGTCTTGAAAATTCTGATGTCGTGGGCAAATGTAAGTGTATGATGTAATGAACAAATAAACAAAATTTAATATTGTCTGTCTCTTAGTAAGGAGAATTGACTCATAAAGATATGTGATATGTTGTTGTAAGAAAAATAAATTCAGTAAGATGTGTGAATTATTGAAAGTGTCACTGTAAATTGTAAGTATCACTAAAGAGTCAAAGGTTAATTGTTCAACTGCAAAGTAATATTTTTACACTTTTATAATCCATTTTAGTGTCAATCATACATCAGGTAAAGAAATGTCTGCTTCCTTTGCAGCATGTTTGGGCTGATAATATACTTACAACTTTATTCATTAGGACTGGTGATAGAATCTTTCAGACTATTTGGGATATTTTTTGCATTGCTGTAAATTCTTTTTAAATTTCACTTTGTATTCTGGAAAAATTATTTGTTGAATTTTGCAAAACTTGTTGGTTTTGCTTTTTTATTTCTTATTTTAAGACAATAGAGTTGTAATAGTACAAGAACATTAGTTTTTCATTACAGAACTGGACCAAACTGTGAATGGCATGTATTTAGGGTTGGGAAGAAGCCTGTTCATTTTTGGGTTAGGATGTCAAAGGTCAAGAGGACTGAAAAAAGAAAAATTGCTTATTCAGAATTATTTTCATGTTCTTGTGCAGTTCACATTTAGCTTTACTAGTCAATGACAATAACAGCTTTTGAGATGGTCTTTCATCCTTCTGTCTGTCTATCTGTGAGCACAAATTTGTTGTCAATATTCCTCCTTGGAGGATTTCCATGAAACTTAAAATACACATTTATCTTATGGTCTATCTAGTTGGATCTGAATGAAAATGGTGTGACTCAGACAGAAAATATGGCCACCACAGCAACCTTCTGAAAACTCTAAAACATCTTATCACTATTCCTTCTAAACAAAGGAGGGTCATATCAACATGAGGTTTTCAGTAAAAGACTACCTGTGATGTCGGTGCTGAATAAAAATGGTGCTAATCTAATGTGGCAAACCACAGCGGCCCTCTTAAACTTTTGCTATCACTATGTCTCATGAATGAATGATTGTGCCAGCATGGGGCTTTCATTGAAAGACTTTTATGATGTTAAGTTATTCAAAAATGAAAGTGGTGCCAATTCACCTGCCAATAAAGCCATCTGGAAAATCTGATGTCTGGTCATATTAACATAATGCTTTTACCAGAAGGTTTCATATGTTGTATAGTTGGTATTACATGAAAATGGTGTCCAGATGATAATAATTGTGGCTACAGAAAGTCATATCGACATTGGAATTATAATGACTTATAATGTGCTGCTGGTCCAAAATTTAAATACATGTAGTGCAATTAGACATCCAGTATGGCCATAGTGGCCATTTTTGAAAATCTTGTTAGTGCTACTTGTAAAAGAAAAGTAATTCTGTATGGGGTTCTTATGATGTCTAGTTGATCCTAAATGACAATGATGCAAAATAACCATCAATTTGGCCACCATTGTTATACATCATAACCCCTCCAAAAAGGCTGCCTCAACATAAGTTTTCACCAATCGACATTTTATAATAAAGAGTTACAAAGTCCTAAATGAAAACGGTTCATATGGTGCCAATCTGACATCCAGTATGATGTTCTGTTTATTTATATCATGTTTTGCTATTACCTGCCCACAGATGAGTCCATAGCATGTGATCTACCAGATATTTATGTTGTGTACCAAGAGGTATGCTTATACTGTTACATGCACATGGATAAGTCCAATAGCATAGAATTTTCCAGTTATTTATTTTATGTACCATGAGGTCTTTTGCATGCAGTTTTATTAATAGCATCAGAAAATTATTTTGTTCAGATCCAGAACTGTCGTAAAAGTAAAATCAGTTGTATAGAAAAAGAAGGTAAACTGATTACAGTAAAACCTGTCTTGGGAGACCACTGCTATGAGAAACTCTCTCTTGAGAGCCTGTGAGTTCTGCATGCACATACTATACATGTGTATGTACTTATTAACTTTTATTTTCAGCAAATCAGTATAGAAAAGGTAATCCCCTAGTTGACTGAAAGGTAGCAAACAGCTCTTATTTATAGGAAGGATAATCAAAAGAATAATGAAAACTACTGACCAATTAGACTTAGCTTCACAGCGCTCTTGGAGTCTTGTCAGAAACAGGGAAATGGACCACATAGAAAACAACACATACAAGAAAGGAAGTTCATAGGTATCTTAGCTAACAAACAAAAAAGCATGCCGTTTGAGGGAGTCAAAATTTTGGGTTATGATACTGATTGAAGTAGTGGAAACTGGAGTAATATTACATGAAAGAGAAAATACAGATATAGTATATCTAGACGTAAAAAAAGATTTAAACATGTACAGAAGGACCTTGATATAATATGGTAGATGGGGACCATCCTTCCAATGTTTTATAGTGTTGGGGGGGATTTGTTGTTTAAAAAAATGCTAGACCAACATAGATAAAATTGTATTACCTGCCAATTTGTGTAATAATCAAGATTAAGATAGTCCCATTGGAAGCTTGTCATTGCAGTGTTAGAAAAATAAGTATAATCTGTAAGCAAGAGGTTTATTAAACTTAACTGAAATTTTTTATGTTTGTCATCTAGGGTGATGTATTGAGTTAAGCTTGGGTAATAGAGAGTAAATAAATAAGCCCCCCCCCTCAATTGGGATCCATAACACAACTATATTTTTTTAATTGATAATATAATGGAGTACAGTGTAATTAGCAGCATTCCACTGTACCACATTAAAGGTTAATTCATAAACTGTGGAGTTATAAAATGGATGGTAGCAACTTTTGAAGGAAGAATGTAGAGATTTATGGACAGCAGTCAAACTGAGGTGAGAGTAAAGCAGACTACCACAAGGAAGTTTTTTTGGTCCATTATTGTCTTTGGTTTTCATCAGTAACTTGAACTTTCCACCTTGTAAAATTTATTCACAATTGTTACCAAAAACACCCTTGCACCTACAAGTCCATTAAAGAAGATTTAACAAAACCTTGGTGATTGACCAAGGATTAGTGGCAGCTACTACAGTCCCATTATACTTAAATCTGATTTTATCAGTCACCTGTGTGAAGTGACAAAAATGTCTTCCTAATACAGGTGATTGCATAATGGGGGTGTCTAGAATAATGCCTTTTAAGATATATGGTTGCATAATACAGGTGATCTTAAAGGCAGACATGATAGTAAATATTAAATATTTCACTTAAAATTTATAAATGAAATTAGTCAATAGTGCATGACCAAAGTTAATAACAGAATTAAAATAATAACAACACCAAAGTTAATAGCATGAGGAAAGTTAATAACAAGACCAAATTTAATAACAGGAAGAAGTTAATAACAAGACCAAAGTTAATAACATGAAGAAAGTTACTAATGAAAGGAAAGTTAATTAAAGTTAATAACATAATGAAAGTAAATAACAAGACCAAATTTAATAACATAGTTAAAGTTATTAATATGATGGGGGACCTGAGTGGCCATGTGGTCTAAAGCGCTCTCCATTACAGATAAATGCCATCTCACCTCTGTCTGCGTGGGTTCGAGTCTAAGATTTGATGTATGTAAATATTTGAAAAAGCTTGCCAGTAGCTTCTTGTGGGTTAGTGATTCTTTCTGTGGATTTCCCGGTTATTTCCTCCACCATAAATACTGGTCACCATGTATATCCTATGGTGTGCTGAAAAATGGCATTAAGCCCCAGAACATTAACAACAACAACTAATATGATGAAAGTTAATAACAAGACCAATGTTAGTAACATGAGGAAAGTTAATGAGACCAAAGTTAATAACAAGACAAAGTTAATAAAATGACCAAAATTAATAATATCAGGAAAGTTAATACCAAGACCAAAGTTAATAACAAGTGCAAATTGAGCCAAAGAAAATAGAAAAGACTGTGGGATGGTGCTGTTAGGAAATAAGCAGTAGTAAACCAAGTCTATAAAATGGTAGGAATAATTTATAAAACCTTTGTGTATGTGGATAATAAAGTTTTTTAAATTTACTACTAAACAATCATCAGACCATAATTGGAAAAACTGATTATAACATTTTGTTTTAAATCAACAAGCTGGGTTCATGAGATAACTTGTGGAATTAAAAAATTGTTTATGCGCAAACAACATATCATAACAATCTGCCATGTAATGAATATTCATGCCACAATGATGCCAGATTGCCACAAATTGCCAACAGTCAATTAATGTCTCTGAAGTTGCAAAGTATTCATAAGATTCTGCATTTATGTTTTCATACATCAAATGTCATAATAAGGATTGTGTACAAGATTACAGTGGACAAAACCTTAAATATGGTAACCGATATTCAGGCATGAATATTATTCTTTCATGTCTTTGCCTATGGGAATGAAAAGGAAAGGAAAATATAATGTCAAATACCTACATCCTTATAATGTGCTTGACTGCAATTTGTGGATACTTGAAAATTTTATCTTGTTAAGGAGAGGAGAGTCTTCGCTAGTATCTTAGAAAAAAGGAGAGAAAGGTCCTTGATAGTAACTTAAGGCATCTATAGAGTGAGAAGAAGGTCTTTGGTGATATTTAGACATCTAAGGAGGGAGTGGAAGGTCTTTATTTAGACAATGGTGAATATAATACTGCTACTGAGAAAATACCAGGGCATGCAATTTACAGTTCATTCTTAATATTTGTTTCCCCCATTTATGTTAATGTTTGTGTATTAATTTATTTTTTTCAGGGCTATTGTACTGATTGTCCATGGATTTTCAGAACACTGTCTATTGTATAATGAACTAGCAGAAGTCCTGGTTCAAGAAGGCTATTTAGTTGTTGCACATGACCATGGTACTATATACAAGCCTTTCTCTTTCCTTCATTGCATTAAATCCTTCCTTACATAAACATGAAAATGAATATTTATTGCCTTGTTTAGAGAGTCATTTATTTGTTTATACAAAAATGCTAAACCAGAGAAAATATTTTCATTTGTGGTATAGAGGAAGCCACACACAAAAAATTTTCATTTACATTTATTTTGTTTTGGAGAAGGAGGAATAATCAAGGGATATGAATCAGTGGCAGATTTCCTATTAAGCAGACAAGGCAGCTGCCTAGGATGTTCAGGGAGCAGCATATTTAAAAAATATGAAAATCTGGCATTTTTTACAAAAATTTATTTTTGAAATTAAAAGTATGAAGAGAAGAAAAATATCTAGTGAGATTTTGCCATTATTTAAAGACATAAGGGTCTTTAAAGTTTTCAGTTTTAAGGCCTTATTTTTGCTAGTGTGTGGCAATTTAGACAGGGCAATGAAATCATAAACCTATCATGAATATAAATGCAGTATTATCTACAACAGTAACACAAATGAAAAAATCCTAAGATTACTTATAGCCTCTTATGTCTTTTTCCAAGTTTGTGAGTACTCAAAACAAAATGAGTTTCATAGACCTCTATGCCCAAAATATATTTGTTTCTGGTCTCACACTAAGCACATTATTTCAACCCTACATTTTTCACATCAGACATGGAGGTATCCTTTATTAATTCGGATATCTGCATTCAATATTTTTCCTGTTAAAAGAGTACATGTACAAGTAGTATGTAAATTAAGAGTGCTGGACCATAATGTACATGAGCAAATATAACTAGTATAACAATTAAGAGTGCTTGATCATAGAGTACTTGTACAAGCCTAAAAAGGATATAAACTAAAAGTACTTAACCACAGTATACATGTACAAGTATAAATAGTATATAAATTAAATGTGTTGGACCATAATGTACATTCAAAACAAGTTTTTACTAAAGTGTCATATATATATATATATATATATATATATATATATATATATATATATATATCAATATATATATATATATATATATGAATATATATATATATATATATATATATATATATATATATATATATATATATATATATATATCCATATATAAAGAATACAAATCATAACAACCCTTTCAAGCAACAACCCTTTCAAGCGTACTGGATCCACCAAGGGATCACGTGTGTCAGGGATTAATTAAAATAGATGCAATAAACTGACTACGAACAGTACGAAACTAGTAACTAACTAGCCTAACAAGGCTAGTTAGTTACTAGTTTTGTACTGTTCATCATCAGTTTATTGCATCTATATATATATATATATATATATATATATATATATATATATAATCTCTTTGTGGCTCTTGTTTACTCAGATCTTTTAACTAAGATTTTAAGTATTTTTATGGGGTTTTTTATACAGTACTCAGTCATATTAACAATTTGTAAGTAATTAGGAGTTTAAATTATTCATTTCATCTTAATATATTTAAGTATCAACAACTAATCCAATGCACTTGTTTTGACTTACATGTTAAGATGAGATAGTTTTTGAGTTTTCGACACCAAAGAATATTGAGCAAAACAATGAACATGGATAGATGTTTGTTTTGCTGCATCTCATTGCTTCTTTTTGGATAACCTTAAAATATCATACACACATTCATCCCTAGCTGGTCCTGAATAAAAGATAGGACTGCTTGGTCATCTTGAAAATCCTATTATGGCTGTTACTCCTGTATGATTGTATAATAGCATGAGATTTTCGGTAATAGATTTATTATAATGTCTTGTTGATCCTGAATGAAACAACATTTATCTGACATCAGTATGGCTACCATGATGTCTATCTTGAGAACCATGCTATAGTCCCAAATCAGGAGTATTTTTCATGGTCATGAGTACCTAAGCCCAGGCAGCCAGTTTGAGACACTTGCTATTGCTGCATTTCAAAATGGATGGTCATATTGACATTGGATTTTACCAAAAGGCTCCTTGAGTCTGATGTCAAAAGACTTCATGATGGAAGTTCTTGAAAATCTTGTTATTGCAAGCACTTGTGAGTGAAAGGTCATATAGACAGGGGGTTTTATAAAAAGGCTTCAGATGTCTAGTGGACCTAAATGAACATGATGTCTAGTTGAACATAAATGAACATGATGTCTAGTTGGACATAAATGAACATGATGTCTAGTTGAACATAAATGAACATGATTTCTAGTTGGACATAAATGAACATGATGTCTAGTTGGACATAAATGAAAATGATGTATATTTGGACATAAATGAACATGATGTCTAGTTGGACATAAATGAACATGATGTCTAGTTGGACATAAATGAACATGATGTCTAGTTGGACATAAATTAACATGATGTCTAGTTGGACATAAATGAAAATGATGTGTAGTTGGACATAAATGATGTCTAGTTGGACATAAATGAACATGTCTAGTTGGATTTAAATGAACATGATGTCTAGTTGGACAGAAATGAATATGATGTCTAAACACAAGATTTGTACAAGAAGACTATTTATGAGTCTGTTTACTCTGAATTGAAACGGTATTGATCTTACATTCAATATGGTTGCCAAGCAGCCATCTTGAGAATTTTCTCATTACTGCTCATAATGGATAGTCATATAGACATATGATTTTGTTTGGGATTTTGTTTTTTAAAAAAAAGACTAATTATGATGTCCAGCAGGTCCAAAATGAAAATGGTACCAATCTTACAGCCAGTGTACCCACCTTGATGGTCATCTTGAAAGTCTCCTATTATTGCTATTATTAAAAGGATGGTCATATTGACATAGGATATTTTTCTAAAAGACTTCTTATGAAGAATAGTTGATCTTCAGTAAAAATGGTGCTGATGATACAGCCAGTGTGACCTCCACAATGGCTATCTGGACAGTGATATTATCACTATATCTTCTGAATGGATGATCATATCAATATGAGGACTCTAGAGTGTCTGTCATTTTGATGGACTAGTGGAATGGATGATCATATCAATATGTGGACTCTAGAGTGTCTGTCATTTTGATCGACTAGTGTTTATCCTCATGCTATAGCAGGGGGATATTGTAATACCATCCATCTGTCTATAAAGGTATTTCCTCTTTAAATGGATGTGAATATTGATCAAACTTGAGAGGTATCATTTTGTGGGGTTTTCCCCATGTGTCCCTCAGAGGTGTCATAGGTCAGGTATATAGCAGTCGAAGTTAAGTGATATATTTTGCTATAACACCTGGTTCATAGACTGAATGGGTTTGGGTGGGAGTTATGCAACACCTGGATCATGGGTGGAGGGTGTGTGGAAGACAAGCAAATAAAAATCGTAGGCATTTATCATGGCTAGCATTTTTCAGATAGGATTGAAGAGATACCTAGAAAAAGTTATATGATCATAAAGCGATATAACTTAAAATAGTTTTATTTTTAGTGGGCCATGGTCAGAGTGAGGGTGATAGAGCACACATCAATGATTTCTCAGAGTATGTAAGAGATATTTTCCAGCATGCAGATATGGTGAAGAAGACTCACCCAAAACTTCCATTTTTCTTAATTGGACATTCTATGGTAAGTATTCTTGTAGATACTAGTTTAAAGACATAATCAACTTGAATCCATTTTTATTAATTATACACTTTTGAAATCTATTTTCTATATCAGTACTGCGATATAGATGAAATTCCATTCATGGGCACCTGTTCTCATTGTTTTGCAAAAGGTATGATTTTCATTTGTGTCTGAGAAAAAAGTTTATGTTATTTTCATTAAAGGTTTATTATGCATTGGGTTAGTAAATTTGCAGATGGTACTATCCATGAAATCCATAAAAATCAAAAAGACCCAACAAAAGATAATTAATAATAGTAATTTATGTATTATTAGTGTGACATTCACTACAATTGTATCATCTGTATTTTACTTGCGCTAGTAGAGGGTGCTGTTGATGCCAGTTCTATTTACTATTACTGTCTTTTACGTTCTGTTTCTTTCACCTGTTATGAATATGTAATTAAATTGTTCAAAATTCTTTCTATTTTATTTTTGTTTCATGATATTTTATTGTAATGAAAATTTTTGCTGGATTTGATCTTTCTCACAGTAAATGTATTCTCTGTTTTGACCTGATTATAAGAAGGTATAAGGTACTACATTATCTGTATTTTTAGGTCACTTAGGTTGGGATGTTTTGTAAACACTAAGCAGAAATTTTTGGCTGTTACCAAGGTCATGTTCAGCCTACATGTTAGCTCAGTTTTATTTTTAAATAAATTTCCAGCATGAGAATTTGATTCTTAGATAAGGTGTGTCTGGCATACATGCTGAAAGGTTTTTTATTTTGCTGCATAGTTGATGATTAAGTGATCATGTGACCCATCATGAATGTCAAAGTGAGGTTTTAGTTGTGTTTAATACTGATATTTTAGTGAAATTTTGTCAGTTGTATTGCTACACCTGACAGCTTAAGGTGTTTCTATTGTTGATACCAGCTTGTTCTGTAGTTCATATATTTTTTTGAATTTAATAATTTATTCTCTAGAAAATAGACAGGTGCTCATTTTTATATAAAATTCTGGGACAAAGACAATCAGTGGAAATTTATTCTGGAATTCTAAATGGGAACATTATAAATTGTGATTTAATGAGGATCTTTTGCCCTCAGGACAATGTTTCCGCAAATTTCCCAGTTTCTTCCTCCATCATTAATACTGGCTGCCACATATAGCCTATTGTGTGATTAAAAATGGCATTAATCCCCAGAACAACAACAATAACAAATCATCTGACGTCGTCACCTTCCATATTGAAACTTCATAAAGATTCAAACCTGGATTCATTTAAAACTGTTTTATGATTGAACTTATACTTTTTAAATTCTAGGATTAAGTTTTGGATTAAATTTACAAACCCTAAGTCCTATTTCATATTTTTACAATGCTTTTTAGGAAAATAAACTATTTTGTTAAAATTTGCGAAACTTGTTTACTTCCCTCTTTTCTTTTGTTACTTTTGTATGAGGCTACACACAACACAACACTTTCACTCATCTCCACTTCAAGGTTAGATTGTACATGTAGGATTTGTTTATATCCAATGAGGCCTTGTTGCTGCAGTTAACTTCATAGGTTGTAAATTAATAAAGGTCTATTACCCTATCACACAGACTTGAGTAGAAAATGTTTGGTACACTGGGAATAGTGTGTCAAATTATATAATAAATGTTATAAAATACAGCGTGAAATGCCTGGTAGGAATTACAATTTAGTGACCTGAACATGATGAGCAAAGACTGCAGTTTTATCTTAAATAGAATTTCAAATTATTGTTTTAATTGACAGAAAATTCCAACCTGGAAAGATTTAAGAATGTTTCTGGGCATGTAGAATTTTATTGCTACGTTATTTTAAGAATATTTCTTCACAATATAAAGAGATGCAATATATATATATATATATATATATATATATATATATATATATATATATATATATATATATATATATATATATATATATATATATATATATATATATATATAAAGAATACAAATCATATGGCGAATAACAACCCTCTCAAGCGTACTGGATCCACCAAGGAATCACGTTTGTCAGGGATTAATTAAAATAGATGCAATAAACTGACGACGAACAGTACGAAACTAGTAACTAACTAGCCTAAGCGCTTTCGACTCTTAATGAGTCTTTTTCAAAGGCAAATACAAAACATAGTTACGACAAACAAATAAACACAAAAACGTTGCGTTTGTAAACCTCTACATTTCTATCTTCACATGTGCTAAAACTATAAATACAACCAGCTTGTATAGACTAGTTGCGGAAACTGAAAACGTTGTATGGCCATAGTACACAATTAATTTTACTATACGGTCTCTACATTTGTTCCTCAGTACTGAACTTTCCACTGTGTGACAATCAATACAAATCATATGTTAATCTAAAATACCTTCAAAGATGACTTAACGGTTTAGTTCTTGTCAAGGGTTGACCTGCATTTTTTTGAGAGGCTGAATTGTAAACAAAACACCAGGCAACGGAACACAGATTTCACTTCCGGATCATCACCATGACCTTATTACTCAATGTGCACTGTCGCCGAAATACACACAGACAACCACACCATAAGATCACATTTTAAAGAATAATCAATTGCCTTTAAATCCTTACCAAGAATGCCAAAATCTAACTCTAGTATCACCACCAAACTTAGACCGGAAAAAGTGATCTAAAAATAGACTGGGACTACATTCGTGGGTACTGAACCGGATTTTATTGTGTACCGATTCCTGAAAGGGTCAATGTTTTTGTCAAACTTTTATATTTGCATTTTATTTTGCATGCCACAACTGTTTCAACTTCATACATAAAGTCTTTTGAAATTTCCTTGCAAGCAGGACATGTGACAGCTGTCAGAAAGTGTGTAGTGCTGGTGTTCTATAGGGTGCAATTTGAGGTCCAATTGTTCTTAAGAAACCAAAACTAAATTTGCTATATCTTCTTTAATTATAGGAATTTTTCAATGCAGTAAAAACCTAATTGTAATACTTGATAAGGCCTGTCTGAAAATAGTCTTGAAATTAAAAAATATTGATATATTAAATTTTAATGAAAATTTTAAAAAATATATAAATTTTAAAAACTTTTTATTTTACAAAATATAAATTTTCATACAAGTTATGACATTCAGTTTGACAAATTTAAGGCAGCAATGTTGATTAATGAATGGTCTTTAAAACAAATGGTAGTTTAGGTCTGTACAACTGATAATATTTATCCCAGGGGTACTGAAGCATGATAGCTCACAGTGATTTTGACAGCAAATTACAATATGCCTATCCAGATGCATATAGGTGTACATACTAAAGAAACAATGACAGGTACTATGTTCCACATTTATTGTTTCAGGTACTTGGACAGTTGTTTGTATAACTAATATCCCACTCAAATTTAAAGTTTTGATGGGACCACTACCATGTTTTATAGCAAATATGCATTCCATTTTAATGCCAATAACTACAAAAGTCAACAATACAATATGAAAATACAGTTTCACCTTACTGAAAAAAGATGCGAATCTCTCTCATGAAGATCTAAGCCATGTTTTTGAGATGCTGTATATCAGTGTACTGATATGAACTCATCTTGGTCACTTATAGCAGCACACTGCACATGTCCTTATGAGACCTTGCTATCACCATTGGACTACTGGAGAGCTTCCAAATTGATCCAACTCTAATACTTTGTTTCAGATACCAGACTAGACCTGAAAATATATAACATGTTTCACTTAATTCTAAAAAAAAGGAAGATGTAGGCAAATGAAGTTAAAATGTGTTAGATATGGTGATTTCAATATAACATTCAGGTTGCAAATATGGTTAAAAA
Source organism: Potamilus streckersoni (assembly GCA_016746295.1). Classification (NCBI taxonomy): domain Eukaryota; kingdom Metazoa; phylum Mollusca; class Bivalvia; order Unionida; family Unionidae; genus Potamilus; species Potamilus streckersoni. The sequence continues at coordinate 266,424 of JAEAOA010002211.1, forward strand.
AGGTAAATTTGATAGAGTGACACTCAAAGATGTGAAGCAATGGGCATGTATTAAAGTGACAAATGCATCCTAAAAATAGATGAAGTTTCTACAAGCATATTTAGCCATTTACAGGTTAAATAACTAATCAGGTAGAGTATGTATCATAAAGTTTAAGGCAATGTTGGAATGGTGAGGTTTGATCATTGGTGCAAACATTGATACATACCAGTATAGTGGAAAGTCAAATGACAATGTACCAAATTAAAATTTATTACTATATGCAATCCTATTCATGAAGGAAAAAACAATTTTAGATATTGTGAGTGAATATAGCAAAATGTGGCCACACAGATCAACTATAGGTACCAATAGATCCTATATCACCAACTAAATGTGAAATTTGCATCCCGAAAACTTGTAAACAAGGATGGATATTTGCATGTGTGGGACATATGCAATGTACTTGTTAAAATCACATGTGCAAACATGATTCAAATAATCTGTTTGAATATTTTTAGTCTATTTTTAAGAGTCTTGGCTACCAAGGTTTTAAGTTCAATGATTCAATGATTCAATGGAATGAAATATCAGCTGATGCTGCAATACCGCCCTCTGTCAAAGTACTAAATTGAAATGTGTTACCATACAGAGGCATATTCATGATGAAAATAACATCTTGGGATATTTTAAGTGCACACAATCAAAACTGAGCCTTACAGATTTACTATAGGTACCATGTCAGCCTAACAATGTCAACTTTTGATTCCAAACATTACAAAATATATGCATATTTGTTCATGTCAGCTATGTAACCATGTTAGGATCAGTTGTAGAAAGTTAAATTCAAATAATCTGTTTGAATATTACTTATGTAATCTTTAAAGTGTCAGATAACAAATATTATTAGTCATTAATAATGCATAAAGCAAAATGGATCATGAGAATTCCCATAATATCATCTAGGCTACAATGTCGAACTACATCAATCAACATCTTAAAGAAACTGAACAATAAAATGGAATGCATTCTGTGTTCAACTTACATCATTTTGCTGTTTTCTTACATGCAATGGTAAATATACCTGGGTAAAGTATATTTTACCCCTCTGACCTGTATTTCATTCTCTGACAGCTTAATATGATTTTGTAGAGAACTTGAACAGGTTCTAGTATAAAGTCTTCATCTCTGTCCTCTCACTAAATACCCTATAACTATGGTTATAAACAATTACTGATAGCTATACAAGCAGATATGTGTTACTCAGGAAGTCACCCCATCATAAACACATAAATTAACTGTTTGAACCCCAAATAAATAGTTTCAATGACCTAAAGGTACAAAGCAAAGTAGAATTTTGTCTTCATGTATTTTAAATGAGGGTCTCATTTTGACTAATAAAGATATTTTCTCTGATCAAATTTGACAAATATCCATCATTTGAGCTTGTATATGGTGTAGGAGTATATATATGCTGATATCATTTAATATCATTCCCAAAAAATATTATATATGTGTATACTTGGTGAAAATTTTTTATTTTTTAATTGTTTTTTAAATTTCATTTAAATTTTTAAAATTAAACTTATTTTTTTACTTCTAATTTCATTTTTATATTTTTAAAGTCAATATACATAAAATATTAAAATTTAATGTATATGTCATTAATAATAAAAAATTTATATCAGTTTCAAGTTTTTACTGACAGGCCATAGTACACAATTAATTTTACTATACGGTCTCTACATTTGTTCCTCAGTACTGAACTTTCCACTGTGTGACAATCAATACAAATCATATGTTAATCTAAAATACCTTCAAAGATAACTTAACGGTTTAGTTCTTGTCAAGGGTTGACCTGCATTTTTTTGAGAGGCTGAATTGTAAACAAAACACCAGGCAACGGAACACAGATTTCACTTCCGGATCATCACCATGACCTTATTACTCAATGTGCACTGTTGCCGAAATACACACAGACAACCACACCATAAGATCACATTTTAAAGAATAATCAATTGCCTTTAAATCCTTACCAAGAATGCCAAAATCTAACTCTAGTATCACCACCAAACTTAGACCGGAAAAAGTGATCTAAAAATAGACTGGGACTACATTCGTGGGGGACTGAACCGGATTTTATTAATTGGGTACTGAACCGGATTTTATTAATTGTGTACCGATTCCGTATAATTCCCTAAAAGTCTACAAGCCAAAGCGACATCTATTTTTACTTTGTGTACATATGTAACGCAGATTATATCCCGGATATTTGGTTCTATACCGGTTATTCTTATAGTAAAAATTGAAGGATAAGAAGATTTAGAAAATGGTTAAATTCTACTAGTGCATAGTTTTCATTTTCTAGTCTTCTTGGTTTAGACCGCTTGGTTTCAATGTTCTAAGGCGGAGTATCCAGTATGATTCCTTTTCCTTCCTGGTTTCGGAACTCCAGCTGTGGTTGTTGGCAATAGCGATAAGTATTATATCACTGAAAGTGTGGCCAGGGGAGGAGAAGTGTTCTGCGACCGGGCTTCTGTACAGCTTTTTTGTCATCCAATCAGATCTATGAAGGTTTATCCTTATGTGTAGCTTTTCAGTTTCTCCCACGTACTGTAGGCCACAGATCTTACATATGATGAGATAAATCACATTCTCTGTTTTGCACGTTTTGTTTGGACCATGTATGTTTAGTTTTTCTTTAGTCACTGTGCTAGTGAATGTCTTGGTCTCTATCATATGTTGACAGGTTTTGCATCTTTTATCGCCACAGGGTCCAGATTGACTAGGTTGGTTTTGACTAGCGATTGTTGTTAGCTTGGCCCTGACTAGGATGTCCTTTAGGTTTTTTGGTCTCCGGTAAGCTACTACAGGTTTGTTCGGAAGTATTAAGTTTAGTATATCTGACGATTGCACGGTTGGCCAGTGGTTTGCGATGATTTTACCTACTTTGGGATTGTCTGGGTGATAGGTCAGAATAAATGGTATCCTATCAACCTTTTCTTTCTGTCCATATCTGAGTAGGTCATCACGGTTTGTTTGTTTGGCCCTTTGGATTGCCTCCGCAATCAGGTCTTTGTCGTAGCCTCGGTAAATTAAATGTTTAGCCAGGCACTGAGGATACGCAGAATTTGCTCCGACGATGAAAGATTCCTAGAAAGGTCTGAAGAGTCGAAAGCGCTTAGGCTAGTTAGTTACTAGTTTCGTACTGTTCGTCATCAGTTTATTGCATCTATATATATATATATATATATATATATATATATATATATATATATATATATATATATATATATATATATATATATACATATATTAACCTGACTATAAGGCAGAATGAGGTTATGGTGTGGCCTGTTGTAAGGCATCTGCTGTCCATCCATCAACAATTGTTTATTATTGCTTAGAAGTCCATATCTCTGAACTGATTTCAATCAGTTATGGAATTTAATCATTAATATCTTCACAAGTTTGATGTGCATATTAAAAAAGTGATCTTGTATCAGATTAGCTGATCTTGTTACCACTCTGGAGGCCATATTTCTAATACAATGTTTTGATCAGATGTGGAATATTTGCATATATCATTAGACATGTTTGATAGAAGGGAGACCCATGAATATTAATGAGGTTGTCTTGCATCTGACTGAGTTTATTGCCATTCAGGTGATTGTATGTGTATGTCTGATTTCATCAAATTGGGACTGATTCCTTGTGTCCTCAAGACAATGGCCAATATTGAAAAAAGTGAGATGTAAATGAGGGGATCGTGCATCTGATTGGCTGAGCTTGTAATATTTCTGATCCAATTATAATCATCCTTAACATTTCTGGTCCGATATCAACTAGACTTGGAATATATACTTATATGGTCCGCCATCAACAATGGCATATTAAAACTCCATATCTCTTGTCCGATATCTTTAATCAGACTTGGAATATATACTTATATGATCAAAACCTTGGACAAGTTTGATAATTTACAAGATCTATACTTAAAAGAAACAGTTATGGATCATTGCCATCTCACCTCTGTCTTCGTGAGTTCGAGTCTCAGGCTTGGCTAACAATGGGCACCTGAAAAAGCCTTCCAGTAGCTTTTTGTGGGTCGTTGGTTCTTCCTGGGTTTTTTCCAGGTTTCTTCCTCCACCAATTATACTGCTGCCATGTTTAGCCTATCTTGTGCTGAAAAATTGCATTAAACCCTACAACAACAACAACAACAACAACAACATATTAAAGAGGTAGTCTTGCATCAAAATTGGCTGAGCTTGTTACCATTTTGGATTCTGTATATCAGACCTGAATTGATCAAATATGGAATGTATGCCAATATTATTAAGATCTCGGATGAGTTCAAAAATTAGTTAAATCCACACATACTCATGATGCAATCTTTTGTCTGATTGGTTAGGTTTGTTACTGCTCATAAGGTAATATATCTGATCCTGTTGTGTTCAAAACTTGAAACTTATGCTTATCAAGTATTGGACAGGTTTCTTATTGAGTGAGAAGCATGCATATTAATGAGGTTTTCTTGCTTCTGATTGGTTATGTTGTTATCATTCTGGATTCAACGTCTCTAATCTGATTTTAATCAGACCTGAAATACAGGATTGTATCATCAGAATGTTGGATGGGTTTAATAAAGAGGTTTATTTTTTTTATTTTTCGTCCAATTTGGATCAAACCTGGTATGTGGGTTTATATCTTCAAGAACTTGGATAATGAACAAGATCCATACATGTCAATTAAGTCATGTCTTACATCTGATTGGCTGAATTTTACCACCTTTATTATAGGCTATTTTGATCAAGATCTGACACAATAATTGTAATGGATCGGATCAATGGTATTAATGATGCCACCTTGCATGTTCCATTCTAAAGACCTTATTTCTGATATGATTTTGATTGAACATGGTAAATACATATAATTTATCAAGATCAATGACAAGTACAATTATGAGTAAGAGTATTTATTATTAGCATTGTCTGTGCATTTTAACGAGGTAATCTTGCATATGATTGGCTGTTTCTTATCACAGTTAATTGCAGTTAATATATATAGTAGTCTTTATTCATTGTTCTTGTTAAAATGTTACATTAATACACATAATAAAAATAGTGATTAAAAAACATCCATATACATTTTATATGTGAAATTTAGAGAAAATCTCAAATGACTTTTCAATTCCCTATGCTGCATGGTGTGGGTGGATTCTGGGACTAAGAAAAACTGCAACCAAATCTCTGCATCCTGAGGAAGCTACTGCAATGTCTCAATGAGATTGGCTCATTGTTTTCTCATGGAGTTAGTTTTGATGACCACTGCAGATTGGACAAGGTATCTATAAAATAACACTGTCTGGTGGCCTAGTGGTAAGAGCATCCACTACAGATAAAGGAGGTCATTTGTTTGATCCCCAGTCAAGTTATACCAGAGACTTACAAAAATGGTACTAATGGCTTCCTTGCTTGGCACTCGGCATTAAAGGGGTTAGTGTTAGGACTGGTCAACCTGGTGTCAAGATAACGTGACTGGGTTGGACATCATGCTATATGTCTGCAGCATGATGTCTCAGTGCTAGTCATCACTATACTTTGCCATTCTGCAGACATCATAGCAATATCATTGAAAAATTGTTATAGCTATATTAAAAATCATAATCACATAATTACACTCTATACAATGGACATGGTTTACTGTTTATAAATCTTGCAAGCATATTTTAAATAGACTCAGAGAGAAATACAGGCACTGATGTATCTACTTTGATAACTCTTTCAAGAGAAATTTGCTGACTCTTTGATATTTAACAAATCTTGATCATGCATTCCACACTTAAAATGAAGATCATGTGTTAAAGGTAATGCTAGATCAAATTCGTGATAATAGCAACAGTGCCTTACAAACTCTAGCATTACTACATTTTGCACAATCCATTTGTTTTCCATGCATCAGTCCTGTTACCTATATAAAGGTGAATGAGCTCAATATAAGAATAGTTGTTTAAAGTGGACAGTGGTCTTGCTGTCCACTATGAACTAACTAAAGATATAATTTGACCATTTGTGATTAGACCTACAGATAAATTTAATCCTTTACTGTTGTTTATTTCTAGTAATTTTCCTATAGCATACTATGCATGATACAGAAAGACGAAAGAACCTGTTTCCTCCTTCCCTTTATGTTTATGGCAAGCAGGGAGCATCTCTGCAAATTGTTTCAACAGCACCTTTATCCCTTTCTATGTTGATGGATGGTTGTAAACAGTGAAAAACAGTATTAGATGGATGCTGTGGTTCACATTTCCTCCCAAAAGGTAGAAAAAACAAGAAAAGAAAATTAAATTTGTTAAAATATAATCAGTGAAAATCATAATTGTGTTTGGCCATTTGACTGTATTCCCAATCAATCTTTATTTTAATTGTCATTCCATTGGCTATAGCACACTCACATACACCATGCAAATCAAAATTAAATCAATTATCAGTTAACTTATCTGGTTAATTTGTGAAGAGTTACTTGAACTTTGCTTTATTTTACAGGGAGGCACTTTGAGCATAATGGCAGGCTTGGAGCAGCCAGATTATTTTCAAGGAATGATCTTTATTGGTCCAGCTATAATACCAGATAAAAATACTGCTTCACCCTTTAAGGTAGAATTTTTTTAAAAAAAATGAAACCTAGTATAAAAGAGCTACCTGTTTGACTGTCTAAAATTGTAATATTGCTGTTGGCTTTTTTACCAATGTTAATTTTATATATGTATTAATTTGGGTCATGAAAAATGTGACTAGAGATGGCTGTCTTATCAAGGTGGTTGCCTCAGAGTTGTCAGTCTTAAAAAGGTGACTACTAAAGGTGGCTGTCCTAGAAAAGATGGCTGTTTTAGAGGTGTCATTTTAGCTGGTTTAACTGTATACATTTGGAACGAAGTTCAATATTAATTTTTGTGTTCTGTCATAATGGGACACCACAGTCTATGATATAAATTTATTAATTGGTTCCATTATTTATTAGGACCAATATACAGGCACCCTATGTTAATACCTTTATCAGCACTCTGTTTGGTTATCTGTCTATCCATTTCAATTTCTTATATATCATCATAGCCTTGCAACACTTATGCACAATTGAATACCATCTGGTAGGTGAATTGCCTTTGAAAACTAGCTAGTGTTGTCAGATTTAAAATATTAATTTATTCTTTAAAACAAAGTGTGAAGAATCGAAAATAACTGAATCCCAAAACTTCTAAAAGTTCTATTTTGTCCAATAGTTCTAAGTGATCCAGATATATTCTAAAGGTATTCTCAATGATAACTACAATGTACTTATAGACAAGCAATACAGAAGAATGACTGTTATAAATTCAAATATCTTTCAACAGTAATCCCAATAGAGCTAAAATTCCAAATGTCTTTGAATGTTTCACAGTAAATTCATACGTTTGTTATATTTCCAAATAGTCATTGAATTTCAGAGTACAGTAATTCCAATGAATGATTAAAATTAAATAGACAAATCATTCTTCTCACATAAACCGCACATCAGTAATACAATTATTATGACCCATTTCCTCATAATAATTCACTTGGATTAAAAGTTAACAAGCAATTATAGGCAAGGATGAAATGCAAAGCTTTCTTTGAATCACTGATATATTTCAAAATCACTTTGCAGTAAACAATTCAATTGTTCCAGTTCTAGTCAATCAGAAAATAGGTCAGTCTGACCTTTTACCAGAAATAATGTCCTTGTTGGAAATTTTCATGTTTGTTTGAACATTAGTACATCTCAACCTTGAAACTTACAAATGAAATCATATTTATGACTCATTAAAGTGCTAACTGTGATCAAAGAATCTTAGCATTAAACTTGTATTATGGAAATAAAATACAGAAAACAGATTTACATGTGCATTACATTTTCAAGATTCTGTCATTCATCTCTGATTTGGATGAAAAGATTCTGTCTTTTCTTAGATAAGAAATCTCAACAGGAAACCATTAAGTGTAAATTCTGATCCAATTTGGTGTGTACATTATCACACAGACCATGATGTGGAAATTGTGGGTTTTGTTTCATTTAGAAGAGTTACAATTTCTCCTAATTGCCACATTTTCTGACTTTGACATCATGTAACATGTCTGCGGTATGATGGCCTGGTACTAGACATCACTGTAAACAGTCACATTGCATATATCGTAATGATATAACTGAAAAATTGTTAAAGCTACATTAAAAACCCATCTAGGATTGTCAAAATTGATCTTGATAAGAACATGTGCAAGTTTAAATTCCAGTGTTTTATTTTCCTGGGAAATTCTAACAGCTTCAAAAAAAGAAGAAAATTCAAGCTAAATCTATAAAAATACTTGTTGCTGTGATAATGAGTAGAGTTCTCATATGACAATTGTCATGTCCATTTGTTTCTGGCAGAATTTGTGGTCATTATGTATCTAACACCACCAGATTAAAAAATCAACATCAGCACCTGTTTTCTTAACATTTTTCAATCTGTCAATCCGGATGTCTCTAAAATTAAATATGCAGCTTCAAGACCTATCCGTTGGGTTTACAAAAGAAAAATATCCAGAGCTATTTTTGGATTAAATAATAACATGCTTCCAATTTAAAAAACTTTCTTAATGTATTTTGCCAAGAAAGAGTCCTGGTTCTTAAAACCTCATTTTCAGAAGTTTCTAAAAATTAAGAAATATACGACCATTTTAAAGGAGCTGGAAACCCTAATTGTTATAGTAAAAGTCATACAAACCATGTACCCATTCAGTATCAATTATTGTAGTAATGGGTGTCATTTTTTAAAAAAAAATTTGATTCTACATACATTTATATGGAATTATTCCCTTTATTTGGAGCCTCCTGCATCTTTATTACTTTGGAAGGTCATTATTAACACTCCATGTGAAGTATATATGGCAAACTCACTGTTAAAGTGCATGGACATCATTGGATGAGATCAACCTAACTGTATGATCCAGTGTATTCTGAATTGAATGCCTGTAACAAATTTGTACTATTGTGAGAATTCGACTCTACATATTCTTTTCTTGACCCAGTTTAGTACATGGCCACGGGTGTAAAAGTCCATAGTGATTGCTAATTTCCATCTGGAAGATTCTTGTTGACAGATAAGGTACAGAGCATTTAATATTCAGGCTTGATTAGACTTTGGTTATACAAAATATTAAATTTTAGAACAACAATTTGTATCTAATTTATTATGTGTAAATGTGCATACATGACCTGTACATATTTTACTAAAGTTAGAGACTCCTTTGTAATAGATTGGAGCTAATATCTTGATCTGTAGACTTTCATGTCTTTGAGTCCTTTCATACCAGTACTAACTACTTATACCTTTATGTATGTTTAGACACTGAAAATTTAGTGGGACCAATCTCCCCTACCCTTCTTCCTCTCCCCCTTCCATTTGATAAAGGGGTGATGGAAGATTTTTAATTATTTAATGGGAATATATATTGAAATAAAACAGACTTGGGCTTGGGAAAAATGTGAAATTTTCATGTATTCTGTAAGTTTTCAGCATGTTTTAGAAATGAGATGGAATCCTAGAATATATCCAGCTTAATGCTGTCAAGATTGGCAGTCTTTTATTGTTATGATTAAATTGAAGATTAAACAGCCTATACCAAGGGTGACAAATTATTCCATATCATGATTGTTGTGTTATTATTGCTATTCCTTACAATAGAGAATTAAGTTCTTGTGTGTTTTGCCAAGTAAATTTCAGCTAATTATGAAATTTTCCTATAAAGTTAATTTGCAGTGCAGGTATATAATACTAGATAATGACTTATGTTGGAAGTATTGTAGAATTAAGTAGAGCACTTTTCAATTAAAATTTTGACAATCTATTTCCATTTTGTCACTAATTGAATTCTATTTGCACTTTCTTGTAAGGATAATTACCCAAGTTTCTTTTTCTACCAGTATCTACATAGGTCATAACTGATATACAAAAAAAAATCTTGTCATAGAGACTTTTGTAGGAAATCCATTTGTTTTCACTCTTATCTTTACTGTTGTGCATTACAAAAAATACAAATCTGTCTATTGTCATACATCACAAAAAATACAAAGAGAAAATGAAAAATCATTGTTCTTAAGAATATATTTTGCATGATGTCCAAATTTTCTGGAAGGTTGCCTGAAAGTATCTTGAAACAGTTGTCAAGACTGAGAAAAATATTTAGTCTTCTCTTATTTTGATAGAAATATCATATAATGGGGGTAGAGGCAGGAGACCAAGTGGTTAAAGGCATTCACTTTTATAGATCACTGACATCACACCTTTGTGTGGGTTCTAGTCTCTGTATAAGCCAAAATCTGGTATGTGAGAAAGCTTGCCGATAGCTCCTGTGGGTTGGTGGTTTTATCCTGGGTTTTTCCAGTTTTCCTCCATCAGATAAATTGGCTATTATATATAGCCTCTCATGTGCTGAAAAAATGGTGTTATATCTACAACAACAACAATAACAGCAACAATAAATAATACAGGTTTTTATAGAAAATATTTGTATAATTTCAGGTTTTTATGGGAAAGCTGTTGGCTCGCTTGTTTCCTCAACTGCCTGTCATTAAACTTGACAGCTCAGCTATGTCCAGGGACAAGGCTATGGTAATAAGCATTTTTGTGATGGATAGTTTACATCTGCTGTGGTAATTAAGTTTGACAGCTCATCTGTGTCCAGGGACAAGGCTGTGGTAATAAGTATGTTTGGGATGGATAGTTTACATCTGCTGTGGTAATTAAAGTTGACAGCTCAGCTGTGTCCAGGGACAAGGCTGTTGTAATAAGCATGTCTGATGGATAGTTTACATCACTTTGGTAATTAAACTTGATAGCTCAGCTATGTCCAGGGACAAGGCTGTGGTAATAAGCATGAAGGATTTAATATTGTCCATTTTATATCAATCCCAGATCGGGAGAAGTAGAAGATTTTTCCAGCCTAAATAGTTTGAACTTTCTAGATGCACTTATAAAATTTAATATTTCCATTTGTTTATCACTGCCAGTTATCTGGATAAAACAAAAAAAGTGTTTATTTCACCTGTTTTAACATAGGTAATACATAGATATCACTAATTCTGCTGTTGTTTTAAGCATGTTCAATGATTAATTAGGTTTTTCTGTATGGTTATAAATCCCATACCTTGGTAAAATAGCTGTCATTCTTGAATTTTAGCATTAGTAAACACTTTCTTTTCATATCCACATATCTTTGCCCTCCCACAGATGTTCAGGGAATTTTAAGATTAGTTGAAATTCTTGTTTAAGTTTTTAACTGTTTCAGGTAGTGTCTACTAAATATTTGGAGGCATAACTCCCATTCGTGGACTGTAATCAATAACCAATGCATTTTTATATCTACACAGCCTCTACTCTTCCACTAATCACTGGGGGAAGCAAACATTTGGATGCATATCAAAATTATCTAGTCATGGATTGATAAAATCCCTAACACAGTTAAATTTAATATGTTTACTCAAAAGTAAATCACATTTTGTTGCCAAATGTTTAATCAGATTGTTAATTTTAACAGTAAATGATTTTACCTCAACTTTATGATGTAGTAGTATGCTATTGTACTAACACATGAATGTGTTGGTGTCACCATCAAAACAGATAAAGGTATATACACAAGTACACCTTCATTGAAGGCAACTAGGTCCCAGGCAAACTGTTTGAAATGGGATCATAACCTTTTAGTACCATATGCATACCAAAAGATTCACTGTAACCTATATTGCACATTTAACAGGCAAGGATTAACGTGTTACATTTAGCTACTGGTTATATGGTCTTTCTTTGTGTGCTATGTGTACTTTTCTATATTGATTCCTGAAACTATGGGATGCATCTTTATAAGCAGTACTACTGTATTTATGGCATGTTTTTCGATAGCAAACAATAATTACTTTTTTTGTGGTCCAAATATATATTAAATTCTTTAATTAGGTGTTCGAAAACAAATGGGAAGACAAATATGTGTCCCTCCATATCCATAACAAAGTTACCATTAGCTCACATGATGACATGCTGCCATGAAGTAAGACTAGTATTTTATCTAACACCATGGAAAGGATAATGAATGAAAAAAGAGGCATTACTTAATGTATTTTGTTTATTTAATACATGTCCATCCACAAGAAAATGCAGCCATACATGTATTTTAGCCACCATTGTGTGGATATTTTCCAAAATAACTGCCATATTAGTAATCATGCAATCCAGTTTAACCATTTACTAGCCTAATCAGTGATCAATAAAATCTACCTTACAAATGCATGCAAGCTTTATGTCTGTGTATTTAAGATATTACTACAAACTAAATTTTAAAAAAAAATTTGAATTATAATTCTGAAGATACTTATAACAGAAACATTTTAGTATCAAGAGTAAAAATACCAGTAAATGTATAATGGCTAATCTTTGATGTATTGTTTAATGATATAAAGAAGGGTCATTATTTTAATCAAAGCCATAACTGTCTCACCTGCATGAAGTGGTTCATGTGTAACATGTCTACACTGACAACCAATCCATGGAAGTTCATGATTACATTAAAAAATTGGCAACCATATGAAGTGAACTTTATATTAGTTAAATTAATGGCAAACACACTGTGAATTTTACTTTAAAAGGAAGCAATCAATCTTCTAAGATTGTGTCCAAAAACATAAATTTTAGAAAATATTATAGTGGAGCAATGTATGAAAAATTTCAAGGCATTTAAATATTATATTTGCTCCAAAAAATGGTGTCAGAAAACAAACCATGTCTGAAAACATGATTTTCCAATTTAAAACACCAATCTTATATGATTTAGTCAATGTCAAAATTCTAAAAAGTATGATTCATCAGTTTCCCATTTATGCTCTTGGAGCTGAATGAAACTTTATAAAAAGAATTAATTTGGAAGTTCCAGAATAGACAACAGATGTGTGTTTTCAATGCTAATAGTAAAGGGCATGACAGGGATATGCAAAAGGTCATAGCTGGGTTGTGACTTTCCCTGATAGAATGTTTTGGATAATGCTTCAGTAACATTTATTCAGCAGAAACTGAAGGAGCCCAGTGAAGTACATCTGGAATGTCAAGGGCAATTATGTGGACTTCACTCAAAGATTTTAGTTTGAAGACTCAATACATAGCACTGACATTAATTCTTGTCGAGAAATTTAAATGGAATGAAGTGAATGCTAAAAGAGAGTAGAATTGTCTCGGCTGTCGTCCTCCAAGAATTTAGTTATCTGGGGAAGCATACAGTGTTCAATGACATAATTAACAGCAGTCATGTTATCAATGCTCAGATGAGAAAGGTATATATAAATATTTAAAATACACTGTTGTTGGCAAAAAAGAGCATGCAAATATTGCACAAAAGAATTTGCAGCACTTGTAAGCTGAAATTGACACATCACACATGGGGAAATATTCACACAGCAAACTGTAGGAGCCAGGAATTGTCTGCACAAAAGCCTCAAAAGAGTCATTTGAAGTGAGTTGTGTAGTGTCCAATACCTATATATGGCACCACAAGGGATGATACAAGGGTAGGCTGGGACACTGATAGTTTGGGAAGTCAGACTGAAGAGAGCTGATACATCATACATGCACTGCAGAAAGCTGGTATGAAGTAAACAGGTATAATGGGTATATTAGTATTAACTATGGAAGTACTGTGAGAAAAAATGAAATGCATGAAGCTGGTTATTTGACAGAACTGAGCTTAACAGGCAAAGTATACAAGAAATGTCAGAAGTATGACATGATGAAAGGTTGGAAAGTACTTGGCATTTTCATTTTCAGAATAGTTTAATGCTAAACGCAGCATCTGCATCAGAAAATACCACAATGCCAAGTTTATGGTAGGAATGTAACAAATCCAGTACATGTGCCTCCACCTGATCATAAGATTGACTCCACAGGACAACATCTCCAAACATTGGTTACAAGCATAATTACATTTACTTGCAAATGTTGACATCATATCTGGGGAAAGACCCATGGAGAAATACATCAAGAAGACAGATAAAGATTCCTGGTTGAATGGCAAACTACATTATGAAATAAAGCTCAAACCTAAACAGTACTCAATATATATGATCAGTTAAAAGTTAATTGTGTATTTACATTCTAAAAAAATGGGCAAATTTCATCCTGGCACTCAATACTGGATAATCAGTGATCTGCCTATCAGTGATATGCCTATCAGTGATCTGCCTATCAGTGATATGCCTATCAGTGATCTGCCTATCAGTGATCTGCCTATCAGTGATATGCCTATCAGTGATCTGCCTATCAGTGATATGCCTATCAGTGATCTGCCTATCAGTGAGTGATCTGCCTATCAGTGATCTGCCTATCAGTGATCTGCCTATCAGTGATATGCCTATAGTAATAGTGTTGAAAGTGAAATGTGGGAGCTTGAAGGTTAATTGTGTCATACAGCTGCATGTTGAGCTGGCAATGGCTATAACAAGGTATATAGTGACACTGATTATCAAGACTTAATAAATCTGACCTGAGCATTACTGTGATAACCAACTGATATAGAATGAATACATATAAACACATGGGCATAATAGTTTAATGCCATTAAGAAGAGACACCATCTGTGGATGAAAGTGAAATTATGAATGCATGAAATTGGCAATGGAATACATCTTTAGAATAAATCTGAATGAAAGTAATACATCCATACAGTGGATCTAACTTCATGATCTGTACAATGAATCTGAATGATCACATCATCTGTACAGTGAATCTGAATGATCACAGATAATACAGTAATACATTGACTATACTCCCGACACAAACCTAAAGATCACATCCAATAGCAATGCACAGACACATACTATATGATAACGATAAATGAATGCACTAACATGTAAATTGAAACTGCACGTGATGTAGTAGATGTAGCTGCCCATAAAATTATCTTGAAATGGTTGGATCTACCCATGACTTGATGCACCTGTACAATAATATCATTCAAGTTTTGTTGTTAGGAATATATGAATTGAGGTCAAACATCACACCATTTGAATCAGGTGGACATTGATCCCTGCATTAGACATTAATCCCTGCATTAGACATTGATCCCTGCATTAGACATTGATCCCAGTATTAGACATTGATCCCTGCATTAGACATTGATCCCAGCATTAGACATTGATCCCTGCATTAGACATGATCCCTGCATTAGACATTGATCCCTGCATTAGACATTGATCCCTGCATTAGACATTGATCCCTGCATTAGACAATGATCCCAGCATTAGACATTGATCCCTGCATTAGACATGATCCCTGCATTAGACATGGATCCCTGCATTAGACTTTGATTCCTGCATTAGACATTGATCCCTGCATTAGACATTGATCCCAGCATTTGACATTGATCCCTGCATTAGACATGATCCCTGCATTTGACATTGATCCCTGCATTAGACATTGATCCCTGCATTAGACATTGATCCCTGCATTAGACATGATCCCTGCATTAGACATGATCCCTGCATTAGACATGGATCCCTGCATTAGACTTTGATTCCTGCATTAGACATTGATCCCTGGATTAGACATTGATCCCAGTATTAGACATTGATCCCTGCATTAGACATTGATCCCTGCATCTGCATTAGACTTTGATTCCTGCATTAGACATTGATCCCTGCATTAGACATTGATCCCAGTATTAGACATTGATCCCTGCATTAGACATTGATCCCTGCATTAGACATTGATCCCAGCATTAGATATTGATCCCTACATTAGACATGATCCCTGCATTAGACATTGATCCCTGCATCAGACTTTGATTCCTGCATTAGACATTGATCCCTGCATTAGACATTGATCCCAGTATTAGACATTGATCTCTGCATTAGACATTGATCCCTGCATTAGACATTGATCCCAGTATTAGACATTGATCCCTGCATTAGATATGATCCCTGCATTAGACATTGATCCCTGCATTAGACATTGATTCCTGCATTAGACATTGATCCCTGTATTAGACATTGATCCCTGCATTAGACATTGATCCCAGCATTAGACATTGAGTCCTGCATTAGACATGGATCCCTGCATTAGACATTGATCCCTGCATAATGGCAAAGAAGTTTCAGCACCTATCCCAAATGAGCAGGCATTGAATTTTGATTAAAAGGAGACATTTTGATCTTGATTAGTGATATGGCATGTTGACATTTTTGCATGCACCACACAGCATCAACCTTCAGATCAAAACTGGAATAAATGTATCCATACTTGTGTGAAAAATTACCCTTTTGGTTTGTTGAAGATCCAGCAGAAGTGACTTAATTGTGTGGTATAGAATTTCAATCTTTGTTTTGAAAATAAAACTTAATTTATAACTGTCTTTTCATATGCAATGATGAGTAGTACCTTAATGCCATTTGCCTCCAATCTTTACTTCAAGTGCTCAGAAGTCCAGCTAAAATGACTGTACAAATGGTATAGAAATTTTTCTTTTCTTCACTTATTGTGCAATTCCACTGTTTAGAAACAAAGGGATGCATTGATGTGCAACTTAAAGTCATAACTTGAAGGCTTAGACAGCACTTACAAAACAAAAAGTGATGGATCCATATTAAAAAGTTCTTGCTCCACTGTGTAGAATAGTGTACAAAACAAAGCACACTTAAGAAACACACCAAAAAGTGATGCATCCAGACTAAAAGTTCTTCTCAGAAGATATGCAGTAATGCATAAAGGAAGGTGGGAAATTTTTAAACATGAGGATCATTAAAAGCATTCACAACATGTATCACTGTTCCAAACTGTTGAACAAAAATGCTACATGTGACTGCTGAAATGAATTTGATTGATTGACAAGTGCTGTAGTAGCATGTAGCTCAAACCTATTAATGCAAACTACTTTTTAGATGGATGGTAGTGAGGTATCACCTGTTGCTGTGTTTAAGCAATGCACAATTATCAGCTATTGTTTTCACACTTATTTAAGGTCCTAGTTTTAAGCATGGAGTACAATCACCTTCAATGCTTTTTTTCTTTCCACTAGGAATTTTTTATTTCTAATTTATTTAATGCATCATTTTATTTCATCTTTGTGGCTCGTAATTTGTGAAATTTAAGAGACCTGTGACAATAGTGGTGAGGATAATTATTCTCTCTCAAATATTTACAACATTGTTTATAGCACATGGTGTCATATATCAAATTTCTGGAACCTGTAAACATTATAAGTATTTGTGAAAGGCATCTGTCATGAAATCTGGAATTTTTGCCCCCGAATCTCAGCAGTCTGCCTAAAATATCTTGTGTGCATATGTATTTATGTATGTGTGTGTATTTATTACATACTACATACATACATACATATATGCATGCATGCATGCATACATACATACATACATACATACATAGATACATACATACATACATACATACATACATACATACATACATACATACATACATACATACATACATACATACATACATACATACATGTACAAGGGATTCCATTGATATTTCATTTCTAGAAGTCCTACCATTGCACTTACCCTAAAATATAGATTTATTCAAATTTACTTAACTTTGTGCAAAGATAAGGGATGACAAAATTCTAATGGGTCTTGCTGGATGTTTTTCTTCCAAAGATTGTGGCTACATACAGTGGTTCCCCTCTAGAACAGACCCCCACCTTACCAGCATCCACCTTCTCCTTTTGGCCACAATCCATCAGTACCAACAAGTTTGTGTTCAAAAGTACCCCTCACGAAGGCCATCACTAACATGACCAGCAGCCAGCATATTATTGCAAAAAGATAACTTTTTTTTAACAAGCAGCTGCATTTTATTTTGTAATATGTATCTTGAACCAGTATCTTATTCATAATGTGTGCTAAGTAATCTGATTTCTGTTTTCCAATAAGTTAGCTAAAGTACATGTACCATTAAAGTTAATATTATATCATTTATGCCTGACAAGGAACTACATTTATTCCATAAAGCTGAGAAAGACTCAAATTTTAATTCATACAGAAAGGCAAGTACACATAATCTGATTAGCCTTACAGCTGTGTTATCATGAGATATCCAGTTTAGTCCCTCTGATAACTGTTAAGAGTAAAATCATTGAATGGTAAGTAACAGCTGAGTAGTAGCAGTATTGATGTACAATACACATGTCAGTGGGAAAATTGTTTGATAGCCTTTATGGCTTTCCTTAGCAAGATGTTGAGCTTGTTCACTTTCCTAATTAACAGCTATTACTACTGACAATAATTGTCAAGATTGCAAATCCTAATGGCCATGAGGTGCTACTGTTCAGGTCAAATATGCATACATATTAAAACTGTTTTGGCTGGTCTCACTTAGTGTAAACAAGTGTGAAAACAATAAGGTACCAGACTGCTACTAAAGAATCCTGTAATAAGATTGCTACAAAAACACATGGCATTTTCTTTCAGTTTTTCATTGGTCTTGTAGTTGGCATCATATATGTTTACAACTGGACCTAATTGTCAAGAACACAACAGGGTCAGCATAGATTAAAAATAGATTTTGTGCAAACACACACACAGAAAAATTAATCTTGAACAAAATAAGGTACCAGACAAAGATCAAAAAATCATGACAACACATTTATCTCTTCCTTTACAAAGAAGGCACTTTGTCTGCTAAAGGAAAGTTTTGTCTGCATAATTAAAATTGTATACAGTTAACAATATCCAAATAAATCATTACCAAACTATGACCTTTCATCATGTAAATGAAAATGATTATTTTAGAAAAAAGTCTGTTGTTCTACTCAAGGACATCAGGTGAGGTGGGTCATTATCGGTGGAGAAGACTCAAATAAAACAATTTTATGTTGAAAAGGCTCAAATAAACAACATAACCAAAATGAGGTAAGTCAACAGTAAGAATATGGAGCAAATAAAAAGGGAATTATGTACCAAGATTTAAATAACATTTTTGAATGGTTTTGCAATGTGCATGACAACAACAACTGCTTGCATATCAGGTTTACACCAAGAATAGGAACTATTAAATGCATATTCAGTTGAAATAAGTATTATTATAATAAAAAGAACCTTTTAAAATTAATTTTTTTAAAATGAAGATATTTGAAGAATGTAAGTTTCTTACTATATACATTACATATACTTCACACAAAAATTGATTCCCCCTCTGAAAAGGCCTCCTGTTTTATAAGGCCACTTTCCTGGTGCAGAAGGGATTGCTGTATAATAGGGGGCTGCTGTATTTGTGAAATGTACTATAAAAACATTCAACACACTTTGTAAGAAGTTGTAACATATAAGAAATCATTGATGTACTTTATTAAATTATTAGAAAACATGCCATTTTTAGTGCTGGATTTGCAGTTGCTTTAGTTTTTAGTAAAACCAATGTAAACTTACTTTATTTATGAAACTGATATTTCTGTGGGGGTAAATGATAATATGAAATTTTTCCTAACAACAGTGTTTTTTATTCAATTTGAGATTGACTACAAGTACTTGCTTCCTCAAAATCACCTAACATTTAAATGATGTTTTTAAGTCAAGACCGATGGTAAAGTTTTGTTTGATCAGGTTCTTATGCAAGTCATGGAGGGAGATGGCAATAGTTTTTGCTGCTAGTTTTTCTCTTTTGAGGAAGGGCCTGGGCAATACAAAATCTATTCTAAAGGTCATATCTGCTAACACTGCCACACAGTTTAATTAAAAAGCACATGGTGTGTGGAACTGATGTAATGTCTGTATTAAAGTTACAGTGATTTGATAAGCCCAGGAGATATAGTTTCATACAACCTTTCTCTTGAGCTTTTTGGCTGTAAAGTGTTTAAATGAATGAGAAAACATAGAGACCAAAAAATATATGTAACAAAGAAAATAGTAAATGTAACAAATTTTAAAATAGAATTAAAGATTAACAATATTTCAAAGCTTTTAAAAAAATATTCTTAACAGAACACCAAACCAAAAGTTTAAATTTGTATCATTTATAAATTCCACCATTTCCCATGAATGCATTTTGTAATGATTTATAGCCCAATTCAAAATTATGAACAAATTATTTAACAATGTTCCTTGTTATTCAAGTGGTTTGCTAATGTTGCCAAATAATTATTATCAATATATATCATAATTTCAGGTCAGCTTTCCAAGGTCTGTTGAATCTGTTAATCATAAGTCTTTATTTTTGTAACTTTTCTGGCCATTGACAACACAGCCTTGCACAGAAAAACTTTGTGCTTAAAATTGGTGAGGGTGTCTTGCATGATTTGTTAAAAACAATATGAGCAGTACCAGTCTCAGCAGAGTTGAAGTGACTAGTGTATGTACCCTGTGAAGTCTGCTGCTCTGACTAATTTTGTGAAATATACACCATTAGTTGGCAATACTCTGTATCAACCAGTCACCTTGATCCTTCAGATTCACTACACCTGTACATTTATCAAGAAGATGGCTGTCAATTGTTTAAATGCTAGTTTCATTATATTGGCTGGAAGGGAATAATTGTAATTTATGGACAGTTTGCTAAGATATGCCTAAATTACAGACTAAAAGCTTCAGTTTAGATGTTCCCTGCTAGTGTCCACACAAGATTGACATGTTAAGGAAAGACAGGAAGTGGTATTGTATTTTTTTTGTATGGGTATTGTAAATCAATTAATAGGTACAATTAACTGGCTCAGGTGGCAGAGATAAGTTATGCTTGGGATGACTGTTTTATTGTTTTGGCATTTAGCTAGAAGAGAAGAAAGTACCTGGACTGTCTATTGGTTAGAACATTGGACATTCTGGAGAAGACGTTGGGGCAAATAATGCACTGATCAGATCTGTTAATGTAATCCCTGCACATACACATAGCTTTGAAATTTACAATTTATCTTTTTTCACAAATATAGCTGCTGTTCCAAAAATCATCATTAGAATTGATGATCTTATGCATTTTATCTGTTTTCTTCTTTGTAAAGGTCAAGAAATATGATGATGACCCTCTGGTATATCACAGTGGTTTCAAAGCGAGGTAAGTAAGACTGGAAATGTCTTCAAAAAACATGAATGCCCCATTCTTCCTTTGTTTTGCAGTGAGTAATGTTATTTATTACCTACAGATATAACCCACCTTGTTTATTGACAATTCTTGCTGTAGTCCGTCAAACTAATAGGTGAAAATTGTTAATTAGTGGACATTTTAATGGAAAAAAAGAAACGGAAATATAAAGCTTTTAAGCTTTTGCTGTTAAAAAAAAGATTGAAACATTGGACAGGATTAAGTCCAGTGTTAGACAATTACAAGTAGCTATGATTCAGGTGTGAATGAATCAACAATCTGAGGATTGAAGAGGGACAAAGCAAAACTAAGAGAGATGGTTGTGGATTAGCATACAAACAATAATAAAGTAGTACAAATCATGGAGGAGAAAATTTAGCAGTATAAAATGTATGCAGACACCATCATTTAACCTTTGGACGTACTGTTTCATCATTCATTACATACTATTTGCTTCCCCCCCCATTGAATTCAGTTGCAGACTGGTCTGTGACAAAATTACTGAATATTTTAAATATGTGTGTGGATATTTTTGATGGAAATATTTGTATTGTGGATTCAATGTATTTGATGAGGTTCACAGGTGAGAACACAGTGTTGATTCTCTATTCATGCTATAGATTAGACATGTATATATAAACTATACACATGTATGCATCAATGTATCAATGTGTGGTTCTCTGAATAAAGTAATATATAATATATGCAATCCATTATCACTGCATATGCTCTTCTCGCTGACCCGTCAAAAGAGCGCACGACAAAAGAGCGCCGACATAAGAGCACAGACAAAAGAGCGATGACATAAGAGCGTCGACATAAGAGCGCACTAATTTGCCGACAAAAGAGCGATGAACTAAGAGTGCAAACTAAAGATCGAAAAACAATATTGAATAAATAGGAACAAGAAAATTAACTCAGATCCGACGGCATCATTTGATGTTAACTCTTTACTTCCATCAGCATTTGCTCTGTCCTTTCGATATCTGTAGCCTTCGACCAATATAATAGCCTTCCCTTTCTATGATTCGATCTTCTCCATGTTACTTGGGTTAGAAATATTTTCAAACTGCATTCATAACATATTAGCCATAATATATAAATAAACACAAATAGGTGCAATGTTGTTTTATCGTACCGCCGATTGTTTAATTAAAATAACTGTTAACCAGGTCATATTCGCTTAGCGTACAGGTGGTTTTTTTAATTGACTGCGCTCTTATGTCGGCTCTCTTTTGTCAGGGTGCCCATTTGAAATCAATATACATTGATTTCAAATGGTAGCTGTACCAATGAAGCACAAGTTTTTGCACCCGCTTTTATTACACACACACATTACCTCCACACCCCACCATGATAACCTTGCAAATTTGTTGGAACACGTGTTCTATGGCTCCCAACTGCAGCGTTATAGCAGGGTCACTCTGTGTGAAGGATGAATATTTGAAAAATGTATTTAACCATT
The DNA here is from genome assembly GCA_016746295.1 of Potamilus streckersoni. Lineage (NCBI taxonomy): Eukaryota > Metazoa > Mollusca > Bivalvia > Unionida > Unionidae > Potamilus > Potamilus streckersoni. The sequence continues at coordinate 288,992 of JAEAOA010002211.1, forward strand.
TTAAAATTGACATTTTTACATACATGTACTTAGGTTCCAGAGAATCCAATCTCACTAAATCACATTATTGGTTGATGTGTTGTTTGTGTTGATCTTTAGTGAATATGGGTTCTCAAGTAAGGGTCATTATGTGGAATAATGTTGGAACAACAGCTGTGCCACTAATTGTTCATAAAATAATAGCTAATTGGGTTTTTAAAATTTCATCAGATTTGTGCAGGTTGAAGATAATTCCTTTTTATCAAATGCACCATTCCATTTTAATATTTGTGAGTAAATTTTTATAGCAATGATTGCATTTTTTCCACAACAGAAAACCAGTGCCACTGATTTACAACCATTCATAATCACTAAAGATTTTCCAAGGTCTCCTATAAAGTTTTGTTGATGTTATTTTTTTCCTTTCACAGGACTGTTATTACAATCATGCAAATGCAGAAAAATTTTCATTTTCATTATTTAACATGTTTTAGAGATAGAAATTGCAGCCATGTCATTTTGCATCCATCATAGCACTCTGATACACGTTCATAAAATTGGACATAATATTGACGGTGTTTTAATATAATGGTTACATAATTTTTAACTGTGTAGTAAGCATGTCATTTTGTGCTGTGCAGTAAGCATGTCATTTTAAATTGTGTGGTAAGCATGTCATTTTGATCTGTGTTTTAAGAATGTCAATTTGAATTGTGTGGAAAGCATGTCATTTTCATCTGTGTTTTAAGAATGTCAATTTGAATTGTGTGGTAAGCATGTCATTTTGATCTGTGTTGTAAGCATGTCAATTTGAATTGTGTGGAAAGCATGTCATTTTCATCTGTGTTTTAAGAATGTCAATTTGAATTGTGTGGTAAGCATGTCATTTTGATCTGTGTTGTAAGCATGTCAATTTGAATTGTGTGGAAAGCATGTCATTTTGATCTGTGTTGTAAGCATGTCAATTTGAATTGTGTGGAAAGCATGTCATTTTGATCTGTGTTGTAAGCATGTCAAATTGAATTGTGTGGTAAGCATGTCATTTTGATCTGTGTTGTAAGCATGTCATTTTAAATTGTGTGGTAAGCATGTCATTTTGATCTGTGTTTTAAGAATGTTAATTTGAATTGTGTGGAAAGCATGTCATTTTCATCTGTGTTTTAAGAATGTCAATTTAAATTGTGTGGTAAGCATGTCATTTTGATCTGTGTTGTAAGCATGTCAATTTGAATTGTGTGGAAAGCATGTCATTTTCATCTGTGTTTTAAGAATGTCAATTTGAATTGTGTGGTAAGCATGTCATTTTGATATGTGTTTTAAGAATGTCAATTTGAATTGTGTGGTAAGCATGTCATTTTGATCTGTGTTCTAAGAATGTCAATTTGAATTGTTTGGTAAGCATGTCATTTTGATCTGTGTTGTAAGCATGTCAATTTGAATTGTGTGGTAAGCTTGTCATTTTGATCTGTGTTTTAAGAATGTCAATTTGAATTGTGTGGTAAGCATATCATTTTGATCTGTGTTTTAAGAATGTCAATTTGAATTGTGTGGTAAGCATGTCATTTTGATCTGTGTTCTAAGAATGTCAATTTGAATTGTGTGGTAAGCATGTCATTTTGATCTGTGTTATAAGAATGTCAATTTGAATTGTGTGGTAAGCAAGTCATTTTGATCTGTGTTGTAAGCATGTCAATTTGAATTGTGTGGTAAGCTTGTCATTTTGATCTGTGTTTTAAGAATGTCAATTTGAATTGTGTGGTAAGCATGTCATTTTGATCTGTGTTTTAAGAATGTCAATTTGAATTGTGTGGTAAGCATGTCATTTTGATCTGTGTTCTAAGAATGTCAATTTGAATTGTGTGGTAAGCATGTCATTTTGATCTGTGTTTTAAGAATGTCAATTTGAATTGTGTGGTAAGCATGTCATTTTGATCTGTGTTGTAAGCATGTCAATTTGAATTGTGTGGTAAGCTTGTCATTTTGATCTGTGTTTTAAGAATGTCAATTTGAATTGTGTGGTAAGCATGTCATTTTGATCTGTGTTTTAAGAATGTCAATTTGAATTGTGTGGTAAGCATGTCATTTTGATCTGTGTTGTAAGCATGTCAATTTGAATTGTGTGGTAAGCTTGTCATTTTGATCTGTGTTTTAAGAATGTCAATTTGAATTGTGTGGTAAGCATGTCATTTTGATCTGTGTTTTAAGAATGTCAATTTGAATTGTGTAGTAAGCATGTCATTTTGATATGTGTTCTAAGAATGTCAATTTGAATTGTGTGGTAAGCATGTCATTTTGATCTGTGTTTTAAGCATGTCAGTTTGAGCTGTGCAGTAAGTATTGATTGTACAAACAGAGATTGTACCATATTTTGTTTCACTCAGGGTCCAAACAATTCAAATCACTTAAAAATGTAAAAAGGGTAGTGTGTCTTTTCTTGCACTTTTTCAAGTTAAATATTTATAAAGTTGTTTCAGAGAACAGTATGAGAAAATGTTGTAGCTATGGGTTTAACACATTTTTCAGCACATGATAGACTATAGATATTTGGTGGAGGAAGAACTTGGGAAATCCTCAGATAGGAACCACTCTCTCACAGGAAGTGGGAAATGTACTCTGTCACTTATTATCCATACAATTATATTGGTAGACCACTATCAAAACATAAAGCTCTCTACAGTTAGGGATTAGGTACTAAAATTAAGTCAATGACAAAGCTGTCTTTTCTGTATAAAAAAAAAGTTTTGTCAATGTAGAGTTTTACTCTTAACTGTAACAGTACTGTAAGACAATGGTAAAAAAGTTTGAAATTCAAGGTGAATCCTAAAACCATTAAATCCTAAGAAAACCTCTATTTCTTTACCAGACTAGTATACTGTGTGAACTCTGTACATGACTTTGCTTCACGTTAGTTAAGTTATTAGAAGACAGTAGAGCTCCTTGATATATCCAAAGCATATGACTGGAAGAGAATGCTCCAAAGAAAGCATGATCACACCACTGTTTGTATTAACCACATAAAGCCTCCAGATTTATGTAACAGCCAGGCTGTGGGTCAATTTAAGGATCAAAAGACAATTTACTCTCTGATCAGGTTTTCATCAAACTGAAGACATGTAAACAAGCCAGTTCATGCAAAGTGGATTGTCTCTACTGAACTGGACAAAGTTGCTTCAAACAGATGTTATTAAAATGGGCTTTGAAAAAGCTTGGTTGTTCTGCCAATTATTTTTTCATCAGTTATATGAATAAAACATTTTTAGTAATTGTTGCATTCTTTGTTCCATTTATTCAGTAAATGTATTAAATAAGATTACCTAAATTTAAGATGCAGTTAAAACATTCAATTTTATTTACAAAACAGCATGGTTATTACATTCACATTAATATATTTGTTCAGTATGGAACAGTAGCTAATATTTATAGGTTACTGCATTTGTATGAGAAAATATGAACAAGTTTTTATGAGCAAAACTTCACAACTTTAGGTTTTCTACCAAAACCCGCTTTCTTCATTTGCACTTTTTTTTTTCAAATTTAGTTTTTGACTGACATGTAAAGTAGATTGTCTCAGAGTGAGATGGGATAGCCCTCATCCTTAGTATACTTTGCTAGGCTATTTTCATAGACCCTTGAGAGCACAGATCATATTTGCATAAAAATTCAAATGAGTATTAATTTTTATAATTTGGTTATAATGAACTTGGTGAAGCAAAGAAGAACATGTACACCAATAATAATTTTTTTGCCTTTAGCAGCAAGTAGAATCATTTTACTTTAGTGTTGAGCTTTCAATTAAATGAAATTTTACATGCAGATAAAATTGTAATTAATACATTTACATGATTTTACATAAACATATAGTGATGTATATATTCTGTACAATTAATATTAAGACGAGCAGATAAATAATTGATTCTTTTGTATGGCAGCATATGTGTGCATTACCAGCATATTTCAAATATTGTTCTGGCTAAATTTTTGGTCTGTCTTACCCACATAAATTAAAAAAATTGGTAGCCATTAATTTAAACTAATTGACAGTACATGAAGAAGAGAATACGTTGGTGATTTGGTACTCTGTGAATTTAAACATTTAAAATGATATACAGTACATGGAGAAGAGGATATATTAGTCAGTTGGTACTCCATGAATATAAAGTTATTCACAGTACATGAGTACATGCAGAAGTCTGAACAGCCAATTTACAGTAGGTTGTAAATTTTTAAAGATTTTTATAAACCTCATACACTTTTTTCCCTTTTCAATGACAGCTTTTTTTCACACAACTTACTGTGATGATCAAATTTATATAATTACTTAATTATTGTTTAATAAGAGAATTCGTAGTCACTTTTTTTTACATCTTACCATCTCAATACATCTTGTTAAAATGATAACATTTCAACTGTGCAATAAGTGTTGATTAACAAAAGCAGACTATCATAAGGACAACAAAAATCCCCCCCACTCTTTAGCACCAGTGATTTTGTGATATCTTCCCATTATGTGTCACTGTATCCAGACATTCATTTCTTGGTAACTTTCTGCTTCACAACCAAATTCTACACATACTGTCATTTTTAAAATATATTTGCATGTCAAGGAAGCAAGACAAAATATATAATTAAACAGTTTTTGGTTTTCACTCCTGAATAATTTTGATGTGTGTTTTTGTGTATAGAGCTTTTTGATTAAATGCAGTTGTTTTCATAAGTAAATGTGAATCAGGATGGACCATTAAATGGGAATCAGGTTGGACCATTAAATGGGAATCAGGCTGGACAATTAAATTGTGAATCAGGCCAGATAATTAAATGGGAATCAAGGTGGATCATTAAATAGGAATCAGGCTTGACCATTAAATGGGAATCAGGCCAGATAATTAAATGCGAATCAAGGTGGACAATTAAATGGGAATCAGGCTGGACCATTAAATGGGGATCAATTTGATCAGTTGGAAATACAATTTTTCATGATAAACTGCTGAAATTAGGAATTTAGCATCTTTGTAAAATAATTAACATTGAAATTGGGGCCCCTTAGGACCCTAAAAACAATTTCAGTGTTACCATATCTAGTAAGATCCAGAATTTATAATGGCAAGCTATTATAGTTGCTGTAGACTTATTTGTCATGATATGAAAATGTTCCTGACATGCTTTCATATGTAAAGGAGATGGAAATTCATTACACTTGCACTTAGTTGCTATAGAAACTTGACACTGACACCATGACTATTCAGATGGTTAATTATATTTCTCTAAAATGACTTCATTCTTGCCCCAACTTCTAGCATGAACTAATATTTACCAATTATTGTAAATCTAACTTTTCCCCATTATATGGCCTTGGAGATTGTATTATTGTCCCAGGTTTAATACCTGCATTTAAGGTTGTTAGTTTTCTGTTTCCAAATTAGCTCAGGGAATATAGCAGTTAGCACTCAAGCCATTGGAAGTAGATGGAAATTATTATAACAACCATGTAAAATCAACTTCAAATGAAGGAAGATTATATTTAAAAGTCTTTTGTTTTTACAGATGGGGTCTTGCTTTTCTCAGTGCATTGGAAAAGATCAAGATGGAGCTGGAAAAAGTAGACTGGCCCATATTAAACCTGCATGGAGAGAAGGATGCCCTTTGTGATCCAGAGGGGTCAAAAATGTTGCAAGAGAAAGCAAAGAGCAAGGACAAGCAGTTGAAGGTTTTCATACCTTAGAACACAATATTCTTTTAGGTTTTGCTCCTGTTTTGTATCCGGCAAAAGTGTGATCTTGACCTTTGGCATAATTTGTTTTTAAAATGGAATCCAAAATTTTTATTTTGGTGTGAGTTTTCATTTTATCATTTGAATAAAGTACATTAAGTAGTAACAGTACTATGAGGTACAAATGCAGAATTTTGCACTCAGAAATTATGCCTATATTTAGAAACCAAACTGTGTATGACACTTTTGTGGTACTGAACATTTTAGTGGATCAGAATTTGTTTAAATTTCATTCTTATAAATCTCAAATAGGAAAATTCAGACTGAGATAGGGTTTTTATTTTATACTGTTGTGAAGCAGAACATATTACTTCGTGATGTCTGTCCATCAGTCTGTTAGTAGTTTTGTTTTTGCACTTTAAGTCAAGTTGTCCACCATCTGTCATTACCAAATGTTGTGGATGGCATGCACCTAATTTAAGGAAGCATCCAAATTGATTTTGAGGTGAGAGGTCAAGATTACTGTGATTGAAAGATTGCTCTTCATCCAGAATACTCTCATTCTGTCATTGTCAGGAAATGTCATATCAGACAAGGAAAAGACATCGCCTGTGAGGGACAGTCATCATCAGCCAGTACATAGTATGAAATGGAATTTTTGGATACTTCTCAATGCATGAACACAAAATGAGGAAAGATTGCAGATAACATTGTGTCAATTTGAAAAATGCCCATGGTAGGAGATACAATTGTGTCACCATATAAGTTAAAGAACATAAAGATTATGTCAAGTTGAGGTCTAGCATAAGGTCATTGACTTTCATTGGGTTTGCAACTGCAGGTTTTGAAGCTACACTATATGTCATTAGTCAGAAATTATTGAACATAATTTTGAATTCTGCCAAAACTTCTCAAATGAATGTTTTTCAGTATATTATACATTCACTGTCAAATGCATTGCATGGTTGCATCTTTTATAACTTAAGCTGTCAATCCAGCCAGACTGTATAGCTAGGCTGGTGTTACCAACCAAACTGCACCAGGAAGCTGGACCACAAGGCATATCCTCACTTTGATATGCTGTTCCAACTGCCAACCAACCGATCCAGTCACATGAAAAAGCTTTGTCTGTTTATAATGGTCAGAAATCTGTTACCTCTGGCTGATAATTTCATTTGACCAGACTAGCCATTCCTGTGAAAGTCATAGAGAACCAGCATTATTTATGAAGCAGTCCAGCCAAGTCAAACCAGTTGCACTGGACCAGCATTCCATAATGTGATCACTACAGATCCAATGGGCAAAATGATAGTGCATGTTGATGATACCTTATCGTCATTTTCAGTTGATGAAAGTTATGAAACAGAAATGCTGCAACATGCTGTTCTGAGAATTGAATGGACGGAATTGGTTCACAGCACCAATAGATGAAATCTATAGGATTCTGTTTCTGTCAGAATGTTATGATCCACCTTAAATCCGTTCTAACATCTATGTCATTAACATGATGTAGGTCATGATGACAACCTTATTCAAGATTGCAAAGTTTACTGGGCATCTCTTGGAACATTTGCATTTCTGGTAATGCAAGAGCTTCTTAATGACGAGTCATTTGCATGCAGCTTTCTCACCTCACAGTAATAAGTCATGTAGATATATTTAATACCCACAGTAATAAGTCATGTAGATATATTTAATACCCACATGTAATAAGTCATGTACAGATATATTTAATACCCACATGTAATAAGTCATGTACAGATATATTTAATACCCACATGTAATAAGTCATGTACAGATATATTTAATACCCACATGTAATAAGTCATGTACAGATATATTTAATACCCACAGTAATAAGTCATGTAGATATATTTAATACCCACAGTAATAAGTCATGTACAGATATATTTAATACTCACAGTAATAAGTCATGTAGATATATTTAATACCCACAGTAATAAGTCATGTAGATATATTTAATACCCACAGTAATAAGTCATGTACAGATATATTTAATACTCACAGTAATAAGTCATGTAGATATATTTAATACCCACAGTAATAAGTCATGTACAGATATATTTAATACCCACAGTAATAAGTCATGTAGATATATTTAATACCCACAGTAATAAGTCATGTAGATATATTTAATACCCACAGTAATAAGTCATGTAGATATATTTAATACCCACAGTAATAAGTCATGTACAGATATATTTAATACTCACAGTAAAAAGTCATGTACAGATATATTTAATACTCACATGTAATAAGTCATGTAGATATATTTAATACCCACATGTAATAAGTCATGTAGATATATTTAATACCCACAGTAATAAGTCATGTAGATATATTTAATACCCACAGTAATAAGTCATGTAGATATATTTAATACCCACAGTAATAAGTCATGTAGATATATTTAATACCCACAGTAATAAGTCATGTAGATATATTTAATACCCACAGTAATAAGTCATGTAGATATATTTAATACCCACATGTAATAAGTCATGTACAGATATATTTAATACCCACATACCTTGTCTAGCTGTTGATAGAGTGCACAGACAAGTCTTTAATGCCACATCAGTGTAGTCAGGAATGTCATGTCAGCCAATTTCCTCCCTTCTTAGATTCACATATCTGATGATTATATTCATCTAGATGGAAAAAGCCACTAACAATCATAGTTGACTTTGAACATAGTTGAATACACTACCTATATATCACTTCCACACTTCTGTTAATGAATTGATGAGGAGAAAATCTGTGTGATTTGGATTTTTAACACAGCTTTAACAAGATTTTAGTCATATCACTATGAGATCTGCAGTGTGACAGTTAAGTGATGTTTAGCACTGGGGCATCATGCCACAGTCATGTAGCATGATGTCCCATCCAGTCACACCAGTCTTTACACTTACCTCATAATGCTGAGTGCCACGCAAGGCAGCAGTTAGTACCATTTTTAAAAGTCTTTGTTATGACTTGGCTGGAGTTTGAACTTGCAGCCACCTGAGTGGTCATGGAGAAGGAGAATGGTTAAGGAGGAGAGAAAGCAAGAGGCAAAAGTCACCCTTTAACTTTCAGTGCAGTACTGTATCTCTGCATGACCCTGTTTGGGAACATAAGAGAGAACAGATGATTGTCACATGAGAATTTGTAGTGGCAGTTCTCAAGAGTGGAATTTTTATTTCTTTTTTTTCTTGGCCAAGCAAATTTTAGGCATGCCACATTGCTCCCTTTTAGGCAGATTTCAAGTCTAATGGGGAATTGAGACCTGTGATAGAAACACAGCTTGTACATGATCAGTCTTGACATATCTGACATATACTTCCATATAAATTAATTTGGACCTAAAGCTCTTGGACCCTCACTGAGAATTCAGAGTCTGGTTTAGAGATAGCAACATTCCCGCAAAACACACCACAAAACTATTTAGTAAGTTTGGTCTATGGTTCATGTCTTCCCTAATTGTATGGTGGATTATAAAGACGTTTTACCTTGTCCATTCTCAATATGTTGGTCCATCAGGTAATCAAACAGTAGAGATCCTCTAAACCATTTTTATGCAGACAAACTCTGCCTTCACACCTGGTTTCTTTCTGGGATGTCCTGATTGTAAAGGAGTTGAGAGCTTCAATCATAGAGAGGATTGCAACAGCTGAAGATTCTTTAGTTTGAGAATACACAAAGCGTGTGTTGTCACTGACTACTGTTACATCAATGAAGTCACAACACTCTCAGTGCCATTGCCCATTTCAGTACAGTATTCCATCACTACCAATCAGTCAGGGGAAAAATCAAAAGAAATGATAATGTTTTCCTGACAATGAAAAATCCTTGAATTTCATAAACATTGATGAAAGCCAGGAAAAACCCAGGAATTTTCCTCCAGCTCTTGACGCCCAAAAGAATTTTGTAAATGAGTCGTAACTAAATTGATTGTGAGTTAAATATATCGTGTTCTAACCAGAATGTTCGGAGGGTGTAGTATAGATCATTTGGGTGCTTGCAATAAACATACATGCTGAGTCAATCCAAATGCTCCATGGATTAGATTGTAGACTTTTGTTTTCAAAGTCAGCTCAATATCCATATCTCTTCTTACATGGAAGAAATTAAAACCAAACCTGCATCAAAAGAGGCCAACATGGTGGTGGCAAAGCAAAGCCACTTACTGGATGGCTTAGCAAACTTGGAATGTTAGATCAAGGGATACATGCATGAAATCCATATGAAAATTACTTATTTTGTCAAAAATTTGACTATTAAAATCATTATATCTTTATTCTGCCGAAAGACAATATAAAACTATGGATTGGATGAAATTGGAGTGGATGAAATGTGACCAGGCACTCCCAGTTTGAATTGCTAGTCACATAAGTACACATTATCTAACACCCCACATTTTCAATTGTTTTAGTGGAAAATTGCTTTTAAAATATTAAATGAAAGTCATATACTGGTTGTAATAAAAATGCAAAATGAAAGAACACAAAATTTTCCAATTTTATGTATTCCAAGAACAACTTCTGGAGTTTTGTTGTATCATGTGATTTCCACATTGATATTTGCTCTCTGCTTAATAAATCAGACTGCCCAGGTAGCTGGTGTTTACAAAAAGTATCTAATTTTTATTTAATATAATTGAATTTCTGTATAACAACATTAAGAAGGAGTTTAATGTTGATATCATGTGACTATTGAACTCCTGATGTCATTTGAGATTTGTGAAGTCATGTGATTAGAAATGCAAATGGTGAGTACTGTGTCAGGCTTCATCTATGCCATAGTTTCGTCTTAGGTCTCTCAGCAAATTAAAGACATAACAATTATAATACTTGCCATTTCTGACAAAAAAAATTATTTTCCTATCGATTTCATGCAGGCATAAGTTGATATAAGATTAAATTTTCTAGGCTTGCTGGTAAATGATTACCTTATCTCACTACCACATGGTGACAGCAAATTTTCGATAAGCAATTTCATTGACTGCACACCTCAATGTCCAAATATGAAAAATGGGGTGCGAAAACCCCAATTAGAAAAAGGACTGCTTTTCATTTTAAGTCAAATTTATAGTCCAAATTGTTGAATCTCAGAGTTGAAATGAGGAATTGTTTTTCCTTCTATTATATAATGAAAAATGGTGTGAACCCCTTTATTAATACAGTTTGTGGGACTAGTTTAACAAATTACAAGAAAACAAATTGATTCAGCAGAAAATTCAGTCATTATTTATACAACAGTATATAATTTTCAAGGTCTTTTGTTAAAATTTAAATCAACCCTTTTGAAAATGTGTCTTAATTTAAGGAATTTTTAGCTAGGTCATGGTAAGGAGATTAGATTGTTTGAAAAATATTGTTTGGTATTTTATTAGCACAAATAAATAAAAGGTTCAACTCATTTCGTTACAAGATGTGATTCTAATTATTTGTGTTTATTGTTTTTTATACTGTAATAAGAAATGTTTATAAAATGCACACACACACACACACACACACACACACACACACACACACACACACATATATATATATATATATATATACATATATATATATATATATATATATATATATATATATATATATATATATATATATATATTGCTATAGAATTTTTTAGAATTAATGGTTTGAAAGGAAACAAAACTAATTTATATACATTATGAACTTCCCACTTACCAACATAATGCAGGTCAGAAAAATAAAGTTTGAATTTTTATTCTGTACATTTTGGAATGACTTTACATGCCAATGTTTTATGTGATATATTTTGTGGTTTTTGCATGACTTTTCTGACTTAGATGTTTTGGAGTGTCTTGAAAGAGAAACATTTTTAGATTTAGAAAATGCATGTTTTATTGTCTAAAATGCTCTTTAGTTCCATTCAGTAGTGGTCATATGTGAACCATAAAAAACTTAATTTCATCCTGGAAATAACCTGTAAATTTATCTCTATAAAAGTGTGAGAACCATGCCAATGGCGAACTCCTTTCTCTTTGATGTTTATGACAATTTACCCCATCACAGGCAAGGGATATTGTTCCATGATTTCAGACAATCTCAAAATTCATAGCAGAGATGATTGTGGCCACAGCAAGTTAACCTTTGACTTTTGGCCCTATTCATTTCCTCACGAGATAATCAATTATATTATTCAAAATGGAATCTTTCTTGATCTTTACATGACCAAAACTGGTCTAAGTTTGAGCTACTATTTTCTTCCTCTTCCCCGTAATAACTCACTGAAGCAGCTATGACTATGTTATCATAAACTGCATGACTTGCAGTTTTTGATAACACTTAAACTTCAACATGCAGAGTGAGTGACATATGACATCCATAGATCTAAATTATATGCAGTTCCATTCTAATGGTTCATTTGGTTAATCTGGTTCCTTCCCATGAACAGCTTGCTGTCACTTGTCAACCAGCAATAACAATTCATTCCCACTTATAGTTTGATCTGTGCAGGACCTTTTACATTACCAGAGGTAAAATTTTCCATGTTTGCTGGATTTTCTTGGTAAACTTTTGATGGTGGGACATAAATCAAGTGCAGAATTCCCCAGAGATACCATACAAACATGTACAAATTATCTCTTGTTGTGTTAACTAACATCAGGAGAAGTTCATCCTTTTAGCAGAGCAATCATGCTCCTAGTGGGTGACACTTGTATTTTGCTAATCTAATGTGATGTAGAAAGCAAATTTTTAAAAGTCAATTATAGTTCTCCTATAATTCTTAAATTATCACAGTACAAATAATCTCCTGCTCCCCCCCACACACAATTCAAGCATCATATAAAATGTCACTCTGGTAAAAATCAGGTATAAATTGGATGGAATGGTAGCCAACTACTGGATAGAATGGTAGTTAATATGTTGGAGTTGCTTCCCTTCCTTTATGGACTGAAAGATCTTGTTCATGTCATGTTGGAGTTGCTTCCCTTTCTGAAAGATCTTTTCTGTCTCCAGGAGTACCAGATTATTAGGTAATTAAGAAAGTTTTTCTAATGTAATGTGACTAGCATTTTATGGATAAACATGTATACAAAATTTCATTAGTACAAGATTTACTTTGTTACACCTTACTGAAATTTGGTTTGACTTGTTAGAAACTATGGAGTTCCTTGCTGAAGGACTTTTTAGGTTTGGAAGGTTTAGGTCATAGTCACCATGACTAAAAGAAGGTAAATGGTTTTCACCCAATATCTGGAGTGCTCTATAATCTACAGTTATCAAACTTTGTGAATAGCTGGAACTTGCTGTAAGGAAGAAGCCATTACTTTATGGGGTGATGTAAGGAATAACCCATTTTATTATGAGATGAAAAGGTCAAGATCACTGAGCAAGGGAAGAGAAAAATGGTTTCTGTTAGAATAACAGTAATTTTACATCACATGCTTGGATCAATCTTTCATGGATGGCTTGCACATTGTGTGAAGACAAAGTCTGCTGATTTTGAGGTGAAAGGCTCTGGTAATGACATAGTGCTACATCACAGACCTGGAGATAACTTTTAAGATGGCTTTCCTTTATGTAAAGGGGAAGCTTATTGATTTTTTAGATGAAAGGTCAAGATCAGGTTCACTGTAACAAAAAGAAGAAAAGTGGTTTATTTACAAAAGTTTAAGTTATAAATATATAGGACTATTAAATGTGTGGTGAATGAATAATATGCCATTTACAGGACTATGGAAGCTGGATTTATATTTGGTGAAACAATTCTAACTTAAAACTACAAGGCAACAATGCAAGATCCTTTTGACTGCTTTCAGGGACCACATAAAACAAAAAAAAAAGTCAATGGGCCCAACTGTGCCTTTTACTTCCCACAACTCTTCTTGTTTCCTGTAAAGGCCAGTAAACCCATCCTGTCAAGGTCAGGTTTGGGTAGGGGTCAGATCTCATTTTGTCACCTATTCACTTAATAAAAACATGTGTAGTATTGAAAGCATGAGTGGTAATGTATTTATTAGAAATGGAAATTTTATATTTTTTCAAGAATACTTACCCAGTCACAATATTATAAAAGCTTTTTACAACCTTTTGCAGATGTGATGATCCTTTTTTATGTCTAACCCTGGCTTAAAACTAAATAACATCTGGTAAATGAGTCACCACCCAGTTATGTCAAGAGGAAATTATCTAGAGGTGTTTCTTCTCATTTATACTATGATAAATGCATAAAAGAAAAACAATGGCGTTATGGCCCATCGATTTCTAGGACAGCATGAAATGTTTGTCAGCATCAATATTAAGTGGAAGCCAACTAGTTAAAATATAAAAATTTCAAGCTTTGGTTCATGTATAAATTGTTCTATAAAATTTTGTAACCTCAATGCATTTTTTTTTGTATTTGTCTTTTCTCTTGTCACTGTTTTCTATTGAAAAATATTCATTTATTTCTTTAAAGCTGTATCCAGAGGCCTATCACCAGCTTCATAATGAGTTACCTGATGTTAAGGACACGGTATACAAGGAAATCAAAACCTGGCTAGCAGCAAGGGTCAAGTAAACCAGCACAATACAACAGCTTAACTAAACCAATCCCTCAGTGTACATCCAGAACTGGTGATAATTAGCTTTTCATTGCTATCCTTTAAGTAACAAATATTTGATAAGCATGAATGAATATAGAAATACAAGTAAATATGCAAAAACTGCAGTAATGTTAATTGATGCAAAGCTGAACAAAATTACTTATTGTCAATTAATATATGCAAAATTTGATGTTTAGGATGCAGTATTTATTGACTGTGCAGTTGAAACAACTTACAAATGGTGCTGTTCACAATATCTCAGTAAATTACAATAAATATGTATGGGCCTGTACAGGTCTGTTAATTGACTATTTTTACTGTACAAGTTTGTTGATTAGCCATTTTCATACACTGGTTTGTTGATTGACTGTTTTAAATACACTGGTTTGTTCATTGACCATTTTCACTGTACAGTTCTGTTTATTGACCATTTTCACTGTAAAGGTTTGTTGATTGTTTTCACAGTTTAGATCTGTTGATTGACCATTTTCACTGTACAGATATGTTGATTGACCATTTTCACTGTACAGATCTGTTGATTGACCATTTTCACTGTACAGATCTGATTGACCATTTTCACTGTACAGATCTGTTGATTGATCATTTTCACTTTCCATGTCTATTGATGGACTGCTTTCAGGGTACAGGTCTATTGATACACCATTTTCACTATAAAGGTTTGTTTATTGATGATTTTCAAAGTACAGGTCTCTGGACTGACCATTTTCAGACATCAGAGAATCAGTGTTTTTGTCAACAGGGATTCCGGATAAAAAAACAGTACAGGTGTTTATGTAAACTTGAATTCAGTTCTATAACACGACAAAATTTATTTTCATAGAACTATGAACAACTATGTACAACTTTATACACATTGCAATAATAGCCTCTCTTGGGACTGCATTATGTTCACAACTTCATGGTAGATGTATGCATTGTGTAAGCAGTAGGAATTTGACAATAAATGTAGCAAATCTGTCCATCATTTTTCAAAGGTCTGATGTTTTGTATACATCAGTATCTATTTGATTAAACCTGAATGTATCATCTATATTTATGTAGACCTCTGTATAAGGCTGTATTATGAGATTTGTTTAGCACTCTACATTTGGCTGTATTATGAAATTTGTATAGATCTCTACATAATGCTGTATCATGAGATTTGTATTGACCTCATGATTAGGCTGTATCATGAGATTTGTTTACAACTCTACACCAGGTTGTATGATTAGATTTGTATTGACCTCAACATTAGGTTGTATCATGAGATTGTGTAGCTCTTTACAATAGGCTGTATCATGAGATTTGTATAGATCTCTACACTAGGCTTTATCATGAGATTTGCATAATTTACCTCTTGATTAGGTTGTATCATGAGATTTGTGTACAACTCTTCATCAGGTTGTATCATTAGATTTGTATTCACCTCAACATTAAGTTGTATGATAATTTTTGTGTAGATCTCTACACTAGGCTGTATCACAAGATTTGTATTGACCTCTAGATTAGGCTGTATCATGAGATTGTGTAGACCTTTACATTAGACTATCATGAGATTTGTATAGACCTATTAATTAGGATGCAACATGAGATTTGTATAGATCTCTACACTAAGCTGTATCATTCTCCACATTAGGCTTATGAGATTTGTATAGATCTCTACACTAGGCTTTATCATGAGATTTGCATAATTGACCTCTAGATTAGACTGTATCATGAGATTTGTGTACATCTCTACATCAGGTTGTATCATGAGATCTGTATTGACCTCTATATTAGGCTGTATTAAGAGATTGTGTAGACCTTTACATTAGGCTTTATCATGAGATTTGTTTAGACCACTAAGTAATTTTGCATTGTCCAAAATATGAAAATCTATACATTTATTTCACTTATTTGGCCAGATATATTTTGCAACAAGTTTTATAGGCTACTGCTAAAAGAAAAAGATAATACTGTTATAACTTGGGAGGAGTTAAACAAAAAGATGTAACAAATTTGGAAATAGAAACTTTCAGCCACATAATATGTGCATATATATGCATTTTTGTCGATCTGATAGGTGCCAATAGTTACTTATTGTAGCAGAGACGTGAAAGGCATAACTGTTACTGTCTTTTTATGGCACTTGCATTAAGTGTATTATAAAAATTACTTTTCTGGCACAGATTGTACAAGCATTTTATTACATGTCACCTTAATATCCACATTTTTATATTTATATAATTATTTTATATTTGTGTAATTACTTTTGGGCTATTTTCTTGCATGTCTTAAACATTTAAAAATTATATTTCATGTTAAATAATTTAAGATAATGTATTGAACTTGAGTGGTCACTTGTGGGTATGAATTTTTGTTAATTAATTTGGAATTATTTATCAAGATAGAGCATATTTTGTGGTAAAAATTTATTTTTCTAAATTCTTGTTTTTTCCATGAACTTATCAAAATTTCCATGATGATTCAAGAAAGAATATTTTTGAAAATTTTGTATACAATCAGTAGGTTATTAATGTACCTACTTTACCAGGACCTGTGATTGTTTGGTAATGTGAGATGAACCATGACATTATTTTTAAAATTATTGGAAGAATTGAAGCAGTATACTCTAAGTTTTGATAAGTGTGTCATAGGTGCACACGATGAATTAGCATTGTTAATTGTCAACAGATGATCATAATTAAGCAATCCTTTCTTCATTCCACTGATGTTTCTAATTCAGATTGATCTGGGTGTTTGCTTCAGGAATTAAAATTATTTAGTACAAGACCTTAGAGCTGGGTATTTGCTTCAGGAATTAAGATTATTTAGTACAAGACCTTAGAGCTGGGTGTTTGCTTCAGGAATTAAAATTATTTAGTACAAGACCTTAGAGCTGGGTGTTTGCTTCAGGAATTAAAATTATTTAGTACAAGACCTTAGAGCTGGGTGTTTGCTTCAGGAATTAAAATTATTTAGTACAAGACCTTAGAGCTGGGTGTTTGCTTCAGGAATTAAAATTATTTAGTACAAGACCTTATATCTGGTGTTAGTATCAGGAATTTTATTGTTTTTATTTTATACGAATCACTAGATCTGGTGTTTGCTTCTGAAATTAAGACTTTTTATACCAACCTCAGATCAGGATGTATTCTTAAGGAATTCACATATTTTTATAATACACCTTAGATCTGTGTGCTTGCTTCTGGACTTCTGATACTTTTTATACAAGACTAGGGTGATTGCATCTACAATTTAGATTTTTTGTATTCAAGACCTTAGATATGAGTGTTTGCTTCTAAAATTCAGATTGTTTTATACCAGTATTTTGTATTTGGTGTGTGTCAAAAGATAATGTGTAACTCAATAATTTTAGTTTAATTATCACTTGCCCACAAAATTAAACTATCCTTCCCTAGTTTTGCTACAGTATGAATTTGATAATAAATCTAGTAAACCTGACCACCGTTTTTTCAGAGGTCTTATGTTTTGTTGACACCAGTATCTATGATTTGATGTTACCTGCATGTATCATCAAATCTGTGTAGACCTCTGCATTAAATTGTAGACTTCTGTATAAGGAAGTATTATGAGATTTGTGTACCTCTCTACATTAGGGTGTATCATCAGATTTGTACAGATCTCTATGTTAGGCTGTATCATGAGATTTTTGTAGACCTTTACATTAGGCTGTGTCATGAGATTTTTGTAGACCTTTACATTAGGCTGTATCATGAGATTTTTGTAGACCTTTACATTAGGCCATATCATAAGATTTTTGTAGACCTTTACATTAGGCTGTATCATGAGATTTTTGTAGACCTTTACATTAGGCTGTATCATGAGATTTTTTGTAGACCTTTACATTAGGCTGTATCATGAGATTTGTATAGACCTTTACATAAGGCTGTATCATGAGATTGTATAGACCTCTACATTTCACTTGGTTGGCCAGATATATTTTGCAACAAGTTTGATAGGCTACTGCTAACAGAAAAGATAATGCTGTTATAAACTGGGAGAAGTTAAACAAAAAGATGTAACAAATTTGGAAATATAAACATTCAGCACATAGAATTAAACTATATATCTCTAGTTTTGCTACAGTAATCACAAGATATATAAGTCATCATTTAATTACCTCATATTTTGTATACATTTTGTCTTATTAAATTCAATACTTATTGTATCACTTTTGTTTATTAAATTCAATACTCATTGTATTATTCTCGTTTCTTTGTCTTATCTGAATACTTCAGCAAGTGACATTCTTATACCATCCATCTGTTCTTCTGCCCATCCACTTGCTGGTTACCATATATCAAATGAGCAGTGGTAAAAGTCCATTGAATCCATACACAATGGAATAAGATGCTACTGTCCCCATGAGTCTCCCAACTATGGTTAAAATAGTGTGATGATAGCACAGCATTACTGGCAGAAGTCTTCCTCAATGAAGTCAATGGCCAGGGCAGAATGGCTTCAAGATGAGCTTAATGACCATGAGCTCAGAGCCAGGGCATGCCACATTATATCAGTGAATTTTGGCAGTGGTCATCCAGTCTGGAGAGGGAAAAATTTCCAAAGTTAAGTGAAGCTAAGTTAAAGAAAGGTATTTTTGTTATTCCTCAGATTTGTGAACGTCTTCAAGATGATGCATTCAACCACACACTGTGTGACAAGGAAACGATGGCATTTGGAAAGCCTTCCAGATAGAGGCAATAAATTTTCTCGGAAATAACAAGGCAGACAACTTCAGGAAGTTGATGGAAAATCTCAAAGCATACAATAGTCATGTTTACAACGTGTCACTAAAGATATATATTGCACTCACATCTAGATTTTTTTAACCTAACTGTGGAGCAGTTAGGGGCAGGCACGGTGAGCGATTACACCGGGACATTGCAACAATGGAGAAATGCTTTCAGAGCAAATAGAGCCCATTAATACTTGCTGGCTATTGCTGGACAGTGACAAGTGATGTTCCATGTAGTGAATACAAGAAACAAGCCAAGAAGCGCCCAGTAGACACTGGATACTGGCTAAACTGTGTACTGATATATATATATATATATATATATATATATATATATATATATATATATATATATATATATATATTATGAACGCTGCTGTATCAATGATATAATGATATACCTCGAGATGTATAAATGTTTTATTAAAAGGAAACTAATCTTGCTGAGTTTCCTTTAATCAAAATTTTTTTACAATGAGTGGTATATCATTGAATCAACGTGCATAATGTACATACGTATTTTTAATATCACATACAAATACATACATTTACCCTTTGAATGGAGCTAAGATTTCTGCAGGCAGCTGTGTATTGACCTTGTGAAATCCACTCCAAATTCCTTTTCTTTCTCACTCCACATTTCTACGTAATTTATCATTTATGCATTAGAGGAGGGGAGGGGGAACAGAAAGCAGAAATGCTTGTGATCAGAATGTGTACCATATTAAATTCATTTAGAAAACTAGGATTATTGTAACTTTTCATCATTATTTTCATGAATCACTAATGATTAATGTGTGGAAATTCATTTTTTGACCTAGAATCAACTGCAGACGGTCGCTAGAAAGTTCATATATGATTTATATATGCGTATTATTGCGCCGTGGGGGAATCATAATTTGATATACCAACAGTATTGGTATATCAAATTGCTTTATACCACACTTTAAATGCCATGTTATTTTTAATGTATGCAGTATAAATATAGAATATATTTATCATATGTATGCTGTATCAATGATATGAAACGAGATGTATATTTTTTTCATTTAAAGGAAACTCAGCATCCTTTGTTTCCTTTTAATGAAAAATGTATACCGATTTGATAAGCATTTCTTTTAGATTGCTGAGTGTATAAACTGCCAGCATAAATAATTTGTTATGACATAGGTCATTTCTAATTATACTTGTTGACAATCTGTACTGAGATGGTGAGATTTCGAAATCATCACATGTTCTTCGTGTGTGTAAAAGAAACGACATTTTCGTTCAGGTTAAATACTTAAATATCTGTAAAATAGTCAGTCATTTTTTAATACCTTGTAGAGTCATAATAAATACCTTGAGAAGAATGTATTCTTTTTATGGTGCTAGAAAGAGTTGTTCATTTGTACATCTGTAGATGGAGATGTATATTGTGTTACAGATGATAGCCATTCTCCATCTACTTTTAAACAATAGTTAATTTCGTGAATCAAAGTGAAAATTCTTGACATTTGTGTAAAGCCTTCGTCATCAATCGTCATCTTGGAATAGAATTAGGATTCAGACTACTTCACTATGAACTATTTATTGATTGGACTTGTGTTTTTCACAATTCAAGGACAAATGTTTGGACTTTGTTCGCAAAGCGTAAGTCCTATTTCATATTTTCACCTTTTCACCGTGTTTTCTAGGGAAATACATTGTTTTTGTTAAAACGTACAAAACTTCTTGTTTTCGTTCTTTTCTTTCTTACTTTAAATGAGCTGATACGTAGCTATATATCTAAGTAGCCTGCGCGCTTTCAACTCTTCATGAGTCTTTTTCAATGGCATATACCGAACATAGACAAAACAAACAAATAAAACATAAAAACGTTATTTTATGTTTTATTGGTTTGTTTTGTCTATGTTTGGTATATGCCTTTGAAAAAGACTCGTTAAGAGTCGAAAGCTCTCAGGCCAGTTAGATACTAGTTTTGCACTGTCAGTTTATTGCATCTATCTCAATCAATCCCTGACACACGTGATTCCTTGCTGCATCCAGTGCGCTTGAAAGGGTTATCATTCGCCATATTATTTTGATTATATATATATATATATATATATATATATATATATATATATATATATATATATATATATATATATATATATATATATATATATTGTAAAATAGAATATAAGCCAATCATTGTTTTAATTGTCATATTTGAACTCAGCACATCAAAATCACAATAAATAGCACATTTTGTCTCTGAAAGCAGACGACTTCAAAAACTTGTAGACCAGTGTAACCAGACCTATTCAAATGCTTGCACAGCTATACTGCTTGCAAATGAAGCAAAATAAAATCCTTGCGAAATATTATGCTCAAAAAGCAATAAATAAGGCTTCTTTAGAGTCTCTATTCGCACCGAGCTATTGCATAGCAAGATGCCCACTCAAGCTGTCTACATGTAGTACTGGGCAGAATCATGGACAGTCGCGTAAATGCGATACACTTGTAGACAAATTGCGTATTGAGTCAAGATCTTCAACGAAAGTGTTATAAATGGGTATTCTGCAACAAATACTTTTATTTCGGCAACTTTTAAAGGGATGTCTGTTATTTATAAGAAGAATACGACCTCTGTAACTTACGTACTTTCTTTTCACTTATTACGTTTATTATTATATTTGCAGTTGGATAGCATCATCTTGTAAATAACGAGACAAAACAGTGTGAAAGACTAAATTGCTATTGCTTTTTGGTCCCTATGATTTAAGCTGAAATTTACATTAAACATTTCATGCGTAGTTATAATTTTGAAAAAGTCCGTAAAAGTCATTGCTTTTAACTTGCTAATGCCCTATATGGCGCAGCGGTTAAACCGCCACTTTTCCAATCATGCGCTGTGGGGAGCAGAAAGATTCGTTGTGAATCATTCTTCATGTGGATCTTCTGCTTTGCCTGTGACATCAACTTCAAAATAAAAACTAAATTTCACCATTTGTTTTATTGAAAACATTAGGTATAATTAAGTATGCATTGTCCATACGTCTGAAGTAATATAAATTGCACATAACTGAATATATTTTCATATATATTCGATTACGTATTATTCCTTATCTTTTAAAAAATTTCAATTTGTTATATTAAGTATTCTAATTTTGCTTCAGATGACAGAATAAACTGACGGCAAACAACGATACAAATATTGTGTTTCAAACTTATTTGTACTACATTTTACCTCTACTAGTATCAAAGCAACTGTAACGTGCACAATAAATTTTTATTCCTAATTTCGTAACGTATCTGTATTATTTATGACTCCAAGTAAATTTAATAACTGATATTACTACTCCACGTAATCAATATTATTTATTTGAATGGGTGTAACAATGTGCAATGATATATTTATCATTCTGTTTCAGTTTAAATGATTCTCTGATTTGGCTACACATCTACAGTTGGTTTGATCAGTCAATAAATAAATTAATCAAGAAACAAATAAACACATACCTAAATCTAAAAAGAGAAACTTCAGTTCTTCATCTGACTGAAAGCTGCATATAAATCTAGAAAATAAAATAATTCCTATGTGCAACATAGAATACCTCTCTCAATTCATTTATGAACTGTTAAGAACCCTAAAAAATATGGCTCTAAAAGACACATTCCCCTCCCTTCCAAAATGTTTTTAAAACAGGCAAATATTATGAGATTCTACCTTCCGTCTCTCCATCAATATTTTCTACACGTGGCGTTGTTTCTTCTCGTGATGTTAACCACTGATGCTGAATTGAATTATTTTGAGTGAAATGCTGAGAAAGAACATAGCTTGATTTTTTTTTACCCGAGTATAGATATAAATATTTACTTAAGTTACACAAAGTTAAATTCTATCATGAAAATGAAACATGTGCATGTCAGATCCAAACATTAATCTATTTAAGCCTCGACAATGGTAAACATTTATGATCGCACCTGGTGGAGTCAGGCAATATGGTGATGTCACTAAGGCTGAATATTTATGGTTTTGCAAACGAGTACATGATAATGCCACGCTTTTCTCATTCGGATATCTTTTACATGTGAATAAACGTTTGTAAAGAGTATTATATCTTAAAATTATGGAAGTTGTACATAGCGGTAATATAACCTCATTAATGATTAATGTTAAATGGAAAAACTAGGTAAAGCTTATAATGCAGCAATTGCCGGGGAGATGGTGCAGTAAGGTCATATAATTTGCTTTTATTCTAAATAATTTATATTATTCTATAATAATGTGTGTTAAGTTTACAACACCATAACAAACATATACAAATATAACATGCACACGCAATCATGTACACACAAATACGCACACACAAATTTCTATTGACCGGTGACAAAAAAGTATTTTCTGGAAAACAAAAGTCAAAAATTTTAATAAACATAGTTTACCACTTAAAATGATGATAAAATTCAGGTAGGCAAAACTTCACAGCCTTTAAACAGGAACATGACAAAAGTCAGGTTGGTAAAGCTTCACAGCCTTTAATCAGGAATATGACAAAAGTCAGGTAGGCAAAGCTTCACAGCCTTTAATCGGGAACATGACAAAAGTCAGGTAGGCAAAGTATCACAGCCTTTAATCAAGAACATAACAAAAGTCAGATACACAATTTAAATTAAATATACAAAAACACTTTTGATTATCAGCATTTGATTATAATAGCTAAGTACTTTACCTAACAGCGCACAGAGGTAACAATCCCGGTTGGCATACCACGGTTCTCAGCGCAAAATGTACGTAATGCAAATCTAATCTCTTCTTTCTTTTCTTTTCTTGTGTTGTTTCAAGACAAGTATATTGAACATAACACAGAATCTCTCAAAATATGTTTCGTACAGCTGGTGAATTAAATAGTCCAACGTTACAGCCATACTAACAAATAAAAAGATTAGCTTCGCTTAAAATTCAAATAGCTCTTTGCATCGTTAACTTTAACACCCAAGAAATAGTATTGTTTTCGTAAACTAAAAATTTATCTCTAGTGTTGTAACAAAATTCATGTCATGGAGTTTCGGAAATTTATAATTACATATACTGGGATGCCAAATTCTTACACAATTACATTATACATAGTTATTACTGCGCCAACACACCCACTCATGTATGTATGTATGTATGTATGTATGTATGTATGTATGTATGTATGTATGTATGTATGTATGTATGTATGTATGTATGTATGTATGTATGTATGTATGTATGTATGTATGTATGTATGTATGTATGTATGTATGTCTGTCTGTCTGTCTGTCTGTCTGTCTGTATGTATGTATGTATGTATGTATGTATGTATGTATGTATGTATGTATGTATGTATGTATGTATGTATGTATGTATGTATGTATGTATGTATGTATGTATGTATGTATGTATGTATGTATGTATGTATTTATACCTACCTACCTATCTAAATATATACATGTATCTCTATCTTTCTATCTCTGAGTGTACTACCTCTAAAATAGCGGAAAACACAACCTGCAGAAAAGTCATAATGCAATATTGATATTTGTACATTTTATAATAGTCTGTATTTATTTTATGCATGGGCGAATATTTTAATATTTTATTTGAGGGGTTTGTTGTGCATATTTATATAATTTGGTTTAAATAAACAAATTAGAAATGCAGTTATTTTACACATTATCAATTATAACGCAGTTTATTTTACAAGGAGCAAATTAATCAATACACAATTTGGAAGTATAAATGGATATGAGATAATTATAATGAAAGTATGGCTCTTGACTAGATGAAAATCTGAAACACATTCTACAAAAGGTGTAAACAAATTGTGCTTTATTGTTTGAAACTGGCATGGTATCATAATCGAAGGAGTGATAAACCAGACAATACAATCAAAGGATTATTACATGTTACTCTGGAAAAGTCATAACAAAAGTCTAGGTACAAAATAAAACGTTCGAAATTAAAAAAATAACAAATGTTTATTTTCTGCTTAGAATCAACGATAAACCCCAGAACCAATCATCCATGCATCACCTTTAACATTGACTGAATTCTACATTGGTGTCACAAATGATCAACGAAACATACAAAATGTTGATTATTTTGAAATCGATTTAATAAGTGTACAAAACAGTTTGCAAATGTATTAAAATAGAATACCAAAAAGAGAAAAAAATCACTTAATTTGTTATTCGTATTTGATGCAGACAAAACCAATAAAGATAACTACCATTATCACAGAATAAAAGTTTTGTCGCGATTTGAATCATCTTGAATATAATATGTCTAAATCATCATTACAGGATTACAAAATATTATATAAAAAACTTGTCCACACCAATACAAATAAGACCTGACAAGGGTTTTGTTCATAAATTAAAAATCATTCCATGAACAATTAAACGTTTATTTTGTTTTATTTTATGAATTTAAAAGCAATGTGGATATAATAAACAATTGTAAAGAAAACTAATTACATCATGAACAATAACACGTCAACAAATATTCACTCATGCATTTGGTTTTACCGAGAATTAGTTCACAAAAACTGCAAGCGTGTGGTTTACAGAGTAACAATCTTCATAAACAAATTGTATGAGCATTTGCGGACAGTTGCATAATCTGTTGATACAGAACTTAAAACGCTACTAAAATAATATCATCCACTGAAGAAAGAAACTTTATTGTCGACCAAAATATCTAGAATATGTGCAAAAAGGAGATTGCTGAAGTTAAGATGAGAACGAAGTTAGCGAAAAAAAGTGTCCAGCACCAACAACAAAAGAAAGAGATCAAGATCACTTAACTGGTAAATGCTTAAGTCCTGCAAATTAATGCTATTCAAAATATCCACCACTGTATATTCCTAATATTTATGGTTGTGAATAGCATATGGTCGTCGAAGAATTAGTTTAAACCCGATGCATATCAAGAAATAACTTTAATATTAAATAATGATGACAGATAAAATTTGTTCAGAAAGGTTTCACTAGCAAATATATCTGGGAAAAAAGGACAACGACATAGACTTTCTTTTAAAGAAGACAGTCAAGTTTATGGATAAATCTAAACGTTGACAAGCTTCATAGAAACATTTAAAAATGTTGGTGAAATAAAACAAAATATTTGAGAAAAGATGTCTATCCATACGACAGGATGATCTTGAAGGTCCAAGGAATTTGATTAACACCATTGGTAAATTATATTCCGTTCAAATATGATTTAGATATAGGAGACGAATATCACCACTCTGTAAAACATGCCAGGAAAGATATTTTAATGTTACCAGTCTGTAAAACATGCCAGGAAAGATATTTGAATGTTATCTCATACTTCGCAAGAGTTCAGTAAAGTCTGCATGAATAGTTTGCAACTTTGTCCAACTGGACTAGTTTATTATGCTAATTTGAAGCTATGGGAGGTATACTAAAACATTGCTCACATATTAACATCTATTCTTAACGATTCGATCAGGAATTTGAGGAGGAATGCATATGATAAATTTCAAAACTATATAATGAGCACTATTCTCATATATAATAACATGTACAGATTCATTATGCATTCATATGGAGATATTAAATTTATGACACATGTGACTACAAAAGATTATATTTTGCTATTCCTTGTGTATGAATTCAAAGCTATCAGAACTATTTAATGATGAGTGAAATAATGCATCAATATATTACTACTGCTACTAATACTACTGCTACTACAACTACTACTAGTGCTACTAATAATAATAATAATAATAATAATAATAATAATAATAATAATAATAAGTTTAATTTATGTTTCATTACATATTTTGTAATACCCATTCATACTTTTTTATCTTTTTCAGTCGATAAGCAGAGACAACTTCTAAGATAATAATAATAATAATAATAATAATTATTATTATTATTATTATTATTATTATTATTATTATTATTATTATTATTATTATTATTATTATTATTATTGTCTTAGAAGTTGTCTCTGCTTATCGACTGAAAAAGATAAAAAAGTAGGAATGGGTATTACAAAATATGTAATGAAACATAAATTAAACTTAAAAATATACTAATACTGCTTTTCGAATAAACAGCAGATCGCCAAGAATTATCACAATTATAACAGAGCAGGTTAAAAACATTTCTGTTTTATCACCTGAATTTTCTTCGTTTTTTGGCTAAGAGCTTCGAAATCATCATACATTACAAATGGAACGGATAGCTTGTGTTAATAATTTTAAAATGAAGTCAATTACTATTTGTAAAAACAAAAACAAAGGTCATGATCATATATTAGCGGTTTGGTGCAAACACATTTAGTCTGCTACACTGCGACTGACCATCATGCAACCTTTTAGCAATGGTAGCCAATTTAACATGTGAGTTGATGATGCGAAAATAGCAGTTTTGTTTATAATTATTCGGGCAGCTCATTTTAATAATTTAGTAATTTATCAGTTTTACCGGTACTGCAGTTACCCCAAATGGAGTATCCATAATCTAAAATTTGTAAAATAATGCTATTTTAATAGAGTTTTAAAATATTTTCCGAAACATACTTTGAAAAGCATTTGTATAGTACAGTCTCTGTACTATGTAAAAGATGAATGTTATCAGCTTGAGTGTCCCATTGTGGATGCTTAATACTTTTTTATACATATACAAAGACAAATTCAAAGTAACTGAGCATCAAGTTTCTGAGTGCAGGCATTAGTTAAAGTTTGTGGGTGGACCCAATTGTCATGCAAGAACCTGTTCATAGATTTAGCTGTCTTATTTTGAATACATCCCTCTTAAACAGAATGAACATCGGTCTGACATGATAATCAACAACGTGATGTAGAGATGCCCGAATGGAGGATAGATGTGTCATCAGCAAATATATTGAACAACGAGGATTAATATATGGAGGAAGGAGAAAGTCCTTTATAAAAATTAGAATAAAGGTTCCAAAATTGATCCTTCGGGATAAAACACTATGCAGTTTCTAAAGCTGATGAGTGATTCCCATTTGAGATACGTTGACTCCCTTTTGTTAGGTAAGAATTGAATAAAGAATGTTTAATAGTTAAACATTCATAAGCCGCTACTTTAGGCAGAAGAATCCTGGATATAAAAATAAGGCTCCAAATCGAAAACAGTCTGAGTAGAAATGACATCAAAATGGCAAATCAACTGGTGAAAGATCTCATAACTCATAAACAAGGGGAAAATACCACCATCCAAGGCAAATAAAAAAATGCATTACAGAAGATCAATAGATCCTCAAGCGATAGACAGAATAAATCATAAAACCCAAGAAGATCAATCAAAATTACACTGCCCTTAAGCAGAAGTTGATGACAACCCCATTCTTCATGACTAAGTAAAACGTGAAGTTATGTCAATAAAGAAAGATAAGCCAGCCGGCATTGACAACATACCAGCAGAGCTCATTCAAGCAGAATGAGAAGAGATAGTCACAGACCTAACAACAATCTGCAACAAGATATAGCATACAGAAGAACAGCCCACACATGGACTCAATCCTTGGCCATCGTGCTCCCAAAGAAAGAAAACCTACAGTTATGCCAAAACAATATAACCATGAAAATTGATCAGTCACCTGATCAAAGTCATTCTGTAAACAATTCTCAACAGACTAATGCCTCAAGCAAAGAAAATTAATGCCGAAGAACACCACACAACAAATCTTCAATCTCAGACTCCTTTCCAAGAAATACCTTCAGCATCAGTAAAATCTATACCACGTATTTATAGATTTAGGGTATGGTATGCAGCCTTATGGACAAATATGAGGACGCACAACATGAGCTCAAACCGGGTGAATGTTGTTGAGAACCTATATGACAAAGCCACTAGGTCTGTCATCATCATTGTCAAGAGAGGAGATTGATTTCTTCAAAATTTTCCTGGAAAGGAGCATGATGACAGGCGAACTGTCATGATAACAGGAATAGCAAGACCAAACTCCGCCTCGCTGATGATATTGGTTTAGCAAGAGATAAAACCAGAACTGATTGACTCTATTGAAAGCCCCAACACAACCTCCACAGCATACAGTATGGAGATCAGCGCCGAGAAAACCAAACGGATGACAGACAAAACAATGGCATCAATGCAGAAATAAACGTCAGTGGAAACAAGCTAGTAAGAGTCACATACTTCAAGTACTTCTGGATGAATTATCACATATAAAGGCTTTAAACCAGAAATACTTTGTGTGACAAATTGGCGGCGTTCAAAACACACCAACCTCTTTCTCTACGGTTCGTTGCTAGGGAATGACCTCCGCGGTGTAATTTACCCAGTGTGGATAGATATAAAAAAGAATGCAGAACACTGAACAAGTATATTGAAGAAATAAACACAACGAGCCCCCTTTCAATGAAGAAATATAAAATTTAATCAGTTTATCAACAGAATTTAAAATAAAAAGAAATCAAATAGTTGGTTACAAAGAAGGGAAATTGTACTAACATGTACTCAAATAAAAATACAATACAAATTTCTTTAAAGGCTACAATTACTTTTAACTTTAATGTTCTATCTTCATTGCCAACGAGATGTGACCTTTGAGTGCAACGATGAGAGACTTCATCACCTATTTTATGCGGACATCAAGACTTCCGTTCGTCCCTGCTCTGCCGATCTTTGTCTAGCTGTTTCGTCTTGGACTTTTGTCCGTCAAAATCTGATTTAACAATCGTCTCTGGACTTAGATTTCGGCTTAAAATTTGCTCTGGTTCTGTGATTGGTTCAGGGATTTCTCAGATGAATCAGAAAAGCTGTTTCCTTCAATAGATAAAATGTCTCGCAATAGACAATAGGTCACATTCCCAAGTATATCTGCATTTTTACATTAATTCGACTCAGAAAACAAAAGGCATAAATTCTGCCGCATGAACGTTAACTAACTCTCTGTTTACATAGTCGGTCAATGCTTGTCCTGAACTTAATTCGGATCACGCTAGGGGTGGTCAATTAAATTCAACTCAACCGTATGAACCCGTATGTAACCCCCCTTGACTTCTTACTCTACCAATCTAGCAGTGTTAAGTTACATATGGCTTAGACCCTCAGATCTAACTATTCTAAAATAGTTTACTCGACCAATTAAATATTACAAACTAGCATATAGATATACACTTAAGTGATCAATTAAATATTACAAACTAGTATATAGATATACACTTAATATTAGGTCATACTCATTTGAGACAGAGTTAATCCATAAACCTATGAAACATTACCCATCATTCCTTAAGCTTAATTCATGAAAATTCCTAATCACTCCTATGTAT
Organism: Potamilus streckersoni; assembly: GCA_016746295.1. Classification (NCBI taxonomy): domain Eukaryota; kingdom Metazoa; phylum Mollusca; class Bivalvia; order Unionida; family Unionidae; genus Potamilus; species Potamilus streckersoni. Next base: position 319,282 of record JAEAOA010002211.1, read on the forward strand.
TAAAGATTAAATTACATGCAATCTTGTCAACTAATCTAATGAACTTTTAATTACGTTCAATCTTGCCAATTCTCCAAATGAATTGATAGTTAGAAAATCAAAGAAAAAAATGTCGTGACTAGCATTTCATTAAAATCCTGCAAAATGAAATCATACATACATACATCATATCAAGAATACATTTGCAAATAGATCAACAAATGAAATAACATATTAAAATCGGGAAACTAAGATTGCGTACCTTTTGCCATTTTCTTTATTCGTTTCCACGAACCTCACGTATAGTCCGTCTCCTAATAGAGACATTTATCTGACCCCTTACTCTATAAAGAAAACGTACTTTTTATGAATTCGAAGGTAGAGTTTGTCTACTCGCTGAGACAACTCTCACGCTTTACTGCCAAATCACGAGATGACGTCTTCCACGCTTCTCCCGGAGTCTCGTCTAGCTTTCATCGCAAAAGATTGAAGACTGAAGAATTTTCCTAAAGTAAAATCTTTAATTTCTTACAGAATTACGCCCATAACACCGTATTAACCAATTGGAATAGACTGTATCCTAAATCTGATCCGTAGAATTTTTTGATTGACAAGACAACTAAACACATAATCATGCCATAATTAACGTTCCTTTGAACAATCACTTACGGCAAGCTTTCCCCTTTAACCGGTCGATTTTGGGAAAGGGTCTTATGTCATTCTCTTTTACCATAGCGTATGACTCGGTCAAGTTACGTTGGCTGGAACGAATTCCCTTTTGACGTTCAGAGATGAAATGAAAATAATCATCTAACTATCTCTAGCCCTTTCTACTTTAATTAAGTTGACTTTGATACAATTCCTTTAACCAATGCTTCTAAGAGTTTTCAAAATTCGACACATCACACTTTGCAACATTGAGCAGATAACAGTAGCTATAACAAGGTTGAGACCAATATAAAAAGATACCAACATTGCTTTTGGTTACAAAATAAGGTTGATAAGCTCGATTGTTATAGCCATCTTTCTGTGTACATGTGAAATATGGACGCTCACATCAGATGTACAAAGATGGATTTAAACATTCGAAATTAGATGCTACAGCAATATCTTGAGCAGCTCATACATTGACCATGTAACCAATGAAGAAGTTGACAATTGGATCCAACAATCCATCGGATGCTATGAAGACATCTTGAATACTGTAAAAACAAAACGCAAACTGAAGTGGTGCGGTCATGACTCAATATCATCTGTACTGGCAAAACAATCTTGCAAGGCAAAGTGCTAGGATGCAGAAGAAAAGGCAGACAGAAAAAGAGGTGGGAAGACAACATTACAGAGTGTTCCGGCATGGGATTTGGAAATTCCCAAAATGCAGAAGAGAACAGAGAAAGATGGAGAGAATTGGTTGTAAAGTCGGCTGTGGTGCACCAACGACATCTTGGATTAAGGGATTGGTGACGATGGCGGTGATTTTAGTCACAATAATATTGTTATTGCAAAAATGGAAGGCATCTTTGTAGTCTGTAAAGACAACCCCAGTGATTTTGTATGTGATAATAGCCACTCCTCTAATAGATTAGTCAAGGCAGTTTGAATTTGTCTGAGATCGATATAAAAGATTTCATTTAACGTGATAAAGAAATAGCTGGGTACACGTATGCTTTTTTTTAAATGATTGAGATGATAGAAATTGTTTTTTTAATTTGATGAGCCATAATTGTATCTGCCTTTCCCAATAGAATGAATGTTGGCTTGCTTCGAGGCTTATGAACAGCTGGTTGTAGACTCCATTTATTCCTATATCCTGTATTTGTCGTAACTTCGTTAGATCAGATTTATTTGAAAACTGGAAACCAACAGTAGTTAAAGAAAAATGACACAAATATTGCGAATATCAGATAATCGTAATATGATTATTTGATAACACGAGATCAATGGGTGGCAAAATATGTATTCATATTTGTTAAAGAAAGTCCAAGCTTTCGTTTGTAGTTACAAGAGTCATTTAAGAGAGAGAGAACATAAATATATATGCACACACACGCACGCACACACACATACACATATTATATATATATATATATATATATATATATATATATATATATATATATATATATATATATGTCCGTTAGTTTTACAGTTCTAGAACAAAATCTGAGTATCTTAGTTTGTTTTATTTCCGACATATTACGATTTTTCATAAACTGACAATAGAGTTACTCATGTCCGCGAATAAAACTCTGAAAAACAGCATCCAGGTCAAATTATGTTTCTTGACTTTGCAGGTCCACTCTCCATCCCTGCTTACAAAAGCTAACACCAAGAAAAAAAGAAAGAATAGGCAAATTCTGAGTTGTATAATTAAACGAATAAACAGTATTCCATCTTAAATTATAAATACGTAGCCCCCAACTCGACATTGCAACAACACAATTGGAAAATTTTGCTACAGTTCGCAGTTGGAAGGTATAGTTGAAATTTAAATAAAATGTAAAAGCAGCTTGCGATCCTAAATCATAAACTAGCATATATATATATATATATATATATATATATATATATATATATATATATATATATATATATATATATATATATATATATATATATATATATATATATATATATATATATATATATATATTCAAACTTTACTATCGGCCTGTATACCTTATTGGCAGTGTCTTTAATTTTAAGCTTAATTTACAAAAAGAAATGCTAAATAAAATCTCGGGTAAGGCGATTATATGAATTTAATGGTAATATAAGTGCAAGCTTCTTACGTCTTATGTGGTAACACATTGTCCAAGGACAACAGCTGACTTTATTTTAAATAGAATGACGAATGTGTAGATATTTGCCTAAAAAATGGAAAAGTCAGTTATTATTGTTCAATTACGAAATATGAGGGAGTTTGACCTAAGTTGACATGTTGGGGATGCGGAGCTTTGATATTCAAAATACGAAAGCCTAATATATAAATATTAACTGGATTTGTGCACCAAAGACGGTCAATCTGCATTTAATTATCTCGGTCGTTTACCCTGTCTGTTTATTTGTTATCTTTGCACAGATGTAGCTATTTAGATAAATCAATGCATATCCCTTTGTCATGCTATTAAATGCGCTTACAGTGAATCATATGCATGATATTCATTTTGTAACTCAACGGTAGTTTCAAATTATTGCTGGATTAATAATAAACAGAAACATTTTATCTTTGGTATCGCTCTACAGTCCATTAGTCACTAGTCCATTGGTATCGCTAACAGTTTTTGTATTATTAATTGTACAGTTTACGTAGTCTGTCAAAATGTTAGGTTTAAAATAAATATCTAATGTCTGCACAAGTTATTTGCATTCTGAACATTATCTGACATATTAAAACCTCACAAAATTTCTATGAAACTTTCTGTGTCAAATTCTTTAAATATTTGCACCTTGTCCCTTTGATAAGAATCACATCCTCGTGTCTGATCATTTTATAATTTGTTTACATGTGTTATCATCATTCGTCAGCTTATATATATATATATATATATATATATATATATATATATATATATATATATATATATATATATATATATATATATATATATATATATATATATATACTCCTTTAACTGATTCTTATGCATTTATCATAAACGGTTAGCAATGTGCCAAAGTGGAAACATTTGTCGGGACGAGCATGGAATATTTAACCTAATGATGTGACAATTTTCTCTGAGTCCCCCATGTCCTCTGCCAGACGTTGGCACAAAAAATAATAAAGATAGATATTTATGTCTCATCAATTATTAAATTTTAACGTTATTCCTGAATAATTATTATCGAAATTATGTTAGGATTTAAAAAACTTTAAAATCTTTTTAAGGGCCAAGTTTCTTTCTTCTGTTCGAGCTATCAATACTCAACATTTGTATCAAACCGACTGACATCCTTTATAATTCTAATAAAAACATACTTTCTTTTTAGATACTAATTTGAGCTTTCAAATTGAGTGAGAAAATCAATTCAAAATAGTCGAAATGTCTCTTATGTGAGTGTCCTCTCAAATTTGGAGAAGCTCGTGTACATCCGTAAACAATTTCATTGTCTCAATATTAAATTACGACTGTAAACATTTAAAGAACAAGTAAAGTCAACACAGATTAATCAAGGCAAATAGTTATTATGATAAATAGGAGAGTCAATAAAAAGATAAAATAGACTCTACAGTACCGACATCCAGTTTGCATTATTTTTACTTTATTAGAACAATTGTCACGAGGAAAACAAACTAATTATTAAAATAAATTTTAATTTTATATCTACGTCAGATATTTATGGCTGCTATGTGAGAATTAATATTGTGTGAGTTAATACAGTATTATGACTTAATCTGAATACGTATATTCAAATTATAAATGTTCATGTTCACATTACAGTGAAGATTTTAAAATATGATTCTTGTGATATTCTCGATAAAAAGACTACGACCTTAATAATTTAATTGTCTCCATTGCCTCATCTAAGCAAAGAACATTTTTAGTACGAATACAAAAAAAATGGAAATACCAGTTTCAAGCTAGTATCTGTATTGTAGAGCCTGTTTTACCTTTTGATTGACACTCTTGTTTCTCATGCTAAACAATAGCTTTTATTTGTTTCATTTAATCTGTGTTTACTTTACCTTTTCATTTAAGGTTCACAATAGTAATTTTGACATCGGTTGGAAACGCATATTAACATTGTTACAAATATTGTCTGTAGAATAGCCACAAACTACTTGACTAATGACAACATATAACTATGACAAACATTTACGCATTAACTTCCTCCATCACTTCTTCGCACGCCTTTTCTTTGTTTTTTGTGATCATTTCCCCTACCATCTCCCTACCACAACCTCTACAAAATTTATTTTTAATACAATCTAAGCCAAGACAATTTTCTCTTTATTTAGTCAAATTTGCACATCTCGTCCCTCCCCCCTTTCAGCCATTTGTTTTAAATACACGCAATAACCACTTTGCAGAAGAAGCTGATACAGACAATGACAGTGAACGAGCTTTAGCAAGAATGACATTTTGCTCCTCCAAAACTTGATACCTCGGTAGCCGATCGCTTTTGCATTTAACAATTTGATTACCACATGGCCCTAAACCGAACATTTTCCAATTCATGTGCGGGAGGGGATATGTTTGGGTGGAGGCTGAAATTTCTTAAGCAAGTATATTTCAGACCGGTTGCTGCAAATACAGTATGGTTTTTTGTTGTCTAAACGTTCATGTTAGTAGGATTTTAACCAAATTCACAATTCTGTAGAATTAACACAAAATAAATCAGGTTGTATAATAACATCGTTAAAAAAGGATGTCTGTCCGAAAAGGGCCTTTGCCTATATATACTTTCATGTTTACACTTTAGTATTTGTAAGAAGTCTAGGATCTAATACAGTTTCATTGTTCTTTTATCGTTCTAAAAATGAAAAAATCTCAGCGTTGAGGAATGTGCATATTAATTTCAATTCTCTATATTCTTTTTGCATCTATTGTATCTTTTGTCTTCTACTTACTCTTTTATGAGCCAGTTTTTATTAATATTGTTGTTTTTGTGTTTGATTTTTTAAGAGCCAGTTTTCTTTAATGTTGTTGCTTTCGTTTTTGTTTTCTGTGTTTTGTTTTCGTCCTTGCAACCAAGCAAGGTTGTTTGGTTTGGTTTTATTTGCTCTCTTTCGTCAAGATGCACTGAGCTTTGCGAATCATAACATTAAAAAGGGTTCTTACCATTCTGACCCTATTCTTTTATTCTGTTCATTCTTTAATGATAATTCTGTAACATTTCACTAGTTAGCTCAGTTTGAAGGTTCAGTTTAATTTATTTAACGGTACCTTGAACTCGGATTTAGATCTTTTGCATGTAGAATAGAAGAAATGAAACTTGTCTCCATAAAATGTATGAGATTGGTCTTTATTTTATTTCCTCTGTATTAACATGGCAAGGCTACAATATTTGTATATTTGTGTTCTTACTAATCTACAAATTACAGTTACAGAGCTATAGGAATTGAAAACAATAAAATGCCAATTTTATCGAACGTATTAATTATTATGAAATACTTTCAATATGCAATACCCGAAAAACAATATGCAATACCCTAAAAACTGTATTACGTGAATACATTTCCTTCGCTGCGGCCCGAAGAGGAAGCAGTAATGGTGATATTGATCAACGAAAAGTAACAAAAGTACTCCAGAGCCACGTTTCATGCAGCAACGTAATTTATCGCTCATAATTTTAGTAAGTTTGAAGTGTAAGGAAATAGTATGCTATTTTGTGTTTCAGAATGATAGTCGTAGAAAAATTTAATACGTATAAAAGTCATTTTTTTGTATCTAAGATAAAGATCGGCAAAATCTATTAGTGCACCTGCAATATACCTACAACGTGATAGAAAGATGACGACAAGAATGGCAATACAATGACGAAAAATATATACATATTTGGTCATATTGAATGAAATATGTGAATTACATCTTTTTTAAGACAATAGGGTGCCTCTGTGTGCTTATTGAGTGACTGATTTATAATGCTGACGTCCCTAGGCTCTGTCGATGTTGCTGCACCCACTTTGTCTGCCTAAAAAGATCTTTAAACCAGAACCGTTAAAGACCATTTAGTCTTTAAATAATGGAAATGTTTAGCCAGGGTGTTGTTTTAATTAATTTAAATAAAATAATTACATTTTTAACAAAGCCATATTTTCATACTTTAAAGCTGCAGCCATTGAATTTTACCGACCTACGTACTTTGTCCGTCTGTTAGGAAAACCACTGGTGTGTGTGTGTGTGTGTGTGTGTGTGTGTGTGTGTGTGTGTGTGTGTGTGTGTGTGTGTCAGGTTGTTGAAATTTATGTTCATGAATGTTCTAAAATGAACTTGTTGACGGAAACGGTTAGGTCATACAGCTTTATGTATCTATATTTAAATGAGTATCCAATCACTACACGTTATTTATCGACTTGTATTTCCTTGAAATATACGAACGTATATGTAAGTATTCAGGCAGTAGTTTTCAACGACAATCCAGCTATACGGAGGGTAATGATGTGACGTAAATGCAATCATGTGCATCATCCATTACCTTCTTAACTTTTTACGTATTATTGCAATACAAGAAAATTTTTTAATTAGTTTATAATTTAACCTTTGCTTCATTTATGTGCATTCTATTGCAGAGAGAGAGAGAGAGAGAGAGAGAGAGAGAGAGAGAGAGAGAGAGAGAGAGAGAGAGAGAGAGAGAGAGAGAGAGAGAGAGAGAGAGAGATGCACCATTCATTCGTGCTTTGACACTTCCTTCCTGTTGATAGGCTGGCCCAACTCTGGATAAAATTACATCGTATTTAATGGGATATGCAGTTAAGGAATAGTCTCAAAATGATCTCTCTCTCTCTCTCTCTCTCTCTCTCTCTCTCTCTCTCTCTCTCTCTCTCTCTCTCTCTCTCTCTCTCTCTCACACACACACACACACACACACACACACACACGCCATAAATAATTAGATCAAAACAGAATTAAGTTAGTCTGTATATCTGATTAATATTTTATCTATATAAAATAAACTTGTTTTCTAAATTGTATTAGCAGAATACATTAATCAAAGAAATAAATAATCGCAAACTATTAGGTTATTGTCTCCAGTTATTAGGAATAAGTACAGATAATTCAAGGGTAGTATTATCTTCGTGTCTATTGTATCCACTACGCTCTACAATTCTGAATGTTTGCTACCTGACTGAAACAGTAGAAACCAGTTATGTGTTTGCAAAATGCATATGCCATCTCTACTGAAAGTTCTCGATATATCTAAATAGAAGTAAAGTCATGTTCCAATCAGGGACATATGTATGTAAATATATCAACTGAATATCACTTGCCTATGTCAGTCAGCGAGGGCATATTGACTTCTGTCTATATGTATCGAGAAGGATTTTAGTAACAATGAGCAACAACTTATACAAATTAATGTCACAAGCATATTGTAGTCTATCTATTAAATTAAGACAAAACCAGTGAGAATCATAAGAAGTTTAGTACAGATAACATAAGAGTCTGGCTATGTAATCATTGTGTCGATTAAACTTTTGTGCAATAGATAATTGGAACTCAATACTGTAGTCTAATGCGGATAATACCTGCCAAAATTTTTCAAAATTTTTCATTTTAAATATTCTATAAAAAAACAGAAGTCCCTTTAATATTACTTTTGTGTCTAAGCTAAGAACCAATGAGTCTCCATGAAAGAATTCTCATTAGCCATTATAAAAAAACATTTATTAATTCCAGTTTATTGAAGATACGACTATCGGACGATAATGACTACGCTTCTGACGATGATATTCGTTTACATCATGAAATATTTACAGTATCACAAGCAGAATTAATTTTAAGTAATGAATGGTAGCTATGGAATATACTTAGACTAATGGCTTAGATTTGTAGACTCTTGATTTATGTTTTAACTAGCATCAATATATTCTATGACACACTGGATGGAATACAACTCCGGCATACCGTATATAAAAGGGTACATTTTGACGGAATTTCATTATAATAGGTGGTATACTCTCTCACTCCTTTACAGTTTCTGTTTAATCAATAAAGTAAAATGATATGCATATTAATGTTTGCACGTTAGTCTTTTACAGATAACTTTTGTAAATACGTTTAAAAGTAGATTAGTATGAGAAAGACCCATCATACAATATATATTTGAACGACAGGGAGGATTTAAATAGAATGTTCTAAGAGTCTTGCTCTCTACAAACATACAAACAACAACTTGCATTTACTCCTGTCTGGGACTTGCCGCAAAGTTGCGTAAAGATGTAAGATAACCTTGAGAGAAAATGTACGTAGTTCTTGTTCTTGAAACACCAAAAATCACGCGCAAAAGTCGTACATAAAAACTTAAGAAAATCTTCTGCGTACACTGTTTTGCGAAACGGTTTCCTCGTGTAACCAAGGGAAATCGACTTGAATATCTTTGAATATTTATCAAATAGGTGAAAATCCTTATACTTAAAAGACATAATATTAAGGTTTGAAAACACCTAGCTTGCTTATAATATGTGAGCATGTTCTTTTATTTTTTAGAAGCGTATAATCATGCCATATTTTTATTACTTTACTTTATTCGCCAACCACATTCTCCAATGACGTCACTCAAATGATTATTCTGGACAGTTTGAAATGCCTAGGAAGTGTTATCTCCAGCGATGGATTTGCTTCAGAAGGACATCTCGAACAATACTCTACCATCGCAATGTTATACTATGCACCAAGCAGAAAATGCATAAGGTAATGGTCGTCATCCTCCTGCTCTCTATCCCTGGAATCCGGTGGCAATATAAGGTTACCACTTCAAAATCATAAATAATGCCAAAAACAACAATCATCGAGGCACTACTACTCTAGGCCCATATTCGCTGGTCAGGCTATGTTATCAAAACCGATGGCACCCTTTTGCTGAACAGCTCTTTTTGGGGGAAAAGGCACATGGCTGAACAAACAAAGGCTGACCACGTAAGCCAATACACCAAGCTAGACAGCCTAAAGTGGTGGGGTCTCAACCATCGGAGCAAAAACGATCAGCCCAAAACAAGCTGGAGTGCTTTCACTTTTAAAGCCTCAAGTGACCTTGAAAAAGATTGCCGGTTCCAGTGATTACAAGTGACTACCAATATTCTGTCTGTCATCGACGATACAAGTCAATTGGAACTGCAGAGCTATCTCCGTGGCTACACATGATTGCACCGACCCACCCTCACCCCCCACACACACACATACACACATATACACTCTCCTTCTCTTCAAATTTGAAGGACTGCCATTATACTTTATTTATATAACCAACTGTTTCCTTTGAATCATGCAAAAATGTACGGAACCAGTATAATACGAACATTGTTTGTTTCAGACTAATAAATCTGTTAAATATTCGAAAAAAGTGGGCTTCAACGATAAAGAGTACGTATGACTGAAAAATGTTAGCGTGGACGAAATCTTTAGGCAGTGGCAGGCAGTGGCAGGCGGACATTTATACATACTTCTGTATAACATTCAGACAAAAACGATGGCTGTAAAATATTCATTGCAGAGAAAATACCAGCACTTTCTAGTTCTGTCGATGAAAACATCTAAAAAAAATTTATAATCATGCATTACAGCCATTTGAATATATAATGTTTGCTTTTAAGTATCTGACTTGTGGTTTTTGATACAAATCTTGATTGTATAAAAATGTTATTCTCAATTCAGATGGCAGCTTTATTTAATGTTCTTATAAGTGACTGAAATCTGGGTGGACTTTCAAAGTTCGTAGCTATTTAACAAATATATTGTTAATTCAGTTTAACGCAGATGAGAATACCTTATTTCTACAAGACTCTTGTTATTTTTAGAAGCATTCTACTATTAGTAGTAAGCAGGTAAAATCAATTTGAATATGGAGTGGAGAAAAACCTCAGACTTAAAATTACACACACCAAGGCTTTTTGAAAACATGCTGCATGCTTGTAACTTTTCAAATCGATTACTTTATTTCAAATAAAAAGCTTACAATTCCATTACACATGTATATATTCCTAGAAAACAGAAAATACTCTTTCAGAAAGAAAATTGTATGATGACTAATATAAAACCTCGTCTAACAACTATACATGCTAACTGCTTGCTTCTAAAATTCAATTTAATCTTTGATTCTCTTTTAGACAATATTTTTCTATCTTTCTTCCATTAGAGTCTATTTGATTTATTTTTGATGGTCATTACTTACTTAAGATTTTAAGTAATTAAATCTCCTAAAATTTAATTTGCTATACATAAGTTAGTTATATTAACGATTAGGTTTTACTCATTCCAAACATATTTTATCCTTGGAAATATTTTGTTCTAATTTTTTTCAGTCCTATCCTTTCTTTGCGTTAAATCGTATATAAATAATCCTATTTCATTATTCCATATAGATTTGGACCTTAAACCTTTATGGAAGCAGGTGTTACAACTGTAAGATAAATAACGGAAAGTGCATCGCACCTTAGTGAATAAGGGGCAAACCATTATAAAAGCACTGTCTGTGAAGTTTTAGAGGCAGAAGGACTTTTCATCCCCCATTGCCTGGTCAGTTTATTACACGTTAAAACATCTTCTGAATAGACAAAGATGGGGTGGAGTAAAACCACATTGACAGTGGTTTTCAGCTTGTTCATTGCCTCCCGTAAGTCTATTATTATTATTATTATTATAATATTATTATTATTATTATTATTATTATTATTATTATTATTATTATTATTATTATTATTATTATTATTATTATTATTATTATTATTATTATTATTATTGATTATGTCACTAATGCTGTTGTTGTTATACTACAGTTACTATTACCACAACACTTAATAATACAATAGATTATGGATCTCATGTTGATATATGTTGTTAATGTTGTTGTGAGGTTTGACGCCATTTTTCTGTACACTATAGGCTATACATGGCGGACAGTATTAATGGCGGAGGAAGAAACCGGGAAATCACCGGAAAGAACCACCGACCCACGAGAAGCTACTGGCAATCTTTCTCACATATCCACATTCGCCAAATCTTAGACTCGAACCCACTCAGACAGAGGTGAGATTACAATGATCCGTAACGGACAGTGCTTTAGACCACTTGGCCACTCGGCCTCCCTAATATAATATTATTTACTTAAATAATAATAATTTTAGATATAATATTACACAACTACAAACTAGGACACCTTTCATGGGCGCATTTCCATCGTCTCTCGAGACTAACGGAAGCCAACAATATTATTTACTAAAATTCTAATAATGTTCATTGTACCGCATATGTAATAACACAACACGGCGTCAAAAGTGGGCGACTGGGCATCATTAAAGGCAACGAGATCATGTCCAAGGCAAATTTATTTGGACAATTCACTATCCTTTTGAATCGCCAATTGAACAAAATATTTTAAAATATCGACGAATTTTAAAAAATAGAATATTACATATTTGTATATATGACGTACAGAGCTTGGAGGTAACCATTATATCTATATTTATATCACAGGAATTTCTGCGTGGTAACTCTTACTTTCCAAAGATGTGTGCGATATTAACTCTTACAATTTGAATATGTGACTCGCTAAGGTTCGCAAAATGTAAAAAATCCATCTCATTTAACAAATTTCATTTAGAAAAAGAATGCATGTGGCATCTGCATTTTATTCTAAAGTAAAATCGTCTCGTTTCTCCAAAAGGGTAGTATGCATGTTCAACAAATCTTGGGATCATGGAGGTCTTGAAATATGCAATACATGAAATTTTCAGTATACTATAGTTCAACTACTTTCGCCCTCTAACACACACACACACACACACATCATATATCATATCATATCATAGCATATCACATATCATATATCATATCATATCATATCATATCATATCATATCATATCATATCATATCATATCATATCATATCATATCATATCATATCATATCATATCATATCACATCACATCACATCACATCACATCACATCACATCACATCACATCACATCACATCACATCACATCACATCACATCACATCACATCACATCACATCATATCATATCATATCATATCATATCATATCATATCATATCATATCATATCATATCATATCATATGGTGAATAACAGTCCTTTCATGCGCACTGGATCCAGCAAGGGATCATATGTGTCAGGGATTGATTGAGATAGATGCAAGAAACTGACGACGAACAGAACAAATATTTCTCACTATCCGCAACAAGTCTATATAGGTTAGTTGAGACATAATGCATCTATAGGTCTAATTCATGTAGAGACAGCCATGTAGATTTTTACAAGCACAACGCTTTATATGTTTTATTTGTTTGTGTTTTGTATATGCCTTTGAAAAACAGACTCATTAAGACGATACTAGTTTTGAACTGTATATGTGTGTGTGCAATTATATATATATATATATATATATATATATATATATATATATATATATATATATATATATATATATATATATATATATATATATATATATATAGATATATATATATATATAATCTTTTAAAATTCTGAATTAATAAATTACAGATTTTGTAATATTCGCTTCCGAAGTAAAGTTACGCATTCTATTTTTATGATGATGACTATGGTAATAACGACGACGACGATGCTGATGACGATAATGATAATTATGGTTTATGAGCAGCAGTAATAATTGATAACGCAAAAATGTAAAGCAATACAATTATTGTCAAGAACAGCGACAGCAAATAGTAGAATATGATGAAAAAGGAATAAGAACTACTACTACAACTACTCTTCGAAAACAATATAAAAACTAATTTTCTTTTTTTCATTCTAGAATATTCTAATGTGATACTTGCTCAACCACCAGAGGGTATGTACACGTATGTATGCGTGTGTGACTGTGTGTCCCCAATCCTCCTTTTTCTGTTTCGAAGTCCTTCCTTAGTGCAACGTAAATACAACAGTTGGACAAAATATACTTTTCTTTTTATAGAACCTTTGATTTTAAGTAATTCTTTTTAGATGATGATTTTTTTAAAAAATATTTTTATTATTTAATAGTAAATATTTAAACATATTCAGCATTTGAATCTTATCATGCGATGGCAAAGCTCGCAATTCAAATGGCCATGGCCTATCAACAGCACGAACTCAGAAAGGAAGAGTTGGACAGAGACTATACTTGAGGTAGTTTCGTTTTCTCATCATAAGGAGATAATCAGTTCCTCAGGTGTGTCTTCATGAGAAACAGACCTGTATTAATGACCACTTTCCTCCAGTTATCATAGGAGAGTGCCGGAAAAAAATCTCAGTGTATTGTCCTACCATAAAGAACAAAATGGTATGAATATAAGATTGGTTAATGGATATCATGTTAATCAAACTAAAATAAATACCATTGACCTTGATAAACCAACAAAAGATTAGCATTAAAGTCCAGGAACAAATAGACGCACTGGTTTTTTTGATTGTACGACAGAATGATTGTTGATTGCATAATCTCAACGATATGACGTATAACCTAACTTTAAAAATTTAGTATTCAGTTCATAAAGCTGATTCCAGTCATAGTGCAGACACTCGTTATAATGGGTCAAAAAGGTACACAAAATCTACATACATATTAATATTAATATTAATATCAATTTTAATATCATATGGTATAGTATTCAAAATCATGTCTTGATAGACATTTGTCGTTAAATATATCCTGCTCTTAGTCATTTGAACAGTTTGTTATTGTAAAATATGAATATTGATATTAAGTCATGTAAAGGTATGGTATTCTGGACAAGATTTGTAATATTATAAAACTGTAAAAAATATTAAGTAATATAATACACAATTATAAATATATTCTAGGTTTGTCATGTGCAAAATTGGCGTACATGTAGAAAATCTGTCCCCTCGTCCTTTTTATTTTGTTGATTGTCATGGAATAGTATTAATGTAATTCTAAATGAGTACACTTAAAATATTCGATGAAAAACAGAAAAATTTCTATAGGAAATTGTTTTGCGTTTTGCTGGAACCATTAGCGGATTATAAGCTAAACAAGCAAACTGTCTTAAATACGTTTAACGATTATTTTAAAAAAATGGAATTTAAAAGTTAATACAAAGCTAAAATTGTTCGAAGTCAATAATACATTGTTGTGTCACTTAGTACAGAACTGGAATGAAACAACAACAAGTTGTTCAAAGGATAAATCTATTGTAATTTTTAAATTATTTTTAATTAAAAAGTTAATTGTTGAGAGCTATTTTTAATTTTGAAGTTAACTTGGCGATATTATTCAGAACTCCAAACAACATCATCCCAAAGAAGAAAATAAATATGGGAAAATGTTTATTGAAACTACAGACTGTGCCTATGTACCTGAAATGAAACTGGACATGAATTCCATTGCCTTTTTAATATACTCTCTCCATTGAACAACATCATTATTATATTTAAACTCCTAATACAGTGAAATTAAAAACTATTTAATAATATTGCAAATATATCAAACCTGATACAATTATATATATATATATATATATATATATATATATATATATATATATATATATATATATATATATATATATATATATATATATATATCAAGTAAAGAATTTTTGAAACATTTCTTGTAAATATACAACTATTACAGGTCCTCTGATATGGCTCCGTCAAAAAGAGTGAAATGAAGGCTCTGTTCGCCACTAGGGCTAAGCTGTAGCTAGACAGTATATTTTGATATCGACATCTTTGATTTTCTAGTTTGCTTTTGGTTTTTGTTTTATTAACTAGTTTTTTTTGGGGGGGTGCGGTGGTGGTGTTATTCTTTTTTCGGTTTTTCGTATCTGGTGTTCACCAATTAAATTAAATTAAATAGTTTATTGTCATTGGTATGTGGATACTCGTAGTGTACTACATACTATAAATATTGCCTGGATATCAAATGTGATACGTACACCTTTAAGCATAAGCAAATAAAACGTAATCATCAAGGGCTACAGGAAGGGTTAGAGAAATATATGTTTATAACAAAGTACTGTAAACATGATAACCTATCTATTATTTTAAAAAATACAAACAAATTTAGCCAGAGAACATGCTGTGTTTCTATTAGTAGAAGTTAACAGTTTAATATACAAATTTAATGGCTTGTTTAATTCTGAAATATGTTTTAATTAAGTTTACATTCAGGTTAGTATATAAATGAATACACTAAAAGAACATTATAATCATCCTCAGTATCATAGTTGTCATATAGTACACTATTGCTTCCATATCTCCCAGTTTCAATTAAAAATTATGAGAAGAAACTTTTTTTCAAGGCTGATTAATGTTTATGGCCACACTAGAATTTACAATCTTCGATTACGAGATCAATTTTCATATATTTACATATCGAAATAGTTTGTCAGAATTTTATAATTTTTTTACAGTCTGATAGGATGAAATATGTAACCCTTTGTTTAAAAAAATGGAATAAACTTGGAACAATTTCGGACATAATTCACCATACACAGATCTATTTCAATTATCTCATAGAAGCATTAACCAGTTAATACTATTATTTGATTCACTTTCGGTAGTAAAAGCCCATATGCACTCCTCATTTCAATATCGACAGAATTTTAATTATAGTGCTATTTTTAACTAACTTTTAGAACTTTAAATATTTAAGTTTGATTATTCCAATTTCACAATGTACACCCAACGTCAAGATTGGATATTTTCAAACTTAACAAATATTTTCCCCAATATGGCACAAATGTCTCATCAACCTTGCCTATATAGAGTTTGTAACAATCTTGCTTATTTATGTGAATGCTCTTCATTATCCGTGTTGCGTATGCTAGGGAAATAAAAAAAATGCACTGACATCTTAGGTGATATAGAATTCATATAATCCTGTGATCATCATGTAGTTGGTTAGCTCTTGTAACCGAAATTCAAAATCGGTAAATGTACATTTTTCAAAGTTATATGACATCAATAACACACTGGGTCACATAGCAATTTTTTTCTTCAGAAGCTCTTCATCAGGAACGTACAGAAGGAGTGAGTAATGGGCATTTACATTAATTTCACGTTTATTGATACAACGTCCACCTGTTACTAGAAGCCTTTTACGAACCATGTTATCAGCACTCCCTCCCCATCCGATAATTTATCCTCAAATTTGGTACCCCAGTTAACCGCTTAGTTCTCCTTTATGGACCGGCCGTCCATTGAGTTATTTTAATTGGTTCTTTGAAGGATTACAATTCTAAAGTCTCTTGTTTATAAACTTGTTGCCCATACAAAAGAAAATAATGTAGACGAATAAAGTGTGACCGTAATTTTAATTTATCAGTCAGAGAGAGAGAGAGAGAGAGAGAGAGAGAGAGAGAGAGAGAGAGAGAGAGAGAGAGAGAGAGAGAGAGAGAGAACAAACGATATTTTTAAGAGAAAGTCTCACAAAATGTATGCAAATTGTAAATATGGAGTAAAATTGTTGTCGAAGTAATATATATAAATTGGAAATATGACTAAACCTTTCATATTCCATCATTCTCATACTGAGAGAAGTGCTATCATTTAGCGCAAAATTGATGAAAAGAACAAACTAACTTATTTTCGAAGAAATACTTTCTGTCGCTGTGTATTTCCTTATTATATTACAAAATGATAATCCTTTAACAAATATTAAACAAACCTAGGCATAACATAAATCAGAAAAGACAGTTTAGAACCTTTAAGCAAGATAACAAGATCAGTTTGGTAGCCATGTATTGTACACAAACTGCCACAATTTATGGAACCAACCTGGAGCATGATCTGTTTGTTAAATAAGAGTTCACCACTGTAACAAACTAGCTGTATCAACTTCACGGAGGGCTCTTAGCACCGCTCTCAGCGGAACTAACCATAGTCAAGCACTTTCAAATTGCACACCACGCCCCCCCCCCACCATAACACTACTTATAACGACACCAGGATGGAGGCTGCATACACACTATCAGAGGTCGCGAAACAATCTCAAGAGACTCTGAAGTTGTCAGAAAAACAAGCACCAGTAACAAAAATGAAGTTGGTCATTGATCCTATTCTCCATAAAGGACCCCAGCTTATTCTACAAGGTCAATAAAAAACCAAATGATAAGCAACTACGTGAATCATACGACCATAAAAGAAAATTGGATTGCAGTTGCTAACTCTGATGAGTACTGATTTAATAGCAGAACTGCAACCAGACTGTATGCCCTGTTTGATGCCACATCCAACAACCAACGCCCTCTTACCTAAGCTACTAACATAAGTTGGATTGAACTTTCTAGTCCATTTAGCGACCGATTGGCATCGTACAAGTTTTTACACAGTAGTGTCTCTAGATGGGTTAGCTAGATTTTGAGCACTAGCACTTTAACACTAAAATAATTTTATTCAGCTCTTCAAACAGGAAAGTACAATGACAATATGGACTATTTCGGACTGTGGTCATCACTCAGCACATTAGATAATGGCAAACTCTGCTTTGTTTATCAATCAGGTTTGTCTTTCCAGTCCGTTTAGGAAGTTATCCTATCCTTGTAATATATAGTTCTTTGCCTACTATGTATGCTGTATCCCCATACATCTCCTATTTCTTTAATAGGAATTGAATCACATTGCCGATTGAGGCTTCCATTCTACATTATCTATAAGTGGAAAGCTGAAGGTCTTTCATAATGTCAAATATAAATTGTCTCAGATCTCCATTTTCGTCATGATTAAGACCTTTCAACAGCTTCTAATGAAACTGTACAGTTGCCTGTACATTTTGTCTTATGCATCCACATCTTGAGGATACCAAGCTGTATCTAACTGACTGTTTGGTGAGGCGGATCAAAGGGGGTTGGGATGGAGAAGCGGAAATTAGCTCCAAACAACCGGAAAGTTTCTAATGGACATTATCTTTACTGTGAGATAATTATAATTATGCCCTGAACATCTTCAAGGGTCTTTCATCCTGGATCATCCCTAAAGGGTTCCATCCAGCGGACCCCTGCCTCATGTTTTACCTCCCTACCCCAAACGCTATTTGTTCAGTCGCCACAGGTTTCATTCGCGGACTAATGCTTCCCCATTTCATTCAGAACTACTTTCCCGTTGAATGTAAGTAACTTGATTACATTATTTGTGAACACTACAAATCTTCTGACACCTGCTGTCAGAATAAGCCGAAAGCATAATGTATTGCTTATTAGAACAGGCAGCAATGACCTTAAGTTATATTAATTATTTCACTTAATCAAGCCCAAATAAATGCGGCATGAAGAACCCGCTAAAAATATATTAATCGAAGACAGAGGAACATTAATCCATGTTAAAGATTGCAAGCTTCATGTACATAATGATATTTCGGTGGCACTGGTACGAAGTTGGAGTACTGGCGTATGCCGCGGGAAACGGCAACTTTGCAACAGAACATGTAATTACTAATATCTACATCACACATGCTCTCAATACATTTTGGCACTGGTGCTCGATCATGTCGTAAATGTTATATCGGAGTAAAGTCGCGTAAGCAATTTTGGCGGCCATGTGTAACTAACTGTATATTATCGTGAGCGTAGGATAAGACTTGCAAACACGTCTGTCACGGAAAAAGTCAACACGCCCGTCAAGGAAAAGGTCAATGACGTCGTTAAGGTAAAAGTCGACGCACCACTCCGATGGCCTAAGTGGGTAAAGTCCGCCTCGGATGCTGGAGGTCGGGGTTCATACTCGAGTAATACCAAAAAAAACTTGTAAAACTGGTACTAGCAGCTGCCTCGCTTGGTGCGCAGCATTAAGATTTTAGTGTTAGGACTGTTCTACCTGATGTTAGTATAATGTGACTGGGTGGGACATAATGCTACATATCTGCAGCATGACCCCCCAGTGATAGACATCACTAGAAACTGTCACACTGCAGACATCGTAGCGATATGACTAAATAATTTTTAAAGCTACGTTAAATCTCTCTCTCTCTCTCTCTCTCTCTCTCTCTCTCTCTCTCTCTCTCTCTCTCTCTCTCTCTCTCTCTCTCTCTCTCTCTCTCTCAGACACACACACACACACACACACACACACACACAAACACAAACACACACAAGATTTCTGTTTTTTATGAATATTTATTAGTAAATAAATAATTATAGGATGTTGTGGTTTTCCTGATACGGGCATGCCTTCTGTGAATTAACTTAAGCAATTTTCGCGAGGAATGATACTAAGCGGAATGACAAAGACGTGTATACGTACAGTATTAGGACTGGCAGGTGAACCATGTCAGGCTATAAGGCACTTTCACATATGAATTAAAAGAATGCTGAAGTAAATAGTAAATCAGCTCAATCCGAGCACAAACATGGAAAAAGATACCACGTGGTACAGCATGATCGAGAATCCTTACATTATTAGGATATATTCCAGAGAAGTCGCGATGAATTGTATGGCAACATTTTGCACCGCGCACTTAACCATGTTACCGCGCAATTCTCGCAATTCAATACGAACCAGCATGTGGCGCTGCGAAGATTTCCTCAAACCCGAGAATCATATATTCTTGATGAGTACTTTACTATACCGCTTTTCACGAAAACTAAAGTTTCTAACAATGGTCTAAAAGCATGGACGTGAACTTTCGCAGTTGCAGTCGTGTTATATTGACCATCGGGTATGTTAAGGCCATCAACGAGGAAATCAATAAATTTGTTGTAACAATACTTAGAACATTTGATAATTACACACAAGAAGGTTCAGGACGGATTCTTTCCAGATGTATGGCAGTTCAGTTTGCTATTTTCCGTACATCTCTTTGCGCACATAAAGTTTTACTTCAACGTTCAAGTATATTCCACCGCTGACAGGATTAATTGTGAAAAGCAAAGACAATCGGTGTTTTGATCTTATCTGCGTTGCACTCACGGGCAATAATAGTTTATATCCTTTAAAATATAATAAACATCAGAGCACTCGAGTTTCGTAACCTTGAATTTCCAGTACAGGTTTCTAAAATTGTACTTGGAAAGCTTTAATGATTCGACCATATCATCGCCGTAAATGTGGTTAGTTGGAAGAAAGGCCTTCATTCAATTCGACCACGAAAAATGAAGCTTAAACGTTGACTAAACTTCTTTTGAGCCTCTATTCTTGAGCAACATAGAAACGGAGGGCGGATATAATATCTCAGTCGGCGTGGTACCATTATGTGTATAGAAGATTTTCAATGAACAGTTTTCAGGCACAGGAAACACGTTGGAAGAAAGTTTGAATGTCGACGCTGCATGGATGTATTTAGCAATCAATAGCTGCTTGACGGTCATGATGTTTACAGCATGAGGAGCCAGTAAAACACCGAGGGGACAATTATGATGAAACCTGACAAGAACATTCTAAAACTTTTCCGCAGTGCAGCGGATAATGAAAATCCCGTATGGTAATTCTCTTGAATGCTCCTAAAGTTCCTTAAAATACAGCGCAAGTTTAAACGATAAGTCCCAAGCAAGTGTTGATTAACTTTTATCAGATGTGACGGACAAGCTTAGCCATGAATATTATTTAACAGAAATGACTCGGTTGAGGCTTCAGTGAAATAGGTCCACCAATAGCTTTCCCCTGTCGCTGACATGATTACGACCTGTAAGGACATTGACGAGTTTTCAGCGCAATACATTGCTGAAAGTGCGAAGGAGCTTTCAGCATGCCATCCACCAATGAAACTGGAAGATTCAAAGCTCGCGAAGAAAGAAATCCATCCCTACAAATACACGAAGGATTCAGAAATGTGTCATAAAACTCAGTTATCACACGTCAACGTCTTCTATTCATCACAGTTTCGCTAAGTGATTTCCGCCAACGACTGCTTTAAAAGAACTATGTTAACATTTTGGTGACTTTCAAGCTGTATATTTTAGCATAGACATGCTTCTACTTGCCGTTATTTTTAAGACTTTTTGTGATAAAGCCCTACATATAAACAAATCACAACCAGGGCATGTCTTTGAATTCAGGATCGAGTCACAACCATATACTGTAAGTGATCGACATTTGTTCATTGAACCAATTGTATTGGTAATTGAGAGAAGCCATTGTATTAGTAATTGGTCAGCGGCAGCTTTGCTTTAAGTCTTCTGTCTCATATAACGACCAACTGGGCTCTATTACAGAATTTACCACATATACAGTATCAACATCATTAATCGCTAGTGATGAAATTCAGTTCGAATGACTCATGATCTACCGGAAAGAGCACTTTTATGTATGTATGTATGTATGTATGTATGTATGTATGTATGTATGTATGTATGTATGTATGTATGTATGTATGTATGTATGTATGTATGTATGTATGTATGTATGTATGTATGTATGTATGTATGTATGTATGTATGTATGTATGTATGTATGTATGTATGTATGTGGTTGGTTGGCTTCCGTAGTCTCGAGAGATGATGGAAATGCGCCCATGAAAGGTGTCCTAGTTTGTAGTTGTGCAGCGTCTTCTGTTACTATAAAGCCCCACACGGGAGTGGCAATCCTTGCTACAGCTGCTATACTTGAAGTATGAGTCAGGTTTGGTTGGAACTGCATCCTCTTTCTCTGAGAGCTTTTCTCATCGGCGAGCTGTCGTAGCTTTTCCTCGCTGGTTTTCAGACCTGTGTACAGAGCATGTCGCCAGCTGGACTTAAAGGTGTTGACCTCGATCCCAAGAGTTTTCATATCCTGCTTGCAGACATCCTTGAAGCGAAGATGTGGCCGTCCTATTAATCTTCTGCCTGAGGCAAACTTAGAGTAGAGAAGGTCTTTGGGGATCCGTCCATCATCCATTCGACGCACATGGCCCAGCCATCTGATGCGACGTTGGCGGAGGAGTGTGACCATGCTGGGAATTTTGGCTTGTTGAAGCACCTCGTTGTATGTATGTATGTATGTATGTATGTATGTATGTATGTATGTATGTATGTATGTATGTATGTATGTATGTATGTATGTATGTATGTATGTATGTATGTATGTATGTATGTATGTATGTATAGATCCAATACGTATATATATATATATATATATATATATATATATATATATATATATATATATATATATATATATATATATATATATAGATACATATATATATATATATATATATATATATATATATATATATATATATATATATATATATATATATATATATATATATATATATATATATATATAAAAGGATTCTGATATTGCAGAGTTTGCAGATGGGATGTTAGACATCAGACAGTGTATGACAACATTGAAAGCCATTTGATGACACTTCTTGGTGAACGTCTGCGTCAACTGTTGTTACCAGAGCCTATAATCTAAGGGAGGACAAGACCCACCTGCCAATACCAAATTGAACCCAGCTTGGAATCATCGCAATAACGCACGAAAATGCTTGGCAAAATTATACACCAACGTCTGATATGAAAACACCAATGGATTGATTCTACGATAATACAGTAGAATTCACAACACAAGTACACGCCGGTATATCATTATGTTAAAGCAATTTTATCTTAAGTAAGGAGAGACTGTTATTCAACAAGGACGCACGTGTCTGTGTAAAACGTCTTGGGCGAAGACGAGATCGATCGTTTGTAACAAAAAGTCAATGGCGTAATGAATACTATTCCTTTTGAGAAGAGTGTAAGTATTCTCCTGGAAGACATTTTTCTCTGATTGCATGGCACTTGTACACGTGACAATGGGGAATTGGCTACAAGTGCGTGTGCCTGTTGTATCCAGCCTCGATGCGTCTGTGCAACGCCAGTCTGTTGAGCAATTATATTACGCGACGACGTTATTAATATAAGAGTTTGTGATGGATTCTCAAAACTATAGGAGGGAAAATCTAATTGAATCCGAACAACAACTGCGAGATGAAATCTTGAAGAGACCTCTTACTCATGCGAAATGCAAATGAGTTGCACGAAATTGCTGTCTGAGTGATATCGAGATCAGCCGGTGTCACGTGCAGATCTAGTAACATAATTTCATTATAATTACATTTGCTAAAACGTATTTGTTCGAATATTCGTGAGAGCGTTAAAAGTAAACGGTACTCGGTAGCTATCAAAGATAAAACGATTACCATTGTAGAGTTCGGAATGGTCTCGGCAGAAATAGAAAACCACCGACGTTTTCGCGCACATCCATAAAATCTTTGCGCTAGGGACTCGGATCAGATAATGGACATACATTCAGTAATAATCAGATAAACCTATCGATATAGCCTAACCTATTTCAGTGAGTATTATCATGATGGACTTGTAAGAAGTATTATAATGGTACTTTTGAGAATCCGTGAACCCATAACATGGGCAGGACAAGTGATGCACATGTCTGCACACGTTTCAGTATATAAACGTTATGAACTAGCGGTTTCAGCCATGAAAACAATTTATGTTAGATAATCTTAAACTCCTGTTACGCTACTACTCGAGTCAATCCCTAGTCCATATTGTTCGTGTGGTTATACTATCGCAAGCTTTTGGTTTAGTAGCCTGGATTGCAGTCATGAGAATAAATAACTATTGCGTAAAAATATACTTTCCATTGATTTATCAGCATGTTTGTTTGGACACGAGTGTTACACTTCTGAAAATACTATTTCAAATCAAATATAAGCATAAATTTATAGAAAAGCCAAGGTGTTAACTCGGTTATTTTTTATAGCTAATAAATGAATATCTTCAGATAAACATGCCTGTTTGTTTAAATAATTGCTCTCATGTATATATACTATCTGCAATCTCTCCTGTTACAATAATCAGCGGTGATAAATAATAAAGCTGAGTGTCAATGCTAGCATCCACTCCCCATCTCTCTCCTGTATATGTAGATCACAAATTGCATACGTGCCTCCAGTCTACATATTCGCATTTGTATGACGGAGAAGAAAAATTAATTTTACAATCCCTTTGCAATTTCTTACGTTTACCACTTGCGGCACTACAATATGTTAAAATGAAACCGAACTTGAAGTTAGGCCAGGTAAGCAGATTATGGAATTGAATTGATTGACGTAAGCTCCAATGTTGAGTTTTTCAGACGGATATTATTAGGGACAAAGCGATTAACTTTTAAGGATAGGAGCCAGGATCTTTTTCTGAAAATGCATACTGATTTAAAGCCAAACTTCAAATTCCAGTCATCTGTATTAGTTGTAAAAAAAAATTATATTGATGGAAAAGAAAGCAAAACTTATCCAGACTAGAAAGAAAAGCAGAAGCCCTACACCATTATTTTTGAAAATTTTCGTTGAACAATTTAAATATAAGTTATTGCATATTACTGAAATAGTTGAGGTTGGTAACACGTTCTCCAGCATACACAAAGCTCTTCCCCGGTATGCAAGTACATGGCCTGATAGTGTGTGTGTGTGTGTGTGTGTGTGTGTGTGTGTGTGTGTGTGTGTGTGTTTCAACACAAATTCAGTCTTTATGAAAGTAATTATGTCTGATTTAATTTTACTGCGGGATTCTTTATTTTACATTTAGGATGCGGCGGTAGGATTATCCAACCCAACACAGAGATTTGTTGTGATGGAGTAGTTCAGCCGCTGACAGGAAGTAAAACCTGCTGTTGTGGAACGACCAGCTTCGATCCAGTGGATAAAATATGTTGTGACGGTTACATTATGGCAAGGGAAGGAAAATACCAAGAGTCCGATTGCTGCTGTGAGTTTAATCGTATTTATTCATGTATAAAGCAAACCGAAGTGGAAACTGCAGACTCAGACTTGCTGTCATATAACGCACGGTAGATACTTATATACATTTGTATATCAATGCATTCCAGTTTAAATAAATATAAACGTCAAAATAATTATGACATAGATGCTCGGTTTATTTATGTCATCGCTCTAGGATGCTTTATAACAATGTAAATGCGTCTCATTTTTTGTTCTTTTTCATTTGATTGTTTTGGATGCAAATAAAGTCTTCCTTTTTCTTAACTGAACGTTGTTTAGCGTTTTACTCGTTTATAAGTCGAGTCAAACTGCAAAAACAAAAAGATCTCGATCTGACGTAGCATAATGAGCATGCAGATCAGGATCTACGTTGTTTGTTCTATTTATTACTCCTAACAAACAGCAGAGATACAGATCTACGGCAGATATGGGTCAGTGCAGTTTGCAGGTAGATTCGACTTATACGCGAGTGCATAAGTGTATCATTTTATTCATCAAAGATTTATGTTTATTAGAAACTGTTCATAGATATGTTTTCATTCCGCAGTCAGGTCGACTATTATGTTGGCGCTAGAAAACTCTTTTATACACTGTGTCTGATAAATCACATAACTACATATCATGTTAGTAATTTTATTCGTGACAAAAGTAAATTAAATCTTAAATGAATCTGAGAAAATTCTGAAATAATTTTATTTCCGGAGAACATAACTTCATTCGCGACGACAATTATTTCTTCCATAGTGAATAAGTGTACTGTTATTAAAACAGCTTAAATGAATTTCGTCAGAGAACACAATGCCATCTTCTGAAAGAGCATAAATGAACTATAAAATAGACAAAATGTAAAACAAAAATCATTGGCTGGTTGTTTATTCTACTTTACTACCAGACAGTGAAAGTGACCAATTGAAACTAGCAGCATGAGTCCTTTGAGAGTTGCATATTGGAAGTAAAGCCAAGATGTATCTCTATAACCCAAAGCAGAAATATGAACGATATCATAAAATTTAGTTTTGATGCAAATCAACATATTTTCTTCGTGAATAAAATTACTGATAACTCTCTTCATAAATTTATTTGAAATAAACAAATTTGACTTTCAGGCTGAAACAAAAATATTTTCAGCTCAAATAAAATGATTATCTGTGAGAATTAACCAAAATGAATTTTCGCTGAAATTTGAAATATTTTCAACGCGAATCAACTTGGTTTCACCATTTTTCTCTTTATATTACACATTCATTCAAAACGAAAACGAAATTATATCATAATTATCTCTTCCAGAATTAAACTATATAATAAATAATTGGGTCATATATCAACCACCGTATCCATATTACTTTCAGCTTGTTATCTGTCCAGGTCGGATATCGTTTTTGTCCTGGACTCGTCCGGCAGCATCACACAACCAAATTTTGATAAGATCCTCGAATTTGTCCAGAACATAATCAATCTGGCAGACGTGGTCAGAGACTCAGTGCGTTTCGGCGTCGTGACGTACAGTACTACCGTAGCCATTAACTTCTACCTAAATACATATATTGGTAACCCTGCTGATATGAAAGCCGCTGTAACTTCTACTGGTTACATGAGCGGGGAAACATACACTAATCTTGGAATTACCACTGCGAAGGAAAAGGTGTTTGCTAGCGAAAAAGGAGATCGGGAAGGGGTGGAGAACATAATAATACTAATAACTGATGGTGAATCCACTGCAAAAGAGGCCACAAAACGAAGTGCCAACATGACCAAGGCGGCAGGAATAAGGATCATCTCGATTGGAATAGGTGAAGAGGTGGATGAGGATGAACTTGAGTACATATCTTCCGATCCAGACAGTGACAATGTGTTTATGGTTGGTGGGTTTGAAATACTCAACAGGATAGAGACGGCTCTTTTTACCAGCATCTGCCCACGTAAGTTATATATATATATATATATATATATATATATATATATATATATATATAGAGATATATATATATATATATATATATATATATATATATATATATATATTGACTTACCCTTTCAAAAATGTCATAACGACATAGGTTTAGCGATCGATCTCGAAAAGTTCAAAGCAGGACACATCGAGTTACTATTGTCCATTGACGCAAAACACGTTGTTTCCAAGCCTTAAATTTGGTGTCAGAGGTTTCATTAGTAATTATAGCCCATCAATTTGCAACTTGAGGCAAATTTTTTTAGGTAAAAAGTAAAATTAAGCTTTGCAAAGTTGGTCAAAGCAACCCTGTTTTGCTGTACGTCAAACGTCTATTCTAAGCTGCACTTTAATGTTTGAGGGTAATCGATTGAATTAAATCTTTTGTATGATTATTTTGCAATACTGAAAAGACCATTTAGAAGCAACTCCGCGCAATTCGGTTTCGTAAAATTACACACCTTCATTTAAAGATGTACTCAAACTGCAAATTTGGCTTTAATCAATCCCTAATGCAATCAAAATATCGAAAGCGGTCAGACAGGTTATTGGTGGTATATTTTCAGCACATTCACAAGTTTCATTCAGGTCTATTCGTGTTTGAACTAAAACGATTGAACACTCAGGGTTATTTTTTTTGTTTGAATGATTGAGTTTTATCACTATGTCCGCTTTCATGTTTAAACTATTGTATTTGAACACTCGGGCTTTTCTCATGTTTGAACTAACGCGTTTTAACCCTCAATGTAAGTATGCCTACCAATGCTTCCATATTTTAAATGCCATGTCATGACTGCTTGTATCATTATATTAGTTTCAATCTCTAGTGGAGAAAAGGAATTATATTAACATACTAGTGATAAATGGTATTTTGAAACTTAGAAAGTGAATCCCTAATTTCTCCCGTTTCTCGAGACGAGAACGGAATAAATCGGAACGACAGGGACATTTTAGAATACGTAACCTTAGATCGAAAATTTTAGACTTTTATCTCGACCTCTACGCTCGATTTAATGTTAAAAGTTTCGTTATGTGTTCTCTGACTATATATTTTTGTAGTTCTCGTATTATTTACAGTAAATTATTCCACTGCATTTAGTTTTGTTTTCGTGTAAAATATTAGAAAACAATGCTTTAACTACTTTCTTGGTTTGTTTTCGTAATATGCATTGTAAATCTAAAGATGCTTGAACTTCAGTTTTCAAAATATATTGTCAAATTTTCCCCTTTAATCCATTTCAAGATGGTACATCTATGTATAGCTTGTGAGAGGCCGTTTTGGGTTTAATATAATCTCGAGATGATTTGCATTTAATTTAATGTGTGGGTAATTGATTAAGTATACCATTTCATTAACATTTTGTATCACTATGCACATGGAAGCTTATTGATAATACATTGTATACTTATTCTTCTTCTTTTTCATGCTAGAAAGGCCACGATGTTCGCCTTCTAGTAAGTATTAATCAATAAATAAATTAATAATGTAATAATTAAATGAATGAATGGCTGAACGAACGAACGAACGAACGAACGAATGAACGAACGAATGAATGAATGAATGAATGAAAAACACCGATGAATCATTTCTTCCTAAGTTGACATGTATGTTGTTTCAACATTTAAGCTGTATATTCCAAAAGTTTTGTATATTAACAAAGTAATCTAAAACAAAGAACAAGTCACGAAATCCCATAGTACACTCATGCCATATTGCGACAAACTAGAACGCGGGATTTTCATTAATTGTTTCTTAAATATTCGTTAAGGAATTTACACTGTGGCAGTTTGTTAAAATTTATATGTACTCAGCCATAGTAGTCATCGTATTCGCTACATACTGAGAACAGTAACAAAAGTCAAAATTTACCTTGATCTGTTAATTCACGTCTAAATTTATCCTCGTATACACAACTCTTAAGTCCGGTGTTGTTTTAAATTACGACCTTCCAGCGATAATCCTTTGGGGGTTCGATTATATAATCCTAATCTGAAAATTAATAACCCCATGTGCCGGATTAAGCTAGTGCGAGGCCTGTGGTATAGGTTTTAAAGGTGCCCTAAATTGAAAAACAAAAGCACATAAATATTAAAACACCTACATTTTTAACTTGCAAAGTCAATTAATTGTTTGTTTGTTTGTTTGTTTGGGGTGGGGGGCATTTGCTTTACAGCCAGATAATACGACAAATGTCATTTCAATAATATTATTATTTACATGTAGGTAATTGATAGCTTGAAAGCATATAGTGCGGGGCCCTTGAAAGTGCTACTTTTGCTTCTCTGAAAATCCTGCACTGACTAAACCATAGGCCTATACTTAAAATGTATAGACAGTTTGAAAACGGTTGATATCACCATATAGGAAGGCTGTGTTAGTGTAAGTAACTTCATTTATATTCGTATATTAACAATACCTCAGTACTGTTGCGAAACATATCTCAGCTGAGGAAAATAAAAGACCTGGTGACAGTCAAAGAAGAGATATACATAGTATATGAATATAATCGCCACAGACTGACAAAGCTCAATGTGCCGTGGCGGCATTCGTGATATTTAGCCATACACACCATCGTGCATCATCTGTATACAAAACTGTCGCAAACAGAAAAATATATCCTCCTTAAAACGTAAAGGCACTGAAAATATTACAGCTGGGTCGAATACGTTCAACAAACACAAACTTTAAAATTTCAAAAAGGTATATTATATTTTCTCGATGTAATAAATAAATATTAGGCAGTGCATTCCGTACATTTTCTTAACTTAAGAGTTTAAGAAAAGTCTTATTTTGTTCCTCACAGATAACTTGTGTGGCACTCAATTGTACGATCCTAAAATCGAAATCTGCTGCAGCCGTGTGGTGAACCCCATCTTCAGTGCTGGAGATAAAAATACTATGTGTTGCGGTGTAATGGCGTATGATCCAAGAAAGTATATCTGCTGTAAAAATGGACACTTGCAGCCGAAAATCGCCGGTGATAAGACAGAATGTTGCTGTTACCATGCGTATGATCCATTGAAATCTATCTGTTGCGGTTCAAGCGTATGTGCATTTTTGTATTTTAAAAAAAATCAAATACCTCCTCTCTCTCTCTCTCTCTCTCTCTCTCTCTCTCTCTCTCTCTCTCTCTCTCTCTCTCTCTCTCTCTCTCTCTCTCTCTCTCTCACACACACACACACACACACTACACATACACACATAACTCTAATATTTAATTACTTAATTTATCTTGTTAAGTAACTGAGTATCATGATTATCAATATGGTTTTAAAAAGTAAACAGTAAACTTATGACTTTAGGCCTACATATAGACATACAATAACATTAAAAAATGAAGGGATAGAGATATTTCAGTTTTGATGTGAATACACACAAAGACAAAAGACGTAGGCATACAAAACTCTACTCTCAATATCCGGGTCTTTTGTTGTCAA
>JAEAOA010002211.1:352500-477500 GCA_016746295.1 Potamilus streckersoni
TCTTTACTACGCAAATACTACAAAATAATTTACTATAATCACCTAATTACCACGCATCACGAAACTCTGATTTTCTACTTGCGTTGTTCTCTTGGGTCACATTTGTATGGCTTATTACTTAACCTTTTTGAGACAAATATTAGTACTTTGCTACATAAAATACAAAACACCTACCCAAACACCCAAAGCAAGGAATGATTTCTGTCACAAGTTACAAAACATGTACAATTATCGAGAGGATTCACTATTTTAGGAAAAAAGTGACGGTCCATTTTAAGAAATTAATACCTGCTGTCACAAGGTCTCGCGAAAGCTGATAATCGTTTGCCCGGAGTAGCGCATCCCTTTTGTACAACCGAAATTTGAGTAGCCCTCGCTTTTTGTTTATTCTATTTTGGTACAATCACAACAGTTTAACATAAAAAAATAATCCAAGATTTACTACTACTACTACTACTACTACTACTACTACTACTACTACTACTACTACTACTACTACTACTACTACTACTACTACTATTACAACCATCTAAGAGCGATGTCCAGTATCATATAAATGAATTCAGTTTCTCTTATGTATATTTATTGCACCGCATGAATGTAAGCCTTTTTGGGTTTCTATATCTGAATCTAGGACACTGTACGCTCTTTGTACAAATGAATGTATTTACATGCATTACAATATTTGATAGTGTGTTCTTCACGGTGGTTCCATTGCTTTGAATTTTAAGGTTTTTTTCATTGTATCAAGAGGAAACATAAAGTAGGATTTGACGATTAATAAATTATATGTATAGTGATACTGGGATCGAATCTCTAATTACGTGTTTGCTGACTTCTAAACAATTGTATAAGCCTAGAATCGGATTACTACCAAATTATTTCTAAGTTAAGAGAGATGAATGGTGGTAAATGTTTACTTCATTTATGATTTAATATACAAACAAACAAACAAAAGCAGCTATAATATTTTCATATGAGTACAAATGTGTTCTGATGTTTACAAACATGTTTTCAATGTATTTGCAGGTTCAACCATTAATTGCGGGCAACGCCACTGGCTGTTGCGGAAATGATAGCTATCACGTGCACAAACAGTTTTGTTGCCATGGTACAGTAATAATTTATACTGATTATTCGGGATCACACACACACACACACACACACACACACACACACACACACACACACACACACACACACACACACATAAAAACATGTACATACCTGTATTTTTTGCCAGCTTAAAGATATCACTTCATTGTTAATTATCTATATAAGATGAAACTAATTTATACCTTGATAAAATTAAAACATCAATATTTACGAAAAACACGGAGGTTGACTTGCCGATTAATTATACATTTAGGTATTCATACAAAGGTAACATTACCCGAAGATGAATCTGGTTCAGAAATCAAAGGGTGTACATTCCATTTGATCTAGAAGCGAAGATGGCTGTTATATCCACGCATTAGTGGACATATTTTGTTAGGTTATGTCCATCAGGCCGTCAGCGATTTTCTTGTAATATGAACTCTATTGAGGAAGAGTGATTATATTTATCATGATATTTTAGGAGAATGATAGACGACAAAACCCTATCCACATCGTCTAAAACACGAGAGAATAAGCAAGTTTGGTATGATGTTTGAGTGGGATAAGTAGATGACAACGAAGGTTTTAAATCTTGGATGAAATCAGGGCAAGTGGGAAGGGCCAAATTAAAACAGTGCGGATATTTGTGATGACTTCCTTGCTTAGTTTCACCATTTCAAAAACATGGCGGCTGAACTCTAAGATGACGATTAACATTATGATACAAATTTTCTAATTTGAGCATATAACTTCATAAGGAAATTCAGATTTTTTAAAGCTTTTGCTTTTGAATAATTTTCATGTTAAATGATAACTAGAGACGTTCAGCAGGAAGCAGCTTTGTTACAAATGCCTAGCAAATATTCAGGTCAGCTACTTTCTTGATGCATAGCTAATGGATTATTGTTCAAACAGTCCTGAAAATGGGGATGAGAAGATGGAAAATATTTATAAACTTTCCGATATATATTAAGACACCAAAATCCATGTTTTATTTGCTTTCGATTTTTAGAATGTGGTAAAAGAAAATGAAAACAAAACCCAATCCGTCTCCATTGCAATTTGCAATTTGCAAATAGAAACTAGTAGACATCTTCTATGCTTGTCGCGTCGTCTGTACAAAGCTGTTAGTAGAACCTATACTATACACTATTCCTAGAAGCTAATGACCCCACCCATTCCTAGAAGCTAATGACCCCACCCAACCCCAACCGCCCCCCTCTCTCTCTCTCTCTCTCTCTCTCTCTCTCTCTCTCTCTCTCTCTCTCTCTCTCTCTCTCTCTCTCTCTCTCTCTCTCTCTCTCTCTCTCTCTCTCTCTTCGCCACATTGACCAAGGCTCCCCAATTATTCCACCACATTCTTCTAGCTGTATCATCGGATATCAGGAACTGTACAATATAAAGTTAAATGATAAACGCTTAGTGAACTGAAAGTGATGGTTTAAGCAGTTTTCATGATTTTTACACTGAATGTTTGATAAAAAAATGTGTTTCTTTCGTACTTCTGATAAATGTATGAAAAATGTCTTAACTGTACATTGGTAAACTGCAACAGACCTGCAAAAAAGATGATTAAAAATTTTCTTTTTGACTGAAATAACCTACATATTTGTTCGAGTATAACTCAGAAGAATACGATTCGAACCAATATGAACTACGTGTAGCTTTGAGTGTTGACCCGTATAACACATGCTAGCTGTATATTCCCTAAATTAATCGTGAAGCTATTTATGGTAATGATGTTAAGTACACTTGTGGTTCAAAAGAAGTCGGAATCAAGTCTGTACCAGATAATACAAGCCATTTGCATGATTCTGTTGAACGATACTATCGTTTGATTTCAACGATACACATGCATGTTTCTTATTTCATTCCAAATCCGTAAAGGGCAACATTTACATTCATGCGAAGTCTGGACGAAAGCAGGTTTTTTTTAATCTTCTTAATAACATAACTCTGCAACAGTTCACTTCATAGTTGTGTAATTAACATAAAGCTCATACGTTCTGTAAGATGTTTGGAAAGTATGTCATTTTTATTGATATTATATTTTTAGATATGAAAGATGAATAGCTAAACATTTTTATAACTATGTTGGACATTCCTTTATTCGTAAAAATAATGCTTTGTTGTCACATAAAGGAATTGAAATAGCTACAGGAACTATGAAATATTTAAAAAGGGACATCTTTTTACGAGCTGGAAGCAACTAGTAGTACATATTGTAATAATTTGGTTATAGAGCCCCGTTTAAGCAATTCTTAAGTTTGTGTGATTACTTGTTTGATTATTGGAATTCGGAGCAATGAGAAATATTCCTCAGCCCGAAATAATTTGCCAATTATTAGGAGCAAACGTCATGGAAAGAAAATGCTAGTGAGTTTCCATGAAGGTATGGTCAATGAGTAGCGAATTCAGACCCAATCCACATGAGTGACCCTGTAATGAAGTCCTTCATAAAATATATTGATATTTTATTTTTAGATATGAAAGACGAATAGCTAAACATTTTTATAACCATGTTGGACATTCCTTTATTCGTAAAAATAATGCTTTGTTGTCACATAAAGGAATTGAAATAGCTACAGGAACTATGAAATATTTAAAAAGGGACATCTTTTTACGAGCTGGAAGCATTTAATAGTACATATTGTAATAATTTGGTTATAGCGCCCCGTTTAAGCAATTCTTAAGTTTGTGTGATTACTTGTTTGATTATTGGAATTCGGAGCAATGGGAAATATTCCTCAGCCCGAAATAATTTGCCAATTATTAGGAGCAAACGTCATGGAAAGAAAATGCTAGTGAGTTTCCATGAAGGTATGGTCAATGAGTAGCGAATTCAGACCCAATCCACATGAGTGACCCTGTAATGAAGTCCTTCATAAAATAGAATGGTGTAGATTGGTGTTGTAACTGCAGTGGCAGTATTTACGGTATGAAACCGGTAAATTACACAATGGAATAAATGGAAGAGACTCGGTAGACACCGTTTAGGTCACCTGGGTGGCAAATGTTTTGTAGTTTTACTGTTTACTGGCGTGATGTGCCTTGAAACGGTATATTGACTAGCCTAAGGTGGCGTAGTTAAAATCATCCCATTTGTTAGAGATAGTTGTAGAGTTTTTACGACGTGAACTGCTAACGTTCGGAAAGCTGTTGGAGGAACTATACGGATGTGCAGTTGATAGATATTTTACAAGTTGTGAATAATGTGGTCTTGCATTGATTAGAGTAAAATTTATGTACAGAATGGACACGTCGAGCTTTCCAAACTACAAGTGAAGTTGTAGAGAAGCTTTTGGAAATTTGGGGTAAACTTATGACTTTTAGCGGGAATCACGCCAGGTTTTTTTCGACACCGATCTGTCAAGCAATGACCCTAGCTTGTAACACTATCTATCTACTACAGCTATATCAGTTTAACTCGAACAATAATTCTGCCACTGCTGAAAACATCAATCGCCCGACCTCTAGTCACCACACACACACACACACACACACACACACACACACACACACAAACAATAACAGCAACAAACAACAGCAACAAAGATCTTAGATCTTTATCAACACTACTGTTTGTGTATATATAAACTATACATGTTAGCGTATCCCATTTATGGCAATTTAATTCAGACTGGAGATGATCAGATCACATGATATACTCTGATTCTAACATTCGGCAATTACCATAATGACATGTCTTCATTTGTACAAAAAAAGGAAAAGGCAAAGTATTTAACTCTATTGCCCTATTTTATATGCTTGACTCAACTAATTATGTTTTGCATTGGCAAATGATGCCACAGATAACACGTAATAAAACCTACATTTTGTCTTTGAAACTAAATTACATAATAGATTCAAGCATATTGAACGATGGCTATTAAAGCCTTAGAAAAGAAAATACCGATGAAATTTCATACGTAGCTTTGGATATTAATCAGAAATTCGATATCAGAAGTCATCTTTGTGTTGAGCCAGTATTGTTCGACAATAGTTGAAACGAAATATGCCCACTTCTGGATATAAAACAAACATATCAGTTTTCTTTTTAAAGTTGCATCTTGATAGGAATAAAGTTACTCACTAC
Source organism: Potamilus streckersoni (assembly GCA_016746295.1). Lineage (NCBI taxonomy): Eukaryota > Metazoa > Mollusca > Bivalvia > Unionida > Unionidae > Potamilus > Potamilus streckersoni. The sequence goes on from JAEAOA010002211.1 coordinate 357,695, forward strand.
TAATCGTTTTTTTAATTAGGAAATATATGAGCAATTACATTCCTTACATTCCGTTACAAAATGATGTTTATAAAATAGGCATCATGAAAGATTTAACAACAAAAAATAAAATATTTGTTCAGCTAGAGTATTAATACAGTCCAGTGCATTTGTCCATCTTGAATATACATACATTCCAGTGGTTTGTCCACCAATAGTATTCGTAAAGTCCAGTATATCTAATTATGGGCTAAGCTTCCTGTTTACTCATCCTCAGGTATGCTATTTCCATCGAGTTATCACCCGAGCTGCTACGATTGCAAGGACAATGAGCCTGTTGCCAAGTTTAACAAGAACACACACGCTTGCTGTGAAGGTAAGATTGTTGAGGCTGTAGCAGGAAACAGAACTTGTTGCTGTGGCGAGGAGCCATTTAACGCAGCGGATAGAATATGCTGCGTCGGTAAACTCCAAAAACGGAAAGGGGGAAATATATCAACTTGTTGTGGAGCTGATAACTACAATCCAAATGAAAGCATCTGTTGCGATGGTGATATACAGCCAATTAAGAACAAAGAAGTGACTCGGTGCTGTGCTAAGAAAAGTTATGATCCAGTAAAGGAGATTTGCTGCGATGACAAAACACTTGCAACAAAGAATAAATCATCCGACTCATGTTGCTGCGGCAGACAGCCATATAATCCCGAAAAAGAGGTATGCTGCGATGCAAATGTGCAACCAAATTATGGCCTGAAAGGAACACAGTGTTGTGGGAAAATGAGTTTTAATCCTACAAAGCAACTGTGTTGTGATGGAGAAGTGCAAAATCTTGTTGGAAGATCAGTGACACAATGTTGTGGCAAGCAAAGCTACAATCCCAACTTAAGCGTCTGTTGTAATGGGATTGCTCTAAGAGAGAAAAGGGACATAAGTGACGATTGCTGCTGTGGCAATACAACTTACAGTACAAAGCTTGGCATTTGCTGTAATGGCGTACCTAACCCTCTTTTCAAGGAGGGAACACTGTGTTGTGGTGACCAAAGTTACTCACCACTGCTGGCAATATGTTGTGGCAGAAAGGTATACCCTCAAAATCGAAGAAAGAGCATGTTTTGCTGCGCTGACCAAGCATGTGATTCTTCATCAATGCTCTGTTGTGATGGTTTGTACACTATAGAGAAAACCTCACCGAAAGACAATTGCTGCTGTGGAAATTTTACAATGGACAGCAGTAAACAGATATGTTGTGAAGGATATCCACAAAACATAATAAATAAAAATTTCATGAAATGCTGCGGAAAGTCTATTTACAATCACCTCACTGACATATGCTGCAATGGAAAAGTAATATCGAAGAATAAAACCAGTGACAACTGGTGTTGTGGTGAAAGTACCATAAATACGGATGAAGACATTTGTTGCAACGGAAAGCCGAAGCTTAAAAAAGGATTTAACACATCCTGCTGTAGGAGTGAAAGCTACGACACAAATAACCAAATTTGCTGCGATGATGGAGTTAGGATAAAGAGGACAGAAAAGGATGATAGTTGTTGTGGCAATACAACTATGGATACTAGTAGGGAAATCTGTTGTAGAGGAGTGCCACAAAAAATGTATGCAGACGAATATACGTCCTGTTGCAGACGCGAATCATACGACTCTCGGACCCAACTTTGCTGTGGAGATAAGGTTCGGAACAAGACAACCAACGATGACGATTCTTGCTGTGGAGAGTTTACAATGAACGCCAAGAAGGAAATTTGCTGCATAGACACTCCAAAACCTCTACTTGGAGATGAATATACCAAATGCTGCGGAAGAAAAAGTTATGACTCAAGAAGCAACATGTGCTGCAACGAAGATATACGAGAGAAGAAAGATAAAGGTGACGATTGTTGTTGTGGTGACACAACAATGAATGCAAATGAAGAAGTATGCTGTATGGGGTTTCCAAGAAAGGCGTTAGGTGGTAAAAGGACAAAGTGCTGCTTAAGTCAAAGTTATGATTCAAAAGTGTACGAATGTTGTGATGGTAAAATCCTCCTAGAGAAGAAGAACGAAGATGATAACTGTTGCTGCGGAAACATGACGATGAACACAAAAACAGAAATTTGTTGTGAAGAAAAGGTCTCGTCATTGGAAGGTTTTGAAGATCCGATATGCTGTGGCAAAAAGATATATGACGGAAGAAAACAAATATGCTCCAACGGAATGATATTTGTCAAAAACGATATTGAAGATGATTGTGTATGTGGGCAAACCACAATGAATTCCAAGACCGATATTTGTTGTCTTGGTGTGCCAAGCAAGAGAATGGGAAGGAAATTTATTTCTTGCTGCAGTGATAAGGCTTTTGACACAAACACCCAAGTATGTTGTGGTGATATGATTAGGAACAAGCGCAACGGAAAAGACAACTCCTGCTGCGGTGATACAACGTATGACCCTGAAGAGGAATTATGTTGTGATAATGTGCCAAGGAGTGCGGTGGGGAGTTCATTGATGGATTGTTGTAGGAATGAAAGCTACAGCCATAAAGATTCCATGTGTTGCGACGGAAGTGTAGTCAAAAAGAAAAAAGAAGAGGACAACAGCTGCTGTGGAGATACTACAATGAATATTGCTTCTCAAGTGTGTTGTAACGGAACACCACAACCTGCTGAACCTGGATTTACAAGATGCTGCGGAAACCAGGGCTATGACTATCGATCCGTTATTTGCTGCGATAAAAGGATGGTTAAGAAGAAAAATGATAAGGACGATTGGTGTTGCGGTAAAACTACTTTCAACACCAAGACGGAGGTTTGTTGCCAAGGCATTGAACCTAGCAAAAGTTATGGTCCCTCAACAAAGTGCTGTGGTCTCGAAAGTTATGATTCCAACATATTTCTTTGTTGCGATAATAATCAGTTAAAGATAAAAAGGAAACCAGAAGACGATTGCTGTTGTGGTAATACAACAATACACACGCAAACTGAGATATGTTGTGAGATGATACCCAGACCAATAATTGACGAATTTGCTTCTTGCTGCGGAAATAGAAGCTATAGCACAAAATCCCAACTGTGCTGCAAAGGTCAGGGAATAAGGGACAAAAGAAGCAAGAGCGATAATTGTTGTTGTGGAGAAACAACAATGAATGTGAACACAGAAATATGTTGCGATGGTGAACCACAATCTCTGCTCGGCGCGGATTTTACTGGCTGTTGCGGTAAAGAAAGTTATGATTCAAGAACAAGTTTATGTTGTGATATGATGGTCAGACGAAAAGAGAATACAAATGACAATTGGTGCTGTGGAAATCTAACATTAAATACCAAAGAACAGGTATGTTGCAATGATAACCCGCAACCGGTGGTTTCAGGAGAGACAACTAAGTGCTGCAAGACGAAAAGCTATGATCCAGATAAATATATGTGCTGCAATGGAGTGCGCCTAGTACGGAAAAGGGACGAGGATGATGATTGGTGCTGTGGAGAAACGACATATGACACAAGTAAGGAAATATGTTGTGAGGGTATTCCACGACAAACAGATTCTGTCAAGGACGCTCAGTGTTGCTTCGACCAAAGCTTTGATCCTAATAAAGAAATATGTTGCAACAATAGCATTAGAGCAAAGAGATCACCATCCGATGACTGCTGTTGTGGAAATACAACTGTAGATGCATCTCGGGAAATATGCTGCGAAGGAGTCCCAGGACTTCTTAAAGGCGGAATATATACTTCTTGTTGTGGGCAAGAAAGTTTTGATACAATAAACTATCTTTGCTGCCATACAGAGGTACGTAAAAAGAAAAATCCCAAGGACGATTGTTGCTGCGGTATGACTACTATAGATGCGGAAACAGAAGTTTGTTGTGACGGGGTCCCTGGAGACAGAGTTGGTGGAAAACTAACCAGGTGTTGTAATAATAAAAGCTATAACCCTAGAACACAGATGTGTTGCGACGAGGATATTAGAGAGAAAACTAATGAGGAGGATAATTGTTGCTGCGGTAAATCAACTATCAACACCAACAAACAGATATGTTGTGACAACATACCTCGAACTATAGAGGGAGCCTACTCAAAATGTTGTGGTTCAGACAGCTACAATCCCGATACATATGTATGCTGCGGTAACAACTTTAAGATTGCAAAAGAAAAGCCTGATCACAACTGGTGTTGCGGTGATAATCGTACATTTAATTCACAAAACGAAATATGCTGTCAAGGAAAAATGCCTCAACCAGTTTACGGGAAGAATACAAAATGTTGTGGTCTTATAAGTTATGATCCCAAAGATTTTGTGTGCTGCGATAAAGATCTTGTTAAAAAGGATAATCCGAAAGATGATTGTTGCTGCGGAAATACAACACTCGATGCAAAGACTGATATTTGCTGCGAGGGAAATCCACAAGCGCGAGAAGGTTATAACACTGACTGTTGCGGTAAAGTGTCATACAACAAACTTAAGCAGATCTGCTGTGAGGGTAATGTTAGGAATAAGAGGACTCCAAGGGATGACGGCTGTTGCGGAGTAACAACCGTAAACTCAAAGACTGACATTTGCTGTGATGGATACCCAGAGCCTTTGAAAGGTGGTGCATTTACAAGATGCTGTGGTAAATCAAGCTTTGATTCTCGAAGTCATTGGTGTTGTGATAATCGTATCAGGAAGAAAAGAGATGTGAAAGATAGCGCATGCTGTGGAAACACAACGATTCAGGCAGATAACGAAATATGCTGCAACGACGTTCCAAGACCATCAATTGCAGGAAAGTTTACGATGTGCTGCATGAGTTTCAGCTTTGACCCAAACGAACACATCTGTTGCGAAGGCGAGAAACTTGTAAAGAAGAAAAGCACCGATGATAACTGTTGTTGCGGTGACACCACCATGAATACAGAAACAGAAGTATGTTGTGAAGGGAAACCAGGCCATAAATATGAGGAATCAAACACAATGTGCTGCAGAGATAATAGTTTTGACGCAACAAGGTATGTTTGCTGCGAGGGAGAACTTGTAAAGAAGAAAAGAAAAAATGACGATTGTTGTTGTGGCAACACTACCGTAGATGTGCAGTCTGAAATTTGTTGTAATGGTATACCAAGGGAAAGAAAAGGCGGAAAATTTGCATCCTGCTGTGGAGACGAAAGTATTGATGTCAGAAATGACCTGTGCTGTGATGAAATAGCAAGGCCAAAGCGATCCTCTAACGATGATTACTGTTGCGGCAATACTACAGTGAACTCAGAATTAGAAGTGTGTTGTGATCAGGCTCCTCAACCAATAATGGATAAGAATGAAACAATGACTCGATGTTGTAAGGACAAGAGCTACAATTGGCAGACACATATGTGCTGTGATGACGAAATTGTTGAAAAGAGGAGTAAATCTGACACCTGTTGCTGTGGAAAGAAAACGATGAACAGCCAGACCGAAGTGTGTTGTTTGAATAATCCAGAAAAATCATATGGTCCGAATACACGATGCTGCATGAAGGAAAGCTATGACCCACAAACGCATATATGTTGTGCCGGTGATATAGTTGTCGCAAAAGTAAATAAAGATGACAACTGGTGTTGCGGAAATGTAACATTTAACACTGTTTCTCAAGTATGTTGTCAGGGCGTGAATCCACAACCAAAATATGGGTCAGATACCAACTGCTGTTGGATGAAAAGTTATGATCCAAGCGACTCAGTTTGTTGTGACGGAAAGATCGTACAAAAGAAAAACACTCGTGATGACTGTTGCTGTGGAAATACTACAGTCGACGCCAAAAACGAAATTTGCTGCGACGGTGTCCCACAAAAACGAAAAGGCGGTGTCTTAACAGAATGTTGTAAAATAGATAGTTACAGTATCCTCAAAGAAATGTGTTGCGATGGGCGGGTTCAGGACAAAAAAGACCCCAAAGATGACTGTTGTTGTGGAAACTCGACTGTAAATTTGAAGTCAGAAATTTGCTGCGATGGAAATCCTCAAGATCTCATCGGTGGACCATACACACGTTGTTGCGGATCCAGAAGTTATGATTCAGGACAAAGTATTTGCTGTGATAATTTCGTACTTCGAACGAAAGGGAGTAAAGACGATGACTGCTGCTGTGGTAACTTTACAATGAATGCTAAAATGGAAGTTTGTTGCAATGGCGTACCACAGCCAGCTGTTGGAGGACAGAAAACAAGATGCTGCGGTAAAGAAAGTTACAACCCGGCAGCTAAAGTCTGTTGTGATGGTATTATACTGGTTAGCAAAAAAGATGAGAAGGATAATTGGTGCTGTGGGTCTACAACATTCAATACTGTTAAAGAAGTATGCTGCGAAGGGAACCCACAGCCTAAAATGGCAGGCTCTAACACAAGATGCTGCAATAAAGTTAGCTTTGATCCTTCAGTACATCTCTGCTGTGAAAAAACTCTTGTCGAAATGAGACACCCTAAAGATGATTGCTGCTGCGGCCTTACAACAATTGATGCAAGTACAGAGATATGTTGCAATGGTATTCCTCAGGATCTTAAAGGAGGAGAATTTACGTCATGTTGTGGAAATTCTAGTTTTAGTACCAAGTCTGACCTTTGCTGTGATGGTGTAGTACGTGGAAAGAACTCAGAGGAGGATGATTGCTGCTGTGGTACACATACATACAATACCAAAGAAGAAATATGCTGCAATGGTAACCCTCAGCCTCTAGCTATTAACGCGTTTACACGGTGTTGTGGACGATATAGCTTTAACCCCGCAACACATATTTGTTGTAACGAACATATTGTGAAAAAGAAAGACAAAAACGACAATTGTTGTTGTGGTGATACAACCATGAGCACGGAATCTGACATATGCTGTGAAGGAATCCCACAGGTTGCAAAAGGCGGGAGTCGAGCAAGATGTTGTGGAAAAGACGGTTATGACTCACAATCTGAAATGTGCTGCGATATGAGAGTAATTCAGAAGAGAAACGTGGATGACAATTGGTGTTGTGGAGACACCACATATGATACAGGGTCAGAGATATGCTGTCAGGGTAGATACCCAGAGCCACTTGTGGGTGGCTCAGCAACAAAATGCTGCATGAAAGAAAGTTATGATCCAAAGGTCCATCTATGTTGTGATAAGAAATTAATTAAAAAAGGAAACACAACAGATGATATTTGTTGTGGAGAAACGACACTGATTGCTTTAAAACAGATTTGTTGCGGTGGCGTTGTTCAAGATCTTGTTGGAGGGAGCTTTACATCTTGTTGTGGATTGAAAAGCTTTGATACGACAAGTGAAATATGTTGCAACAAAGAGGTACGCAAGAAAAAAAATGCAAGAGATGATTGCTGCTGCGGATCTACGACTTATACTACCGGTACCGAACTTTGCTGCGATGGAAAACCTTGGCTAGCGAAGGATTATACCTTCAGTAAATGCTGTAGAGATAGAATGTACGACACAAGGGAACATCTTTGCTGTAATGATGAAATATTTCCCAAACGAACACCTGCTGATAATTGGTGCTGCGGAAAAAGCCCAATAAATACAAAACTTGAAGTTTGCTGTGATGGAAAGGTACAGCCAAAGAGATGTAATGTTACAAAATGTTGCGGCAAGAAAAGTTATGATCCGGATAAAACTATCTGCTGCGATAAAAATGATCTGAAAGTGAAGGTGGATGAGGACGACAACTGGTGTTGCGGTGGTTTAACAATGAATACAAGAACACAATTATGTTGCAATGATGTACCTCAAGACAAAGAGGGTGGACCTTTTGCTCAGTGTTGTGGAACAAAGAGCTACAATTCTAAAACACATATATGCTGTGATATGACAGTAATTGCTAAGAAAGATGAAGGAGATGACTGTTGTTGTGGAGGGGCTTCCATGAATACAAAGAAACAAATATGTTGTTTAGGGCAAGTAAGAAATACTTCAGACAAACTTTACGCAACCTGCTGTCGTGACCAAAGTTATGATGCAAGAAAGGAGCTCTGCTGTGACGGAAAGGTAGTGGTTAAAAAGAATGAACAAGATGACAGCTGCTGTGGGATATCGACCGTTAACTCCAAGACAGAGATATGTTGTATTGATTCACCTCAAAATTTGCCAGGTGGTCCATTCACACGTTGTTGTGGGAAAAAAAGTTACAATCCTAGATCACAAATGTGTTGCGATGGTAATGTTAGAAATAAGAAGAGCGAAGATGACAACTGGTGCTGTGGCACATCAACATATAATACTACCTCTGAGGTCTGTTGCAATGGTAACCCGCAACCAGCCGTAGGTGAATCTAATACACAGTGCTGTGGTGTAGTAAGTTTTGATCCCGTTAAGAGCATGTGTTGTGAAATGCTGATTGTCACAAAAGTCAAGGAGGAGGACAACTGGTGTTGTGGAAATACAACTTTTGATACTAGCACTCATGTTTGTTGCCAAGGAAGGTACCCTCAACCAGCCTTGGCTGGAAAACAAACACAGTGTTGTATGCGCGAGAGTTATGACCCAGAGAAACATATTTGTTGCAATAAAACTCTCGTAAGGAAAGTAACTTCAGAAGATGATTACTGTTGTGGAGAGTCAACATTTAATACTAATACACAACTATGTTGTCAAGGGACTCCTCAACTTCTTTACGATCCTAAATTCACAGAATGCTGTGGAAAATATAGTTTTAACATACGTACTCATTTATGCTGCGATGGTGCAATTGTTAAGAAGACTTCAGAAGACGATAACTGCTGTTGTGGAAGCAGAACTATGAATTCAGAGAAAGAAATTTGCTGTGATGGAAACCCTGAACGACTTAAAGGAGATGAGTATACTAGGTGTTGCAGAAGGGAGAGCTATGATTCTAGGAAATATGTGTGTTGTGATGGATTGATGATAAAGAAGAAAGACGAAAAGGATAATTGGTGCTGTGGTGAGACTTCACTTGACTCAAAGACAGAGGTATGTTGCAATGGTAATCCACAAAGATCAGTTGCAGATAAGGAAACGCGTTGTTGTGGATTCACTGGTTATGATCCAAGTACTCATATATGCTGTTTGGAGAATGACTTGCGACAAAAAGCGGACGAAAACGACAATTGGTGTTGTGGCAACTCAACTTTCAATACGCAAAGTGAACTCTGCTGCAACGATGTTCCTACGATAAGGAATGGTGGAAAGCGAGCAAAATGTTGTGGGATTCTTAGCTATGATCCTCGAACTCAGGTATGTTGTGATGGAGAGATTTTTACTAAAACAGATCCAGACGACAATGAATGTTGTGGTAAAGTAACATTTAATGTTAAAACGAAGATATGCTGCCGTAAAACACCACAAACTCGTGTTGGAGGAAAGTACACGACTTGTTGTGGAACAGAAAGCTTTGATACTACGAAACAGGTTTGCTGTAACGAGACAGTTGTGACCAAGAAGAGTGGAAAGGATGATTATTGCTGTGGTGAAACAACCATCGATACCTTGTCTGAAATATGCTGCATGGGAAATCCACAGGCACGTAGTGGAGGAGATCTTACTAGGTGCTGTATGCATTTGAGCTATGATCCTCGAACCCAGCTATGCTGTGGCAAACACATTGTGAATAAGAGGGAACAATCTGACGATTGCTGCTGTAAAGATAAGCCAATGAGAACGGAGAAGGAGGTATGCTGCCAAGGTGAAATTGTACAGCCACTGGTTGGGCCTTTCACAAGATGCTGTGGAGTTAAAAGCTATAACCCTCAGCAAATGCTTTGCTGGAATGGCGATTTAGTCAAGAAAAATCACGATGACGACAACTGTTGCTGTCAGAATATGACAATGAACTCCGCAAAAGAGATATGTTGCAATGGAAATCCACAACCACTTAAAGGAGGAAGTAAAACGCAGTGCTGCAATAAAATGAGCTTTGATCCTGATTCACACCTCTGCTGCGAGGGGAAAGTAGTCGATAAAATATCAAAGAAAGATGACTGTTGTTGCGGGAATACGACAATTGACGCTACAACTCAGATCTGCTGCTATGGAAAACCCCAAAAACTTGTTGGAGCCTTAACATCATGTTGTGGACTGTACAGTTTTGACGCAAACTCAGAAATTTGTTGCAAAGATGGAGTCAGAGGAAAAAAGAATCGTGAGGATGATAGCTGCTGTGGAAACTCAACTATGAACACCAAAACAGAAATTTGTTGTGATGGAAATCCTCAATCTTTAGTTGCAAGGGAAAATACGAAATGTTGCAGAACTTTCAGCTATGATCCTAGAGACAAACTGTGTTGCAATGAAGATATGTTACCAAAAGGAAAGCTAGAAGACAATTCCTGCTGTGGTAAATACCCCATGGACTCAAGAACGGAGATATGCTGCAACGGCAGACCTCAACCAGCTATGATTGGTAGATCTACACTTTGTTGTGATCACAAAAGTTACAATCCAGCCACACATATTTGCTGTGACGGAAAGCATCTTCTAGCCAAGGAAAGTGTTGATGATAACTGTTGCTGTGAAAACAAAACATATAACACACAGACCCAGACTTGCTGCGATGGTATCCCACAACCAGTATATGGCCACAAGAAAACCCAATGTTGCGGAATTGTAAGTTTTGACACTGACAAATATTTATGTTGCAAGGAAAACTTAGTACGAAAACGAAGATCGCAAGATGACTGTTGTTGCGGAGTAACAACAATGAATACAAAGGAGGAAATATGTTGTCATGAAATACCAATATACGCTATTGACGTAAAATACGCCGTCTGTTGCGGAAATAGAAGCATTGACTCACTAAGTGAACTTTGTTGTGATGAAACTCCGATAAAAAAGAGAAATGAAAGTGATAACTGTTGTTGTGGTAAGACGACCATCACTTCCAACATTGAAGTTTGTTGCGATGGGTTTCCTCAGCTCCAGAAGGGTGGCTTGTTGACACGATGCTGTGGCAAAGACAGCTACGACCCAAGTGACGAAATATGTTGCGATATGAAAACCAGACGAAAGAGAGGAAATAATGACAACAGTTGCTGTGGTACTACTACTATGAATACAAATAAGGAAATATGCTGTTACGGCTATCCACAAGAGGCAGTGGCCAGTAAATTGACAAAATGCTGCGGTATTAATAGTTATAACCCTGACAAAGTAATATGTTGTGATGACAAGATGGTAGAGAAGAGATCTCCGGGTGATAACTATTGTTGTGGAAATTACAGTATCAATACTAGGAAGGAAATATGTTGCGAAGGAGTTCCACAAGATAAAAAGGGTCCTGAAACCATGTGTTGTAATAATAAGAGTTATAACCCACAGACTCACCTCTGCTGTGATGGAAATGTTATTGAAAAGATATCTCCAGATGATAATTTATGTTGTGGAGGTAATGCTTGCAATTCAAGGAAAACAATCTGCTGCTTAAATAAAGTCCGAAAACTAGTCGGAGGGGATTCCACATCTTGTTGCGGAGATAAATCATATGATCCAATGCAGCAAATCTGCTGTGACACAGATAAACTACTGAATAAAAAAGACAAGGACGACAACTGTTGTTGCGGTAACTATACGTATAACACCGAAAAGGAACTATGTTGCAAAGGAGAACCAAATCCTATAAAATCTGAAAATACATTATGCTGTGAAAATAAAAGCTACAGCGCAACAGATGAAGTATGTTGCAGCGGAAATGTTTATGAAAGTCCTGGACTAATGTCTGATTGTTGTGATGGTAAACCATACAGCCGAGTTACACACATATGTTGTGACGGTAAAGTTATCAGAAAGAAGGAAAATCCAGATGACAACTGCTGCTGTGGCAATTCTACATACAACGTCGACACCATGATTTGCTGTGATGGTGTACCTCAGAAACTAAAGAATCTGAAAGGAACCAGATGTTGCGGAAAAGTAAGTTACGATGTTAACATTGATATATGCTGTGATGGCAAACTGCAGCACGCTTGGGCTGGCTTACGCACACAATGTTGTGGTCAGCAGAGCTATCACCCGGACCGTGGCTTATGCTGCAACGGTAAGGTTATCACAAAGAAAACACCCTTCGATGACTGTTGCTGCTGCAACCAAACATATGACAGCTCCAGACAGATATGTTGCGGGTGTAATGTTCAGGGATTGTGCGGCGGTTACCATACCAGATGCTGTGGAGAATATAGCTACGACCCTCTTCTGAACTTATGCTGCGAGGGTACCGTTAAGCCTAAAAAATACGGCCATGAATCATACTGCTGTGGAAAATTTATGTACTCTCCGAGTAGAGGCATCTGCTGTGGAGAGGATGTGATCTGGTATAACGACTTCCCCGAGGACTGGTAGAGGTACAGTTTTCCAGTATTAACAATTAGTGGTAAAATTAATTTCGTTCTCGTAGACAAGCAAGATCCAACTTGAAGTTGATGTAAAATATTAATGGATAATTAAATTACTAATTATTGTGTCATTTGGTGTCGTGCCACCGGTATTAATGATATGAATACTTCATAAAAGCAACTGTCATCGAGTCGGGTCGCATTTTTTGCTTTATTTTTCTATCTCGAGATAATTTCCGAAAAAAAGCATTTTAAATAGGTGCTCAAGACATGTGGGAAACAAACATATTGTTTTTCTTTTAGTCACCATTAACCGTTATCCAAATCCAGTATTTTGCATTGTTTATATGTTTGATACCTTTGTGTTAGAAATCGAAATAAGGGTGTACGATTACACTGGAAAATTTGCGAATAATTTGCACATGCAGTCAGTAAAATCACAAAGTAATACCTCCAACTCCGTCAATCAAAACAAGCTGTCGTGATCATTATATTGCTGCCTTCTGCAGTTATCACAAATTTTAATCCTTGGATTTAGTATATTAGTATTGCCTGTACGGCAGAAGTAACATATTTGGTGTTATTCATCATAAAATAATTTTAAAAATTGTCGTCAGTGGGATATGATCGTTAACGTCGTCATAGCGATTTACTGTCGCTATCCTTTTGTAAAGAAATGTCAATAAGTATAAGAATAATGGGTCACGTAGGTTGATGATAATCAGAATATTGCTCATAATCCAGGTCTATGACAAAATCTCTTGTACGATATCGTATGGCTTTGTTAAAGCGCCGCTAGAAACAATTCTGATGCAACGCAACACTTTGCTTATCTGTTACACATTTTGTGCATAAATCCAATACCACAACTTTCTTCAATATAACTGAATTAAATTTTTAAATACTAAAATTTCACCTTAAATATTTCAAATGCAGTGAAAACAGCGAAATTTGTTAACAGAGTAATTTGAAAATGTTAAAGAACGAAACAAATCCATGGAAAAGAACTGCCTAAATTGAGTAAAACAAACCCTTAACATACAAAAAAAATGATTCCTTGCAAACATGCAAAACCACGATTCACTTTCAAGTTGATGTTCATATAAAACCAAACAGAATGCAGGAAAGAAACTAGAAAGTAAAGCAAGATTGATAGGTAGATAAATGAAAGAATGGATCTATATATATATATATATATATATATATATATATATATATATATATATATATATATATATATATATATATATATAAAGAAGTGGATGTATAGATGGATAAATTAATAAATATATATGTAGATATATTGATTAAAATTTTAATCTAATTTATTTTCTCTTTTCAGGCAATCTGACTGAGCGATTCACTATAGAATATAACCATTGCGATTGACCATCCAGGTTGATCTCATGCGTTATATTTGTCATTATTATACAATATTTAATTTGGTTTGGAATTTTATGTTTAAAATTCAATATGTTGATGCAGATTTTCTCTGACAAGAAACCTGTTAAAATATAGCTTAAAGACACATGTAAAAATTCAAACAAAATAATGTTACACGCACACCACAAGGCACCCAGGGCTAGTAAGTAAATCAAATGATGGTTAAGTTTTCTTATACTAGGTTGCCTCATAATACGGTTATAGTATGCCTGGATTGATGTTGTTCTATGTAAATGTTAACAGCAATGCGATGTTTGTTAATTTTGTTTTTAAAATAATGGTTCTTTACTTCATACTCTTTAAGCTGTACTTCAAAAGGAAATTAAATATACTTGAAAGATATCCGTGTCTTTTGTTTCATACGCAGGTTTTAAATACATTTTCTTGTTTATATATATATATATATATATATATATATATATATATATATATATATATATATATATATATATATATATATATAATTGGCCCCGAGTGGCTAAGTGGTCTAAAGCGCTGTCCGTTACGAATCTCTGCCATCTCACCTATCTGCTTGTGTTCGAGTCTAGGATTCGATGAATGTGGATATGTGAGAAAGCTTGCTAGATCTTCTCGTGGGTCGGTAGTTCTTTCCGGTAATGTCCCGGTTTCTTCCTCCATCTATTAATACTGGCCGCCATGTATAGCCTATTTTGTGCTGAAAAATGGCGTTAAACCCCACAACAACAACAACAACAACAGTAAGTCTAAAGAAATATGATATCTTTATGGAAATGTTTGCAAACGTCCTGTGCAAGAAGTTATTTAGCAGGTTCATTCTTGAAAAAGGAAACCGTTGCCCCATGGTATTTGATATTCAGAAAAGGTCATGTGGAAACACAGGACGTGTAAATTTATTTGCAATTGCTCTCGACCCATGGTATTTGATATGCACAAAACGTCATTTGGCAACACGTTACATGTACGTTTATTTGCAATGACTGACGACCTATGGTATTTGATACGCATAAAACGTCATTTGAAAAGCACGGTATATGTACGTACGTCTATTTGCAATGGTTGATAACAGTTTTATTTCTGAGGAGTGATTTGATCGATGCTGGATCCCTCGTGTGTTACACGTTGCAAGTTGGGTGTAAAGTTCTAAAAACAGAAAATTCACTTTGCTGTGATGGCGACAACGCACAATCTCTTCTAGCTTGATAGGACTCAAACCAGTATAATAGGAAAGGGTACAACCTCGCATGAAAGTGCACAATCCCATGTAGCAGGAATGGACACAACCCATTGAAGTAGGAAAAGACACCAGCTATTTAAACAAATATATTTATGACCTATGAAAATCTGTCTGCTATAAAAAGAACTGGTTCTGAATAAGAACGGCGACTGCTTTTGTGCCAGTGCTGTTATGGATGGTCATAGTAAATCTTATTGCAATGATGTACCTCAAAAAATGTTGGTTTTGAGAGAGAGAGAGAGAGAGAGAGAGAGAGAGAGAGAGAGAGAGAGAGAGAGAGAGAGAGAGAGAGACGTTTTTTGGGGGGTTTTTTTCTATCGTCCAAACAGTTCCCAATATCTGAACATATGCAGTATAGTATACTCCATCAGGTACGTTACACCCAATAGGAACATAAATGCCAGAATATCCACAGATCTGAAGATTCTAGAACGGCTTATCCCACTAATTTCAATATCATGACACCAAACCTTACCACACTGAAATTGTGTCAGGCAATAAGAGACATGCTTAATAGGGTACAATATATGGCAAAGTTTGACTCGCCGTAAACCTTTTGACCTTTAACCAGGAGAATTTTAATCACCCAGCATACAAAAAAGGTAACCCGGAGATGCCAATTATGTTTGGAAATGACCATCCCATCCCATGTACACTTGACTACCGTTGTAAAACACCGAAATCTAACCTTATATAACAGTCTCATCGTCAATATGAATGTCTGTTTCGCATACACCAACATATCACACAAGGATGAAAGGCTTGGATTGGTGTTTGATAGCAGGTTTCTTAGTGCAAAGTGAATGTCTTGCCCAAGAACACACCAGGATAACTGCCCAGGGCTTGTCTAGTGGTAGCATGGAGGGGATCCCCCTCTTCCAATCGTGAAAAATGCTCTTCTTCGGGAGACACATAGAACTTTTCAAGATGTAATAATTACGCATAAATTCATTCCCGTACATCTTGTTTAGGATCTCTGTATTTTAATAAGCTTCTCAATTCTTTTCACAGCTTTCGATTATTCTTACTTAGCATCAAATATCCAAACCATGACAGAAATACTCATTCGGGCAATTCACCTTTAAGACGTTTGCGGTGCTCATAATTAGGAATTTTATATTTCAATATAAATTCTTCCCAATTAGAGTATTTTGAGAGGCAATCCTTGGGATTACCAATGATTTCCTGCCATTCCTCTTATGTAACATTTTAATTGGTGTAGCCAAAGTGATTAGAACGGGAGCAGTTCTTACTTGGAAACATGTACAAGTGTCTGTTTTCGCATTTCTGCTAGCTGTGCTGCTGAATTAATCGTTGGAATAAGTTGCATCTTTTGTTCAAATCATCGTTACAGTGGTTTCTACGACTTCTCTTGTTTGTTTCGCAGTTTCGTCGGTTTTGGTCACATACTTGTGGAAGGTTTGATCAGCAGTGTAAAGGCCACTGTGAGATCTACCGGTGCGAAATGTCGCAACTGCAACATTTTTTGATAAATTTGTGTGCATCTAGTTGATCGCTGTTTGTCAATTAGTCCGTATAATCTGATATGACATTGTTGACGAATTTCGTCATTGTATATTCTGGTTGTTGGTTTGTTTTGTCAGACGTTTACGTGAGACGGGTTTGTGTCAAGATCTGTACGATATTTCCCACGAAAAATGGTTCATTAGTGAAGTCACTAGTGAAGAAATTATATGATTCTTGTTTGAACTCAACGGTAATCAATAGCACAACAATGAATGTTTGCGAGACCATGTGTGTCAAAACAGAAAGATATCGTCAACATGTTTTAGTTTTCTCAAATTACTTAAAGACATTTACACATCTCGTTGTTTTACTTGGAATAAAGCTGTATCCTAGTGTCGACATAGAAAATTATTCTCATTGGATTGTATTGGTGCTCAATCATCACATCGTCGTAAACTACAAGACTATCCTTGCTCGGATCATGGTCGTCAGTAGTAGGAGTTTCATCGACAGTGGATAATAAATCAATGGTTTGTCTCTTGATACCGATTTAAGCGCTACTTTAAAATCGCTGAGTTCGTCATGATACAACTGGTCGTCCTCTGCCGACGCAATTATGTTGTTGTTGTTATAGGGTTTAACGCCATTTTTCAGCATAAGATAGGCTATACATGGTGGCCAGTATTAATGGTGGAAGAAGAACCCTGGAAAACCCAGGGAAGAACCACCGACCCACGAGAAGCTACTGGCAGGCTTTCTCACTTACTCAAGTTAGTCTGGACTCAAACTCACGCAGACAGAGGTGAGATGGTAGTGATCCGTAACGATAAGCGCTTTAGACCACTTGGCCACTTGGGGCCCCCGACGCAATTATGTACAACAGTTCCCACATTAGCCATCTCAAATTCAGATTCAACAACTGTTGTGTTTTCCTGATCCTGCAAAAGCCAACAATTAACATGCTGAGTCTTGAAACGTGTCGCTTTTCTTAGGTGATTTGGACTTTGCTTGCGCATAAAGTCCATGAGGTAAAAGCAGCGCTTCCTCGTAATGCCATGTTGAATGTCACTTGTTTGATAACACAATCATACCTTCATATTTTCTGCGATGCTGCAAATACAACGTGGATTCAAAAGACTTAATGGTAGAGCTGCGATCACTGGAACTTGTGTCCGACATAGAAGGAAAAAGTTCACGTTCACTGAAAAGTGTCACCAGCGGTTATGTAGTTGTTGAGTTAGCGAATCCACCTAGAACAGTCCTCACGATTATTGGAAGTGTGAAGAAGTCGTTGATTAAGTCCGCGAGAGCGGCAAAAGACATTCACAGGATTGCTAGGGCATAGTTTGACAAATCAGCGTGTGGTGAAAATTTACGTGCCAAGAATGATGGTTTGAAGCGAACACACCTAACGAAGTTCAGCAGGCTGATCGTTTGCTTCTCCTACATGATCAGGTAGATGAACAACAGATACAAGTACGTGTTTACCATAGTAGATGTTGCCAGCCAAAGAATCAAAGCCGTTGACATATTAAGATTATGCAGTATCGCAGATCAGATTAAACGTATTTACTCATCCGTTAGCACATCAATTGTAAGAATTTTTAACAATCACATGGTGCCCGTGCGCGTAAGTTATGATTTTATTACTCTAAAATTATAGGAAGTGTGTTTAGAGAATGTTAATATGTTAGATTCAAGCTACAAAGGTAATGTGAAAATGACTGTTCGTAGAGAGACTGATTTGAGAAGACCGGATAAATAACAATTTCTTAAGGTCTTACATGTCATGTTTTCGTTGTTAATTTTCATCTAGCTAAGACAGATCGGAAAAATATTAGAATCAGCTCAACACTAAAGAAATTAATAACACTAACCAATTTTTTTTTGCAAAAAAAGCATGGTTGTAACATTTAATTAAACATATTCATGTTAACTCAATACACAAATAATGGCTTTTAACGATGAATCAACATTACATTGAATTCCTCTTTAGTATTGCTAATTTCGACAGTTAAGAGTTATGTTGACATTTTCCTCTGTCCAGGTGGCTGAAACAAATAATACGTGTCCTGTGCATGGTTGAACTACACAATTATAATAACAAATTGACATGCTTCCCATTACACATTAAACATCTTAATTTTGAGAAATGTACACAAAAATGCAAACCAAGTTGTTCACTCATATTAAATTTGATCTCCTAGACTTGTCTTTAAACAAACTTATGTATTTTCGAGCCTGAATATAAACCAAATTGCAAATTTAGTTTTAATGTGAATTATTACGACTGTATGTAACAGAAAAAGTACAACTAACTAGTTTAGTAAAATAATTTATTATCCGGGAATACAAAGTTAAAAAGAACGTTTAGTATTGTGAATTAAATCCCAAGAATTTTAAAAAGTTTTATCACAAGTCCAAAAGTATTGAGTATTCCGAATCAATTTCAGTTTTGAATGAGTTAATATGCCTATTGTCTTGATGTCGCACAAAACTATAGTAGATAATGTCCTTGAAAGAATTCACAATAATCCTAAATTATTGATTTAACCCAAAATGTAAATGAGCACTTTGTAATTCAAATGAATAATTTTTAAATGAAGTATTTCTCACAAATTCTATGTGAGCACCACTAACAATGATTTTAGAACTTAAAGCAGGAATGAATACTTTTATTTACTTCATAACCTTATAGACAAACCTAAGACACACTAATATAACTAGGATGAGTCCCAGTTTACCATCAATTTCGTAAATTCGTTTTCGTTAGAACATTTTAAGGCTAGAATTTAAACTCAATTATTAGTAAACAGCTTCTTTATAACTTACACACAAGACAAAATACAGATACGCTTTCTTGAACCTTCTACGGTCAAAAGTCAATGTCAACGTGTTAACTTTATATATATATATATATATATATATATATATATATATATATATATATATATATATATATATATATATATACACACACAATATAATTTAAACACAAGAATCATTACCTCTACTTTATAGATTCAGGGAATATCAAAATACGAAACTATCCAAAAGGACCTTATTCTGCCTGACGATGCACACCTATTTGAAGGGTTAGCTGCCTAATCAGTATTCATTACGTGTATATAGATACATGCTCAAATAACAAATTTGTAGATGCGCATGTCTCAGAACGGATTCCGGTTTAATTGTCATTATACTTGCCTTTGCTAGGTTTCAATCTTTAGTATACATATTTAGCGATCTGCAACTACCAGAAGTAGAAATGAGGCAATTAAGGACCATTGTTTGCGTTCCATTTCAAAGATTGAAAGAGGCTAAAAGGTAAGAATGGAGTTATGCCATTTTAATATGCTCAGTTCGTTGCGTATATATTCATGAATAGATAACTCCAAATTGCTGTCATTCATGTAACGTGTTTGAAGAAATTTCTTCGGTTTTTCTGAAATAGAGAGATAAAGTCGTATATCTGCAACATATCTCCAGGTTTCCATTTTAATTTTATGGAGACATTGTCAGTGTATGTATTATGCATGTTCAATATGTAACACTAATATTCAACATGTAAGCAACGAATACCATTATTCTAATAAAGCACACAATTACTTTTTGAATGGTTTTCTTTATGTGTTATTGTCAATAAAGAATGCTATACACTCACTGTCCTCGACTTGACAAAGAGCTATAGCGGTGCAACGGAGAAGTTCAATAGACACATTTATTTGCAATGGTTAACACCAACTGGCTTTGAGTGTACCATTGATTCACTCTATCAAAGGCTCCGTTGTTCATTCACGCAGCATTGCACACAAATACATTTTTTTGTTATGAAAAAAAACTTTGGGAGAGATCGTACTAGAGATATTCCTTACCTTTTCTTTACAATAAATGCAATTTGAACAAATAAATCACGATAGCGTCGTAATCCATTACATATAGAGTAGGGAGGCAACCTGTGCAGCAAATTCGATTCATCCAGTGTTCAAGAAACCTTCTTTTTTAAACATCATATCCATCTAGTATAATTTACATTGATAGGAAGTGTAGCAATATTATATTACACATATAATATTTACTAATATACGTAATGTATTGCCTATTTTGAAAATAAAACCTATCCCTGATAATCTCGCATTTCACCTACTTATTTGATGGGATGTATAAAGTACATATTTAAGAAGAATGTGGTAATTTGAGTTATTCTGTCCATAATTTTTTTTTAAAGATTTTCTGATTGATCTTTAGCAAAAGACATGGTATTCTTTCAAATGTGACTAATGTTTTATTAATATTCAGATACTTCTCCTGAGATGGTTCTAAATGACAATAGCAGGCAAGCTAAGACGATGAGTCTAAAAATCTTCATTAGTAGTGATAACATAGAAAATTCCATTTTACGGCAATGTTTTTTGTTGCCTATTTGCTTCTATACTATTACGGTAGACTACAACAGTTCCCGGATGGTCTCCATCAGGTACACTAGATTCCTGGGTTAGGTGATACATAGCTGAACAAATCATTTCTTTCATGCCAATGTATGTATGTATGTATGTATGTATGTATGTATGTATGTATGTATGTATGTATGTATGTATGTATGTATGTATGTATGTATGTATGTATGTATGTATGTATGTATGTATGTATGTCGGGCACCATAGGAAACTGGCAAACAGACAGGAATAATCCAGGAGCAATTCCGAATTAGTAAGAGAGTACACTGTCAATTCACATGTTATGTGAAACCAGTTTGTATTCTGTATTGGCTTTTGTCCATAATTTTTTGCTATATACATTTAATTTGTATTGTCTTTTTACTCTTGTCTATAGTTGTGGGTAGGAGCTTAGCCCACCTGACAAATGTCTCTTTTCATAAACAACAACTTTTATCGCTAATATATATTTATGATTGTATATTATAAGCCTCAGAAAACACCATGTGTGGACTTATAATTAAACATACCTTTTGGACTTTTTTTTAAGGATTTTGGAAAAAAAATACAGGGAAATGGGGTACAAAAATAAAAAAAAATTGGAACCCTATTTCCCTAGCAACAAAATTGAAAGTTAAAGGTAGACGGAACATCATATACACATACTAGGAAAAAAATGTTATTTTTATTAATTAAATTAGTACACCGTCTAACCTCAAAAAAAAAATTCCAAAACTTGAATAAAAATAAAATAAATAAATTATTTAAATAAAGGTAGAAATAGAAATAAATTATATGCATCAAATAGAAAGAATGAATGAATGAGTGAAAGAAGAAGGGGAGGATGAGATTGAAAGAATATGATGCATATAATGAAATGGACAACTGGAAAATATGATATAGAAGGCTTTCCTAATAAGAAAACAAATTATAGCAACATACAAGAGTACCGAACATATAGCACACATAGGACGTAGGGTCCTCTAACCAAGGTCACCAAACAAAATAAAGGAAATGATTCCGATAGGAAAAATGAAGTCTTATCGGAGGAGTGAACCTTTAGAAAACACTAGGGAAAAACATACCCCGTCCAAAAATTAAAAATTAAATTTTTTGACCAAAAATATATAAATAAAAACATAGCTACATATCGGGGGGATACAAATACACACAAACTTCTTAGATAGTTTTTCGGTTAAGTAAGTGAGGGGCATCTGTCTGGTGCCCCCATCCCAGTATATTATAAGTTAAGATTATTACTACCAGGAGGTTAGCATGCTTAAAAACGTTAAGCTAAAGATCAAGATTTGTTTAGAAATTAAGAATGTTCTTGTAGCATATTGAACTAGTCATTGCACATCTTGACATCAGTTTTAGTGGAATCAGTTTAACTTGTCTTAAGTTAATATTTGACAGGATTTATTATTTGTAGATGTTGATTTTTCAAAACTTGTTGGCTTTTGCTCTTTTCTGTTAATTTTTAAGACCATGGAGTCATAACAGAAAATTTGGTAAAACTCGTCTGGGAAATGAATTTCTTTAAAATATGTTTGAAAGGTTCAATTCGTTTAAATTCACTTTATTCGGGAATTGTTTTAATCTCTAATATTCTATTTTCACATATTATAGAATTCTTATGTAACCAAGAAACTTTGACAATGTCATCTAAGGTGGAAAACTTAATTTTAAATTCTACCAAAGAAAGGTTATAGTCCTTGAAAACTGACGAATTGCTTAAGCTTTCCAGATAATACGATCTTTCTGTTGCAATAAATGAAACATCATTTTCGTCCAATATTTAATGGAAAAGAAGTTTTGGATAAACGTGATTTGGTAGTATTATTAAGTTTCTATCTGACACTGAAATAAAAATAAAATAATTGAAATTAAGCAACATATGGAAATAGAGTTAAGAAAGCCTCGGTCTAATGCAAAGTAATGGAAACCCAAAACCAGAAAGAGGAAAGAGAAATACAATTACAGAAATTGCAGAGAGAGAGAGAGAGAGAGAGAGAGAGAGAGAGAGAGAGAGAGAGAGAGAGAGAGAGAGAGAGAGAGAGAGAGAGAGAGAGAGAGAGAGAGAGAGAGAGAGATGTAAATTCAGATAAAGAAAGAACAACAAATGCATATGTATAAATGGTCCAGAGATGGAGAAATGCAATTGTAGAAATAGGAGACATATGATTAGAACTGGCAAGCGGAAAGCACACAAACCCCTTTTGAGCAAGTTAATTTTTAGTTATTACCAGACATTAGTTTAGTACCATTTTTGTAAAAAAAGGTAGATACATATTGTCCTCATTTTGACAAGATTGCCGAAAATTCGTTAGCGCCACTAGAGCATTATACTTTATTATTATTATCAATTATACTTAGTCACAAAGCTCATATAAACTGATTGCAATGTGTTTCACGAATATATCTTGAAGGGTTCATGAGTTCGTAGCTAGAAAATATATGGATGGACCCATATCGAATTTGGAAGTCAAAAAGAACATGTTCCACTAAGAAGGTCGATAAAGATTAAGATACATTTCGACAGCTCATATTAGTTGAAAAGTTGAAGATATGTGTTCATAGTGACGTCAAGACTAACCTTGATGAACAAAAGGTCGACACTTGAGTAACTGCTTCTCGTACTATTCATTGAATCGTCAAGTTTCATTTGTCAAAAAAGTCTCCTCTATGCAGATGTTTGGGGGTAAACATCCATCTTAGTCTCAACCGAGCACTTCTAAATCTTAATCTGGCACAACATCTAGAAATCCAACTTCTGGTAAGACTGATTAAAAAGCCTAAACTTTTCAAAAGCGGAACTATTGCAAAAAGAAATAACTCGTCATTTATGATTGCTAAAGATAGCAAAATAAGCAATAAAATTAAGACAGAGCTATTCCAATTTCTGTTATTTCTAAGTGGTCAGGTTCACGGTATTATATTGAAAGCAATATATTTTTGGCTCAAGCAATCCCAGTCTTATTTTATAGCAAAGAATTATGAACCATTAATGTCAAATGGTTCGATATCACTTGTTGGTGATTTCATCACCCCTATCCATATTAGAATATTATATGACAAATTCGCTTCTCATAGTCTTTTATTACTGGGTTCTTGGCCATTATATGACAAGTCTTCCTCTCATGAAAGTGTTCGAGAGTATTCTTCGTTTACTAGGTAATTATCTAGCTGGAGATAAGATTGTGATTAATCCACTTGTGACTGACAAGCATTGCTTGGGTAAGAAATTCGATCCCATTGAAAATGAAATTTCAGATTTACTACCTTCAGTCACTAAATATATATCAAAAAGAGCTCTTAAGAATTAAACTGATTAGGAAATTATTCCTTGAGTTTAAACAAGTTTTCGTTAGTCTTTTAGTGATGTCAATTTTGCTCATTGTATTAATCAATGAAGATGTACTATCATTGTGATTCTAATTTTACAATTTATTCTCTTTATTTCAATAAAAACAATGTCGGAAAAATCCTGAGATTATTTGTTTGTTTTAGAGGGCTATTAATGAACCTATGGCCATATAAGCACCTGTATGCAAAGTTTGATAAAATAGGGGTACTTGTGGGTACTTACGAGAAAATGGATGAGTGTTCAATGAGGTATTAAAGAGTTGTTCCTAAGTCATATGGTCATGGACGTATTATGGATTAGAGATTCAAGCATAATTATGTGATACTACATCTGATTGGCTGAACTTTTGACCACTCAGTAAACCATATTTCCGATCTGATTGTAATCAAACGCGGAATACCTGATCATATGATGAAGACATCGCAAGCCTTGTTACCCATATAGAAACTACAGTTGTGATCCATTTGTGATTACACTCGGCAACGAGGCTCAAATCATCAAGATATTAGATTGTTATAACCATAAGCGAGACTCGAACTTAATGCCGTTATGTTGCATCTGTACAGTTGCGATTGTCAGCTCAGATAATCTGTCTGACCAGATTTCTTTAAAACTTAACAAATATTCTTTTATTATTCAAATATACAGCTAAAACAAATTAAATATTAGCACTAATTTGTAAAATGTTCCTATGATGGACTTAAACTAATACAGTTCAAGGTCTGTTTCGCATTTATACAAATTGAGTATCTATACTGCTCCAATTTGCTCCCCCCATTAAAATTAAGAATCCCCCATAGGCTAAAACTGTAACTACAACAAAATGACCTAAATACGTATCTTCACTGCGTAGTCATATTTTAATCAGAGCTTTAAATTCATAAAATATCTTAATATGGACGTCCTGTGGCGACGGTTGAATGACAAATATCTTCAAACATTGTGTATTTTCCAAATGACTACTAAAGGATGTTACATGGTCTTACGGTCAATTTTATCTTTGCAAAACAATTTCAAACAAGAATCTTTTCCAGAAATAGAGTAGCATTTCAATGTATCCATGTTCAGCAATTTGGACCTCAGGAGGATAGATAAATACCGAGTATGTTTTAAACATTATAGTAGAATATTTTCGTACATGTTACTGGAAAGTTCTATGGTGGTTTGATTGGACTTTAGAAAATAAAACAGCTGTAACAGGAAAATTCTTCCAAAGAAAACAGCATTTAATTCTTGATATTCTAAAAACTCTACAATCGATAACAAACACGCAGATGCTAGCACACATGCGTATAACATGCAGTCCTCCTATTTAACTCAAAATATTTGCAAGATGATGTTGTAACATTGAGACTTTTAATACTTGATTTCCAAATTTAGTTTCGTTTGCTATTGCTTGATTTGATGTTGTTATGTAACATTCTTACACTAATCCGTGTCCAACTGAAGTACAATGGTTAAGTACATTGTGACAGAATAATTATTACATATTTATTATTGACTGCTAAGTATTGCTTTTTCTAGGGACTTGGGAAATTTAAAAAGACGATTACTTGGTAAACAGTTTTGTCGTGGAACGTCCAACAAATTCCTTGATTTTGGGAAGACCTCCGTCAAAGCAGGAACAGATGCCCTTAGGTCCTATACGAAATCAGGAACAGATGCCATTATGTCTTACATCAAATCAAAGACAGTTACCACTGGAACCTACATGGGTGGGTTACTTAGATCACTATCAAACGCTTTAATTTTTCATTATTAATTGTTGATTAATTTCCTATTACCACTCATGACTGAAAACAGCTTACGTTTTGCAAACGATTAATGCTAGGCCGATTAATCAACCCCTCACCCGTGATAATATGGAATGTCGTTTTTGGGGCTAATATCACATATTCATTAAAATATGCAAAAAAATCTGCAACTAGTTTTGGCTACGCACATTGGTATACATTTTATGCACTTACAGATATTTCTCGCGGTTGCGAAGCTATTATCGGCTGAAGGTTTTTTTTGGTGGCATTTACATTATATTTCAGGAGCAAATTCTAAGTTTGGTGATTTGCAAATCTATGTGGAATAGACCAACAATCTTTTGGCCATTTTGAAATTCGTGCTAGATATGACTATTACTAAATGTATGTGTCTAAAGTGTACGCAGTTTTGCTCCGGAAGGATTTGTATGCAGCAAAATTGCATATTTTAATGAACAGGTGACGTCATACCCACATATCGTCCATCACTATCAATACCCATTTGAAGGGTTCGTGTATCGCACTAGCATTACTAGCGTTAGATTTTATTCGAGTTTAAAACTTATCACATACTTCTGCGATATATACCAGTGCAGGACTTTAAGAATACTTCGCAATTTTTCAGACGATTTGTTTCTTTATTTACATATATTTTTTTCTTGCTTTAACTTGTGCTTAGAACTCAGGGTACAGTACTGTCAAGCATGGAGTTATAAATATACTAATATGTAATCATAGATGCACCAGATTCCAGAAAATGAACAAAAAAGACAATGGTTCCTGTTATGCTGACAAAACCCTGTTTCATTGATTATGTTTCTTCTGTACTGAAGCTAGAAGCAAGATTACACGCTGTATCTATTTTTCCATTTTATTTGCAGTACCATTGTCAGGAGTTGATAGGAATAAAAATGTGGTGGGAAAACCGCTAAAAATAGCCATTTTTGGTAAGAGAAACATAGACAATCTTTCCGTTGTTAGATCCGTTAAACAACTAGTACTGGGATCAGAATTTCAAACAAAGGACGCCGTTGACTCGCACGACTCTTCGTATGCTGCATTTAGTTTCCTGGGACGAGAACTTAACCTGGTCGTTGCACCATGGCTACAAGATAAAGATCTTTCAGAAACTACAGCTGGCGAGGTAACCATATTCGTCTTAAACTCATTGCCTGGACTCAGTTCATTAATACTAACCTTAAATCTGAATGATTTGCATGAAGTGCCATATATTGTTCGTTACTACGAGGCTGTCTTTGGGAAAAGCGTTGTAGACTATTCTATATTAGCATTTATATGTGACTGTGAGGACGCGAACGAAAGCAGATTGAAGCACGCATTAAAAGAGTTAAAAGACATAATCAAAGCATACAAATCCAGAGTTGTTGTCATTTCACAAGGAAAGAAGGATAACAAAAGTGCTCTCCAGATTATTAAGCATAATGACGCCATAATGAAAAACAATGATGGAAAGTATTTTAGGAATGACACGTTTGAAAAAGTTGAAGAAATAGTTAGAGGGGTCCTGTTATCACCATCCAAGGCTGCAAACCCTGGCATCAAAAGGAAAAGTCGAGTATCCCGTTTCAGGACTCGTGGAGCTGATGTTTACATCGTGCGTCTACTTCATCAGATAAGACAAAAACAACTGAGTATTAAGAGGTTGATTTTAAATAACACAGGTTGGACGAATAACATTGCAAGGCAATTACTGCCAGTTATCATTGGACTGATCTTGAAGTCACTGATATCTGGAAACATAAGTTTTGGTTTTTAGGACTTAAAAATTTTCGTGATGCAAGGATCGTGTGTGTGATTTGTAATTTTAACGTATCTTCAACAATTGTCCAGTCATAACGCCCTGATATCTGCTGTGTGGCAGTTTAGAATGATGTCTAGCACTGGGGAATCATGTCACAATCATATAGCATCATTTCCCTTCCAGTCACATTATCCTGACACCAGGCCAACCAGTACTAACACTAATCTCTTAATGCTGAGCGCTTAGAGAGGCAGCTGTTAGTAGCATTTTTATAAGTCTATGGTATGACTGTGCCTGGGTTCGAACCAACAATTGAGGCGATGATGCATCCACATAGGCCACTGGACCAGTCCATAATATAAAGCCATATTTGGATTATAGCAAGTGCCATGAGAATAATTGCTTTTCTTGATGACAGGATGACTTGTAAGGATTTAGTGTCTTCGGTAAACCAACTATCCATCTTTCCTATCATGAGGATCATTGCTGCTTCTCGTTGATTTACTCTAAATATAGCATCACAACTATTTTGCATCAAGATAAAAACATTACTAAGATATATAATTGTACAATTTCCAGCTAATGAAATGATAAAATGGGGTCTAGGAACTATTCTAAAAAGGCTTGAATATGTGCAATTGCATTTGTTTACCAAATCATAGGTATCTTGCCTTCTACGTTAGAGGCAAACAAAATAAAATTGTCTAACGTGAGTTGAATAAATTTACCAAATAATTTACCAATATACTTACCAAGTAAATGAGAGACACGTATCCGTGTGACGCTGATACAAAGTCTTTCAATGCGAGATAGAGACAGACAGACAAATAGATTGATAGACAGACAGACAGAGAGACAGAGAGATGATGAGTATCATCATCTTCAGCTTTATTATCATCATCATCATCATCATCATCATCATCATCATCATCATCATCATCATCATCATCCAGTGAACTATACTAAGATAAAATATTTAGCTTCAAAAATAATTTCAGAATAAATATTAATTATACTTAAAGATGTATACAATCTCAAACTAAAGTACATACAACACTCAAGCTATTTTGAGGATATGGGTATCTATTTTATGACTATTAAATGCTCTGTTCATAACCAGGGAAATTTGATTTCAGATGACCAGGAACCTCCTTCCGTGTAGAAATGAACTTGAATAATTCAAATTCTAAACTCCTGGTCTTTGCATTTTCTGATTGTTGCAACATAATTGAACAATGGTTAGAAATTTGAACTGTAGGATAAATCAAATATCGGCTGAATAGGAAAATAAACTTTGAAAATGAAATATGAATCTGAGATGGAAAGAGTATAATCAATCTTTAAGCCGAGATCATTACAACAATAATATAGACAAGTGAAACAATATGTAGATAGAATGTTTAAGTAAAATGAAAACGTTTGGTTATCAAAAATTACAAGTTTGATAATAAATTTAAAAACCTTGTAACTACGAATTAAGGTTGTAATTCATGCCGGACGCATGCAGTGCGAGAGGTAACAAGAACGCACAAAAAATCACTAGTAAACAACACAATTGTACACATGAAAGTCTTTGTAAGGCGAGGTACAATTACTTAATGACGAAGCTGGAAAATAAATGATAGTATGACGTAAATGAAGACCTATAGCAGTCAAATATATGAAGTGGATCCCAACTACATCTTAAAAACTATGAAACAAGACTACAAAGAAGGTTATGAATTTTAAATGAAATAAATAGCAATGAAAATCATATAACTGCAATTGTACAGACATTTAAAATTCCCTAAACCCTTATTCAACAAGAGTATCAGCGGTATTTAGAGACTATTTGTTGCAAATGGAATACAAGAAGAGAAAACTGGGGAAACTTTAATGAGAAACAGTTATAAAACATTAATAGAAAGACAAGATATGTGAAATATATGTCAGTGCTGGAAATGCAAACCTTTAAAGTCATTTTCAAACTATTTCCAGTTAAAACGTAAAATCCTTGATAAACAAATTGCTTCCAATTGACAACATAGTTTACAGAACGAACTGTAATATAATTACCTTGCATCAACAGAAGTTGGATTTACCGTTTAAATTGCAAATACTTTTACCTGGTCTGGGTAAACAAAAATTAGCATTAATAAATATTAATGCCAAAAGCACGTTGTAGTGTAGCAAAGGAAATAAGGTATAAACACAAACTATTGAAGAAATGCTTGATAAATAAATATCGTAGCATCTGGAATACAGAATGTGCACTTTGTACTGATAATGCATTTGTGCCTCGTGACAACAATCGTTACAATAGTATATATTACAGTAGTAGGACTTTGCCTTCCATTAATGAATGAGATCTTGTTCAGCATTTATTTAAAAATGAAGCGAACTTTCTTGACTGAGTATTGTTTTCACGTAACTTGATATTTCGTCTTCTGAAAGCCTTTATACCTTCAGACATACTTTCACTTCGAATCATGTACTTGATGCTTGACCTGTGAAAATATGTTAAATATGGATCTAGATCGGACAAATCAAATAATGTGTATGGTATAATTATGTTATTGGTGCTCGTCAGTATATATGGCTGCTATTTCTCTATGTCTGTGGTATGGTTTTATATATTCTCTGTATTAATATCTCTGTTTTGCCATGACACTATTTACACGGTTTGTTTTCTTTTTTCCCATTTAAATGTGCACCTTTCTACATAGCTTGCAATTATTATTAGCTCTGCTGGATAAAGTAATGTATTGTTTTTCTCCACGCATAGGACATGTCTTGAAATAAATTTTTTGTCTCTAAGAATTTCAATTTTAATTATTTTTAGCTGAACAACATTAGACTATGACTTCTAATAAATCTTGGATCCATTTCAAATGTATTATCATGTAAAATCCAAATTTCTTTGTAAATTAAATTTAAGGTTAACAAAGCAAAAGTGAAAATGAAATAAAAAGTGTCCCTGAAAAGGTGACTGATGGCGTTATTTAACAGAGCTACGTATATCATCGACGGAAGAAATATTGAATCAATTCAAAACTATGTCGATGTTCCCACTACCAATCTTGGCATTCTTAAAAACAGCGATGATTACACGAAATCACCTGATCCATCAGTTATGTTTGCAAAGGATACAAATGATCATCCAAAAAAAGAAATGTAATAATGAATGCAGCTGGAACAAAAGTTGCATCAGTGAATGAAAACTTCATCTTGGGATTCGCATAATGTCGATCATCGTTAAAGGGTGATGAAGAGTTCTCATGTTTGATTCCACTGTCATACAGATTTGGATTCTGTAGAAATGTTAGAAAAGTTACATTTGGCGCTAAATACGCCGTGGTATTTGTTAGAAAAAAAACCTACCGACAATGATGCAATAATGCGTGCTTATGCAGTTGATGCAGGTAAAATAGTGCTTACAAAACTTTGGTTGTGGATGGCAATAATGATCCCATCACTGGCCGAAGAACAACGGTGACTTTCTTTTATGGGTCAAGGTGGTAATCAACGCCGTCATGGCTGACGGTGATCACAGACAGTACTACAAGTAATGTTGCTGGGTTATTTGTATTGTAGATATCTTCACAGGAGGATGTGTCAGCACCACGACATACATTAAATGCGTTTCAGGAAAATGCCGCAGTAAATTCTCAAACACGAAATCCAATTGTGTTTAACACGTTTGGTGTTAATGAGGTATCAATGGATATCAAGAACCATTTGAAGACATATTATTGCATTTTGAACATAATCTAGGGCGAGATCAGAATGTAGATGCTGGTTTGTAGATATCTCAGTGGGACATCACAACAATCTATCCGATCTATTATTTCTCACTAGAACACTTGGATTTGTTCAGACAATCAGTTGTTGTCATATATTTCCAATCAGCTGAATGATAAGCCTTGCGTAGATGACCTCCTGCCCATGAAAATTTATACCTTGAATTGTGTTGCCGAAAGAGTCACAGAACATTTGACAGATTTACTACGTAAAAAATGAGAAAAAAATGAGTGGGCTGAACAAGTTAAAGAATTTGGCGCTACGATCAGATACGTTGCTGATTGGCAGATACATTTAAATTTCCAATAAGCGTGAAGACATTGACAAAGATTTTGTACGAATCAAAGTATAAATTAAAGGTAGCTTTGATATAAATTGTTCATTATATCGTACACGAGTGGACGTCGGACGTAGCATTTTTTTCCGGGAACTCGAATAGTTAAGTTTTAAAACGCTGATATGTTCGATTTTTTAGAAATGCTAGAAAGAACGATCATGCATCTTGTTTCAAAGTTCCTAATATGAATATCATGATCTGCTTGTACGGCCTAATGGAGATATTTATAGTACTGAATCTCTTTATGCCGAAATGAAACATCTTTCGTTGAAATATGCCAATGATGTCGAACGATTACTCAATAATTGTTTTACCTTTCCGTCACATGCTGCTCACTTTACTCAGGAGGAAAATTCATGGAAGCCAACACGGCTTGAATTGTTTGAAGATATAGAATGCATATGTGTCGAATACGGACACCTCGTATTGTGGAATACTAAATACGATTGTGGAAATGTTATCTAAGTTGATATAGTTGTATGTAATCCCGGACGTTTTGTTGGACAGCCAACACATGAGATGACCAGAGTTGCAATAAGAACATTTACCAAATTTCGATTCAACTGAATTTGCGTGTACTGTATCGTTCTAATTTGCATTAAAACCTTCATCGGGTTGTAGCTGTTTGGTTTGGTTTGGTCATTATTTTAGCGAATGAGGTTGGGCTAAAAAAAAAAGTATTGTTATGAGTTATGCTTGATGAAAAAAAAGTTTATATCGTTAACCGAAAGTGAAGTAATAATATCGTATTGTCCACAGAAACAGGTCTGCTGCCTAAACCAATTGTCTTTGAGAGATATGTTCTCGACTAACTCTTGGAGCGTAATCCCGATGCTTTAGAATGCGAAACTAAATTTTCAAAAGATCTTGGCAGAAAAATAATTAAATTTACAAACAAAATAATCATATGATCATAAACGACATTGTACAAAATTAATTATCGATGATGATGGGCTCGATTTTATAATTGCAGATACAACAGAGAAAAATACGTAGTTTAGTCGAAGTATTGTCAACTTATTGGACGGAAAAACTAGGCACAATCATGGCTTATTTAATGGTGATTATCCACAATTTGCTCATGTAAGATCTTCCATGTTAGCGTATGTTTTCATAAACATATTATCGATGATAAATAGATTTCCTGATATCGCGGTTAGAGTTGACAATAATCCATTTTATATCAATACAAATAAGCAGAAATGCTAAATTAATTACATATCGGCGTTGATGCATCATGGGTAGAAGGGGGAAAAAGGAGAAAAGATACTTATTTATTCTGAATCCGATGATTACAAATCTGAGGAGATATATTAGAAAAATAGTGAAATGTCAGCGTTGTCAACAGCAGTATCAGTATATGATCCCGTGGCCAGACACAAAACTGACATCTTAACGGATGAGGTAATTCTGCTAAAAGAACGCGTGGAATCGAATTATTGCAGAGTTTTGACATGCTTCCTTTGACGCATACACATAGACTCGCCAGAGATATGAAAGAAAGAGGAGTCAAATCTCATACTTATCACATTTTCCTTCCGTGGAAAGATGTATGGACATTTGAACGAATGGGTGAGAAATATATTCCTACGATTATTACCTGGGATGAGATATGCACATTATCAGTTGACGTATTAAAAGGTTTCTTGATTTGTTATTGACTCGGAATACTATTGTTATCATGTGTGGTGATCATGGTCGAGTACCACCTTTTTCGGTTCATCTTCGCATGACTGTTTAAAAATGTTCGTAGATTATTTTGAGGATATAAATAATGATTGCCTAGCGCTTGATTCAACATTGAGAGATTTTTTAAAAAAAACTAAACAGACAGCAGCTAGATAAGATTCAACGAGAAATAGTATATAAGGTAATTTCAGAAACAACAAACTACGATTTTTGAAATTTGTGGAGGCCTGCTGATTTAATAGTTGCAAGTTGGAATATAGTTTGTGATTCGCTTCAGTAACAATTATTTCATTTACATAAAGAAACATTTTCAGATCTACCTGTCCCATTTTTTATTGCCCAGCAGATACTCGTAAAAATATTTATATTGAAATTTCAGGACGCATGACAAAGTCAGGGGTATAACCAAGGGAAAACAACCTCGTTCTCAATGATACTGTTTTTGGTTCTTTGAATATTGCTTAGAGCGCCTTAAATATTGATAAATCTTGGGATATACAAAACGGTTAATTCATCTCAGGGTTTAACTATTTTTGATAATAACATTTGGATTGTCGATGATCGTATTGAATGGTCAAATTTAATTTATCTAGCAATTTCGAGAATCAGAAGAATATCTCAGCTATTGAGGGTTAGCATAGGCTGCGCAATGAATAATTATCAAAGTTAGGGAATTAACGACAATATAGCAAGGAAAACATAGCTTGTTATCAGCAGTGTGACAAAAAAGTGCTACTTTGCTCTTGATATTGAATTTATCATGAAGCTAAATCAACAACAAAATAAATGCTATGTTTGTTGTAACATATAACGTTGTGGCAGTATTCGCATAAAGCATAAAGCAACAGAGAGGCTGAACCCTGGAAGGTTGTAGAGACCTGATATTTGAAAACTAAAGGTTCCTACAAAGGCTGAAAAACGAAGTTTTTGGTTTAACACTAAAACTTTCTCTAATTGACCAGATTATTGTTCGATCTTTTAATTTTCACTAGCTGGTCACTACGCGTTGGTCGTTTAGCCTCTCTGCTGCTTTGATTTTTATCCAAAAATTGTGTCAAGTCCGTTACGATATCTTGACCTCAGATCATGTAAATTTATTGTTACAAAACCAAAGGGGCAGCTTGTGCTTTTGAAAAGAAATTTTAAATTTTTTCATATCCATGTCCCCAAAACACCAAATATAATAAAGTGTGTAAAATGTGTGCCAAGCAAATATAAATTTATTTCCACGTCGCAAATAGCGCATGGTGGTGATATCGCTGCTTCAATAAGAAAATTGCCAGGAGCTCCATGGGCAAAATATCCCTGATAGAAACACCATTTGAGAATATAATTATTGTGGTCCTGGAACTCGTGTCGATATCAGACTTAATAACCAAATCAACCAAAACCTGGATAGATAGATTTGGGATCGAATGTTTTTTTTGGACTGATCAAACTTTTAGATGGTTGTCAGCAGATGGTTTACTAAGCGAAAGATACACAACCTGTATTCGTTGGCAAGAAACATTCTTTACTTTGATCAGATTTAACTAAAATTTATTATAAAGTTTTTATTTTGTTCGAATGTTTGATCAAATGTGTCGTTTAAGTTTTTTTGCTTGTTTTTCAGACATTTTAGTCGATTTTATCGCTTTTTTTTTTTTCGCGTTGAGTCTGCTCGCTTTTGTTGGGTCAAAATCCCAGGAATGTAATGAGAAATTAACATTAGATTTTTAATTTATCGATGAAATGCTGTCTTTTTCCGGTTTTTTATCGTAATTTGGTAGCAAATTGATCCTAAAAAATCTACACAATACGAGCAAAATAACGAAACTCTGATCGATAAATTTAAAAATTAATGTTAATTTCCCATTAACCCTCTGGGGTTTTGACCCAACAAAAACGAATAAATTCTAGCGAAAAACTTAGTTCACTGCAATACAGATATAGGCATGGGTAATATTATATATATATATATATATATATATATATATATATATATATATATATATATATATATATATATATATATATATATATATATATATATATTGTACACTACACTTATGATAGCGCGTTCCGATAAATGATAAGACCTCGATGGAAAATCGGCAACTTTCACTTTATATAATGTGGCAATTCGTCTTCCAGTAGATTAAAAGTATCAATGATTTCATTAAATAATAATACTTTGTTTATATAAAAATCCACGTACAGATTTAGCATAGCTCATCACAAGCAAACAGTATTTACTGTCTGACTGGCTGGCTGTAGTTCGGTCTGTTATTTATTTTTCCACAGTAACAGCTGATCTTAGTGCGAACATAATTCTGTTATTTTAGCCTATATATAAAATCACAGTTTACACAGAAACTATATGATGGTCAGTTTCAGTGGCTATACATCCATGAATTTGTTTAATTTGCCACTTTGTAAGTCACATCAATATCAATATGTCTGTTAAGAAATCAGCTACAGCGTTTTTATTTATTATAATAAATACATGTAATGCGTGTGGATTAAATGCAACTTTATTATAATAAAAAGTGCCATTTTGCCACAAAAGAATTATCATTTATTTTGTCAATGCACTATCATGGGGGGGGTGTACAGAAATGTATATTGCCTATGTCTGTATCTTGCCAATTTCTAGCGCATGAAGTTATTTTAAGAATCCGCTATGACTAAATCTATATCCTAGCTAGATATGATCTAAGCATAGTATTTATCGTTTTAGGCAGAATTATATATTTCTGTAATTTTTAGAAACTAGAAACATACCTTTTACAGAGAAATTGTGTTTTTTAAGACAATCGTACACTATAGTTCTATTAGGACTACTGTGATTCTGTATGATAAACATTTTATTATATATGTTAACAAACTCAGATAGCTCATTGCCAGCGCATTGAAACTCTCATGTTCGGGTCGGTGGTTCGATACTCGTGAAAATCAAATTGTCTGCAAAGGATATTTTAGGCCAAATTTTGTAAATCTATTGGAAACTCCATTGACCCCATCTTCATGTGAGTACACAAATCCATTACGTCAACACATGATAGATTCACTTTTGTGAATCGCACTTTGGTTGATCATTGGGGTTGTTGTGCTGACGTGAGGGTGTCATTACATTATATCATATCATCATCATCATCATCAAAAATAAGCAGCGTGGATGATATGAGGTCGTGACCTTGTGACTTCACTAAAGGGGTACCCACACAAGTGCCATTCCACAAAACATAATCGCAAAATTAAAAATAAACCTAATGAGATTCCAGGCCAAAAGACCTGCAGCCATTGAGTTTCTAGAGTTTCGGTTATCTAGGAATTATTAAAAGGCAACAAATATAATCTGGTTGGTCACTAAAATAAGACTTACACGTGCGCATATAAAACTCTGAGTCTCTAATGTTTCGTTTTTCGGATATTTAGGGATTCTCTTGGGGGTAAATGTCTAAACAAAAATTCGGAACCTCATTAGGGTTCTTTGATATAACTATGGGATGGTTGATAAAACTTCACCCAGCGTTGCTTTTTTTTGGTTCTCTTTCTATATTAAATATACATTTATTAGATTATGAATTTTGAGAAGATCTATGATGTCATTAATGTGATTAAAAATTACAACATAACGGTATCAATGGAACTGACAATTTTAATGCTGAAAAACTTCTATGTGATTTTTCACCCACTTACAACAACGCAAAAACGTGAACACGTTTACTCTATCAACTGATTACAAATTCATGAAATCTATCCAATAGGGAATGTTGAAGTCGCTGGCAACAGTCACGGATGATCAGGTTAAGTTAGGGAGAATTGTGAAAATGACAGCGATGATGAGAGTTTTGGACCAGTTACTGTATTAATAGCTAAAAATAATCATTGGGAGAATTGGTATCTTCTGCCTAGTAAGAAAATATATATTCTGAAATATAATGTAATCAAAATATTAAGCTACACACGTGGATACCTTAACAATTGACAAGTATATATTATAATTATATATTGTATCAAAGAAAAGGGATTAACCATTATTTTGTCATCATAAATTTGGAAATTCTTTTTGTTACGCTTTGTGATATAAAACCCATTATGATCTCACATACAGATTATACATATAGTTTCATTTCTTGTGTCTAATATGCGTCCGCTCTGGTTTGTAAGTTGGAAGTTTATTCTTGATAATAACGGATTATGTACACCGGTGCACGGGGGTTTATTGGCTCAAATTCAATCAACCGCCCGGGTGGAACTAAATAACTGAATGTATATAATATGTACCTTGCTCCGCAGTGCCACTACTGTGGCTAGACTTTAAACGATCTACCTAATGCCGTCCACAATTTCGTACAAGAGATTGACTGCGATTGTTGTTGTTATATTTACAATGCCCGGCGATATGTGACTCCAGGAACCGAATGGGTTATTATCGTGTTTTAGTATAGTCTGTGGTGGGGCTTTTTTTCTGCATGATTCAATTACTCCCGGATAATATTCTTCAATAAGATCAGTTAATGATTTCTTCATTTCAACGTTATTTAAATATGGTATAATAAATGTTTGTAAGTCTTTTCTGTTTTTGTGTAATGATTAAGAAATAATTGCTTAAGTTCTGGACTTGTGTAAATACGTTTACTAAGATCAGTTGCACTGTCCATAATACTTCGATTGACGATGTATAGATTGAGTAAAATCCCATTTAAGTGTTTTATTGACTCGATTATTTGCTGCTTTACACTATAATCATAATGTTGTAATAACGAAATAAGTAGACTTCTTAAATCATTATATATTTTATCGTAGTTAGGTTTAAGAACATCTAAAAATTCTGTAAAAGTTTTTCATCAACAATATTTATATCATACTGCGTCTTGTGACCTTTGATGCCATCAAATTCTGATCTCAATATCTTGGGAATGGGATTTTTTACCGTCAAAATCGGTAAAGTAATATCTACCGTTGTTTGGAAATCCAAATCGTATATAACTCCATGACTGTTTTCCTCCATATTCTGGACCTTTAATGAATTTTCTTCACTTGTTTTAAACTCATTTTAGTTGGATCTGAAACTCCAGTATAAACAGGGGGCATCAGGCCATCATAACACTGATCATCTGATTGAAATTTGATAAATTTCTACGAGGTAATCATGAGAATTTATTTCAGTCACCGCTGGTAGTGTTGGTTTGTAAACAGTGATCGCTATTTTAGACTCTTTTCCTGTGATATATATAATTCTGTGTTGAAACTCATCATTAATATGTTTTATCAGATAACTGCCCGTTGAAATTTCAACAACTTGCTAATCAGGTGTTTCATCGGGTTTGTTCTTATTCGCAAATACTAATGAATTATTTACTGGTAATCCACCGAATGATTTCGACCTGAAATTTGGCCAAATATTATAAACACGTAATTGCGCTAATGCTATCTCGCTTGCTGAAATTTCAGTTGGAAAATTAACTCTAAATTCATGATTGGTCGAACTTACTGATCTTATAGTAGATTTTGATGGCGTCGTATTAGTGACGATCTGTTGCAATAGTTCTCTTGATGCCGTCAAGGACTCTGATATTATTATTATCTTTATTATTTAATTCTCCATCTTTCTGCTCTGGTTATATGTCACTAGTGATTACGAATGCTTCATCGCAGGTTTTCATTATCGTTATGGACTCCTCATCAAATATTTTGCCATCACTTTGGTACTCCGAAAAATACGAGCATAGCGGCTGTTGCTGTATGTGATTTCGTCATGTACTCGCGTAATTTATCACTCGCGCATTTAGATATTTTCTTAGCGATAATACTGGGAATGCCTGCACATATTTTGCCGTAGAAACTATAGTTATTAAAACTGCAGGGGCAGTTAACGTTAACGTTGATAATAATAATCCGATTCCAGCAACAACAGCAGAAACCGAGAAAACGACTATATCAATAACAACGATGCGTCTGCGATATTTTTTTTTTGCTTTCACGCTGTAATCGTCAATGATATTAATTTGCTCAGTCTGATACTTACACGCCTGATTGTATATGTGACGTTGAATGTCAATGAGTGATCATGTCATTTGATTCTTTATACCATCATCCAATTAATTAATTGAGGAGCTTTAGTTACAAATTCCAGAAATAACAAGTAATTAGCCAAGATCTTACTTCTATCCGATGATACCAGAGTAAATGTTTCTTCAGAAGCTTTATCCAACATTACAGATACAGTTCTAGACAAATTATTAGTTAATGGAGATGTGGTAATTATTCTAAATTCTACACCGCTAAACACAGACAACCTATACACACCAGCGACCTCCATAGTGTGTTTGATAGTTTTATTTCATTGTGTCCATGGACCTGACCCTGATGAAACTACTTACACAATGTGATGATCTGCTTGTGAGGCATTTTAATACGACTCGTTTTTCATCGATATCAGGAATTCCACTAATAATATCGTTTAGTTTCGTTTTGATGTCAACGAGTTTTATGTTAACTTTTTGTGGATTTCCAAAATTTTCATTAATAGATCTGTTAATGTTTATACAAAATTTTAGAAACTTTTGTATGTAACTATTATAATCAGTTTTGAATGCGTTAATTCCATCTTTGATCGTTGTTATTGCT
Organism: Potamilus streckersoni; assembly: GCA_016746295.1. Lineage (NCBI taxonomy): Eukaryota > Metazoa > Mollusca > Bivalvia > Unionida > Unionidae > Potamilus > Potamilus streckersoni. The sequence goes on from JAEAOA010002211.1 coordinate 397,812, forward strand.
GTCACTTGATCGCTAGCGATCTTCGTCCATGTATTGTTTTGTTGTTGCATCTGTATCTGCGGTTGGGTTTCCAAGATATGTAATTTTGCTTCCTGACATTATGTCACCGGTAAATACATCACCGGTTTTCTGAGCTTAGTCGTCAACAGACATCGGAATCCTGTATTTTACCTTGAGTAGCAAAAGTAACGATATTATTAGTAACCGCGGTGGGAATTCGTATAAGTACATCCGGCAGTTGTATGTTGCTCGTTTTTAATCGTGCTTGTTTATCCTGAAAAACGACAACTTTATTTTGATTGACACTCTTCGTAATATTTAATAAATTATAGTGTTCATTTCTAAGCTGATCAAGAGTTGCGTATTTAAATCAGTCGACTTTCTGATCTATCTTCAGTTGAGATCTTCCATAAATATATACCATTATGTTTACTAGTGACTGTTTAAATACGACATCGCAGTATCTTCATGCACAACTTTATGATGTGATTTTGATACAGCATCAATTACATTAAGTACGTCTCGACCACATATTGGTGGATCCGTTAATTTTTGTATTGGTAGCGTTGAATACCAGATCGGATAAATTTTATTGCTGACATAACGAAGAAATTCTTTTGGTGGCGCCAACTCATACAAATCGAAATAAACAATTCCACGTGCATCAACTGCATATGCCACCCAATGCGTGCCTGGTCCAGAGTTTTATCAAGATTAATAATATCGGTTTCAATATTGTTGGGTTGTTTTGGCAATTGATTACACATAAAAACTCCCCTGAAGTATTTTATACTTAGTTGCTTAACTGCATCAAGTAAATCAAAATTCGATAGTGGAACTATTGTAAGTAGAATCATCGAACTGTGCAGGCGGTATCCCTGAAAGTCTTAGATCTTTTCCATACAACGAAAGCGGGGTCTCCGGAAGTCTTAGACCTTTCCATTTTTTTAGAGGTTTTTATTCCCTCTCTGGTTCCTTTCTTTACCGCCATTTCAGCAGCGGTTCCAACGGCATCTAGCGTAGTTACTTTTTCAACAGCTGAGACTGCAGCGGCTATTAATGCTGCTATATCTTCTGGAAATGGAAATGTATCACCCTTCTTAGCAACGTCGCTGATAGCACTTGTAGAAAGATTAAGTCGTACCCAGTCTTTGATCGCTTGTCTTCATTGAAGTAATTATACTGACGTTCGGTCAACGAAAGCTTATTCGGACCACCTGTGGTTTGTTCTCACCGCAATGATATTTTTACAGTACATTTATATTTTGATGATGATTGTAACTTTTTTATCTGACCAGGAGTCAGACTGATACTGACGTCATAATATGTCATTATATAATATTATAAGCAATCTAATTCCATGTTTATTTACATATTTTCTAATCGGTATCAACGACTCTAATTCTTGCACCATCACCTTGAAGAAGCATTGATTTATCGCTGAGTATAACTGCGATTGCTCTGCAATTTGCAATAGCTCCTCGAGTCACACGAGCTCGAAAATAATGTTGGGTTACTAACAAAGGCGCTAAACTGCGGTAGCCATGTGCATACACAGTTGGTTGCGTGTACGAAGTGTGCGATGCGCACAGCCGTCGCCGCCGATAAATATGTACCAACAATTCTCACATCTGTGTACATTTTGGAAAGACGCAGAACATTCATCGCACACACAAGAAAAAACACCACTCGTCGTCCTGGTCGTGAGCACCACTGCCACGATGATTTTAACTGAACACCGATTTTCTCCGATAAGGTGTTCGCCAGCACAATTAGGACAATTAGCACAATTGCTAGAAATTAGGCGGTCTGCAATAGCAAATTGGAGAGACACTTCTGGGTGTTTCACAAGAACAACATTTCATCGAAAATCACGGCAGATAATATATCGCTCTCACTAATTATTTGCTGCTAAAGTACCCGAAAACCAAAGAATAAAAAGACGATATGTTGGAGACGTTCCCCGGCTATGTCCGCGATGAATGGTCCCCATGGGTATACCGGAAGTAGAATGGAGATCGAACAATAATATCAATGTTATGTGGTCTACGTTTTCGAGTATTTTGTATCACTATAGAACCCTAGACGTTTTATTAAATGTATATTCAAAGCAGTTGCGCAACAAAAGACCCCATAAATTTCTTCGTATGATACCGATGATGAGCTTAAAAGCGCTTCATATTCTTTTCAAAATAGGTAGTGATATGTAGATTGTTGATGCAAATACTCCAAGAGTTACCTCTAAAATTACAATATCGGCAATGAAACCAGACCTGTATGTATCTTTTCTTGTCCTTAATCACCTTGGGAAAATCCCTCATAATTGAGATAACACTAGCATCATTATGTGTGTATTGCAGTTGGCCTCATATCCGATCGCAGTCTTTTGTGGGCTTTGACGTGAATTGATTGCTGGTGTTCATAAAAGGCGGTGGATTATCTTAATGTACAGGAACGTTCCATACTGCCTGAATCAGTTATGATAGTCAAAGGAGGATATTGTTACTGACAGGCAAATACTAAAAATATTTCCGAAAATGTACAAATTCTGCGTGCTCTATATCATTTATCGACATACATTTGTTGTTTTACTTGCCGACGCCCTTATATCTTTCATACCACAATTCCAGACTGACTCACCAATGTTTCATCGTTGTGGACCAGAACTGACACATGTTAGATCTTCTGGAGGAGTCATTAAAGATACAAATGTTCACAAAAGATTGACTAATTATTGAACATAAAAATAGTTCTATGTGGACATATGATATCCGTGCGTGTTGTCAACACGGGAAAACGGGTTTGCACGACATATTACATTAATGGGCTCTGTGATGTTAACTGGTGAATAAATTCAAGGCACACAAAAGGTTCTCTCACCCTTATCTTCGCAACCTACACCGATCGCTAAAGAAGTAGCAATGAAAGCCGTCAATAATATCATAATCACTGATGTGAAAGTGGTTTAAAATTGGGATTGCAAGGGGTTGAATCGGCCTGATATTGTCTACGTCAATTAGTTGGATAAGACGGCGTTAAACTTACAGCGACACCGATAACATCAACCCCAGTAATGCAATTTATAAAGCTGCTCAATTACGCCCAACTGATGACACGAATACAAACGTAGTAATAGGAAGTAGATTACTGTTGTGGAAGAGATCTGGGCGTGAGCCGTTAAGCTACAACAAAGTATTTGACAAAACCAATAATGCATAGATAACGGCAATATTTTAAGATGTGTCCAATTTGTGTATGCCACAGACGAGCACATGAGCATCGGCCAAATAAAAAAAAAATTCTGCCTTATACATTCCCGACGAAAAATCATGATTGAATAGTTTGAACATAAGTACATGTGCATGATACATCTCGTTATTTTCCACTCTGTGATGCATTCTGGAAATAGATGGAGAACTGATACAAAACCAAAATACTAATTGCCTTGACGATGCTCTTTTTGGTTTGTTAACAGCGGTATCATGGCTCAGCAGCAGCGAAAATTGCCATGATAGTTACTAGACTCACTAGATTCGGTTCTAATCAGTTCCAGAATACTATTGTAGAAGTAATAAATGTGGTGGCATGAGATACGCAAAAGCGTTTGTAACTACCAACAAAAATGATAGCAGACTTGGATTCGCTGTGTCGATGTCAACTTCATATAGACTCATTGTCCTTCTTGTGTGCGATTATTCTCAAGTCAAATATTTTGGTTTTACAGATATGTTTACAAGTCTCGTTTTCAACCTAAGCACAGTCACGTTATACCAAACGTTTGACAGCAAAGTGATACATTTTGGTATCATGGAGGTGTATGCGTGTCTGTCTGTGTTGGATATTTAACGTAACTTTAACCATATTTTCAGTCATATAGCTACCATGTCTGCAGTAACCAGTTTATTGTAATATCTAGCACAAGGCTCATCATTTCTCAGGCATGTAGCATCATGTCTCGCCTAGTTACATTCTTCTGACACTAGTCTGACCAGTCCAAACGCTAACCTCTTAATGCTGAGCACCAAGAGAGGCAGCTGCTATTACGATTTTTACAAGTCATTGGTATGATTTGGCCGGTGTAGGAACCCACGACCTCTAACCGCGAAGCTATAACCACTTGGCCATCGGACACATTGCTGCTCTTAAAGTTGTGTTATTGAAATTGGAAATGAGGACGCTCGTAATAATGACTTCAGCAGCCACATATTTGTTTGTTATCGTGTGGTTTCTGGCGGCACATAATCACTATCATTTCTAAAGCTCACTAAAGATTTCCATAAAGGCTATGTTATCATGGCAAATAAACACATTTCACACATTAGTTCCGTCGTGCGGTAGACAGGAGCTGAATCAAATGATATGAAACCGCGTCCATTATACTCTTAAGAAGACAAATTTTCGCCATGGGCCTCGCCGTTGTCAAAGATCAAAAAGCTTGAATTAGCCAATTTTAACTTATTCATAATGACAAAAGTTATTCAAGAATTTCCAATGCGTCTTTGTGTGCAATGAACTTGTATCTATCATCCAATGCACGAAGTAAATAGCTATCAACATCCTGTATTTAAAAATAATAGCTTTAGTTAATTTGGTTACTTACATGATAATGCCTCGTAATCTTTAATAATAATATTTTACTCGCACAGGTTTGTACCGCCGCTAGAACAACAAAAATTTTATCCAAAGCTGTCGTTACAAACTAGGAAAGATGGCCCAAAATGTGAGCGGATTGTGTTGAAATGCTGCATGCACTCGAGCATTCAACAACGCTTGTTAATTTTGCATTATAACCTAGAAACTACACTTGATAGTGTAAAAATGCCTGCGAGCACTTAGGGACAAGAAAACCTGACGCGATGATAATGTGGATTTGACCATGACCAATTTAACTGACTTAAATCCTACTGACTTTAATAGTCAGGATGCCCTTGACATTGACCAGCAAGCTCGTGACTTTACAAGATGAACACGGAAGCAGCAAAAAAAAAAAACATAGCGTGGATACACGATATGATATATTCAAAGAAAACCAGAGTAATAAAACTCTAGTTTGTGGAGTTATACAAAAATTCCAAGGCTGCGACTTTATATATATATATATATATATATATATATATATATATATATATATATATATATATATATATATATATATATATATATACTATCAAATGAAATATCAGGAAATGGTCACTAATTTCCAAGGTAAATCCAGACGTCAAGGCAACGACAATGTTCTGTGTCGCCTCGTATTATAGAAGACATGTTTTGGACAGAAGTGAACTATAGCGATTTTGAAAGCGACATTATTTAACATCAGCTGCCTATTCTTCCACAAGGCCAAGAGAATCAAAATTAGTTAAGAAGAAACTCGTTAGGTTGCTCTTAATGATTGTTGTTCAATTCGAGCTAGCCACAAAGTGACGTCGAGAAGTTTTTGAATGACAAACTACACGTATAAGATGAGAAATACGCAGTAAACAAGTCCAAGAACAGCTGAAGCAATATGATTCTGTCTTTAAAAATCCCCAACTAAATTTCTCCAATGAATCCGAGACAAAATCGAAGTAGTATTTGAATAATACTTACCACATAAAAGTATCATTGAAGAAACGAGACGCTACGTGCGTCGTGACGAGTGGACGTCAAAATCTTGAGCATTGCCTCTGAAGATAGAACAAAATATTTTTGCAAGGTAAACTGTCTAAACATTAGCTTAATGGATCGACAGCATAGCGGCCCTGAACGGAGTTATTAAAATCCTTTCGAATTTCAAAACTTTGGTACTAAACCATTTTTACATATCTGTGCCCTTACATTTCACACGAGATCTCATAGTCTGTTTTAAGCCACTGTACAATTAAGAACGAAAGGTGGCTACGTCATTTCGAACGACGATTATACAAGAGGATATTCTTTGTTGGGATCTATTTTCACTAAAGACAAAATCGGTGAAGATGGCCCTAGCCAGTTTATAAAATCAGGCCAACTCCTTGTCTAACATCAGTTTGTACTGCTTCTCATAAATGTCATCTGGAATGAAGAATTTGATAATGCTCTGAAATAAAGTGTCTTAGAGCAGTGATCATGGACTAAAAAAACATGGAAAATGAACCCGTGTAGAAAATGTATTTTTTCATCCAAAACAGCAGTCACAGACACAAAGTAGAGCCGGAAAGATACAGTTATAATTGTATGATTTCCTGAACAAAATGAATGTTTTTTCGCCACTTGACCGTAACTGAACTTGTACTCTTGACCAGACAACATTATGATGGATGTCAATTTCATCATCCTGGGTAAGTTAGATAGATGCTTGATGAAAAGTCAAGAAGACGAGTTAGAAAAGTGTTTTTGAAGCACGGATCCTAACCTCAGAAGAGAAAATCTTCAAAGATGAAGTAAATAGTTCTGTATCAATTCTTTCTTTAATGACTTCATTTTAAACGAAACCCACCTAAGTTCTCATGGAAGAAACCAATGAAACATTCCGTTCAAAGATAAACTGGTCATATATTTCTATGGAAAAGAGAACAATGTGGACTCAGTGCCTTTTATGACATGTACAAATGAATACCTAGAAGCTTCATTACTTGGGATCCAGTGGACTTACTGAACATAAACGTATTCGTCAGATATCTAAAGACATTCGAACTTATGACATCAACAATCATTTTCATGAGGACATATTTCCTAGCAGTCTACATTCTGAGTGTGGAATATTTTGATTCCTATGGAATTAGACGAAATGATGCATCCAGTCAATTCAATAACGTGAAATTACAAGACTCAGATTAAAACAATAATTGTGTGTATTGTCTTTATCAAGGCATTATTGTATTCCATTCAACCATGTACTGACTTTGTTTGAATGAGATGTCTCTAGAAACGATGCGAAAAATAATTATATTTTTGTCAACATTATGGCATTATAGTTTTAGCACAGGACCGTAGTGTTCATTGATTGCAGAACAAGGTTATATTGGAAGGTTAGTTTTATTCAACAGCAATGTAAGCTTTGTAAATACGTTCATGTTTTCCAAGGTTTTGTTTGTAATTTTTGGTATTTTTTCAGACTATAATTAATGCTCCCTCTTTATTCACTCATGTTTTCATATAGTATGATCACTATTACAACTGTTAATTTAAAAATAATGGTGTTCTCTATTTTTTCATTTCCTTTTGTTTCGTTTGGTTGTTTTGCAATGATTAATTTGGTTAACTTTCTTTCCTCTATTTGTCTATCTCAATCTATCGCTATAATTCTCTCAATCTCTGGTTTAACACAAACAATATCTGTCCAATGTTTGATGCAAAAATACAAAATGTCACAACAATTATTATACAATATCTTGTGTATCATTTCGTTTTCTTTTTGTACCACTATTTTCAACCGCATATTTTACAGATAGAAAAACTCTTTTTTAACAAGTACAACATTTCATGTATGATTCACAATTTCATTGTAGTATATTTTGCCATTTTCAAACTCCAACAGAAAAGTCGCAACCTAACAGTACAAGAATCCTTAGTTTCACTCTAAGTTATTCAGACTCAGTTTGACAGCGTGGCAAATTTAACTCAACAACAAAACATGGGGGGAGGCCGAGTGGCTGAGTGGTCTTAAACACTCTCCGTTACGGATCACTGCCATCTCACCTCTGTCTGCGTGGGTTCGAGTCTAGGATTCGGCGAATGTGGATAGGTGAAAAAGCTTTCCAGTAGCTTCTCGTGGATCGATGGTTCTATCCGCGGATTTCCCTGTTTCTTCCTCCACCATTAATACTGGCGGCCATGAATAGCCTATCGTGTGCTGAAAAATGGCGTTAAGCCCAACAACAACAACAACAACAAAACATAGGTAAGATTACGTTCAGCACATTAGATCTATCAAGTACAAAACCAGTCTGTACGAATTTAACTGACATTGGTCAAGCAAAGGTAATTCGGCGTACTAAATCTAAGGTAGGAAAACAAAAATGGCAAATTGATAATATGCTGAAGAACCGAATCTGCCTCACTTGACTCTTGTTGGTTATGGACATTTGTTTTATGAGAAAAATAAATCTAGGGTAGCAAAGAATAACAATTGTTTTTAAAGTGTAAATTTCCACTTGGCTCTATATAGCATCCTTTTTTCATTATAATTATAAGTACGTTTGTCTAAGTGTGGGCACACCCGTTAATTAGTAATTGAGTGACTGCTACTCCAAATGGCGTGGTGGGTATTAAAAGTGGGATATTGGAGAGTATATGAGAGACGGTGTATGGTAAAGAACTTGGTGTTGTTCACTCTAAACGACGTGTTGCACAGTAAATGTGCGGGCTTGGATTATTACTATGGAGTGTGTTAGATACTAGATGTCTAACAAGTTAGATAGTGTAGAGTTGTTGGTCACTCAAAATGTATGTTAATCCTGTTGGTGATTTTTGCTATTAAATTTCAATTGTCACCATACAGATTTGACATGTTACCACCAAAAAAAAAACGTTTTTCTACCAAAAGTGAAATGTTAAAATTAGCATTACGTCGTCACTTATAACCATATAGTCCCATTTGAAAACTGTTAATTGCGACAAGAATAAAGTTAACATCAACCATTAATAGCACTGTTTTATCTTTAGCCATACAGTACCATCATTTCAAACCTATGGACTTATGTTTAGGTCGCCGTGTCGTCACAGAGCTATTTTAAGTGTAACAATTCTAATCCTATGGTCTAATGTTAACTCTCATTGTTGCCATAGTCATTTGTTCCTACAATTAATTTCATCTGAGCTGTATTATTTTAGAATATCATGCACACTAGCGATGGAATATTTATTTCATATTTAAATGTGATGCCCATAAAATAATTTATCTTATGAAGTTATTTTTTCTTTATATGCATGTAAATAATTTTGTCCTCTTGTTTTACAAAAGACTTCCAAGCCTCTAAACATAGAATTGAAGTAAGGGTCCTCCAATGTGTTACGTCAATTATGAGTCAGCTGGAAGATTATCCAAACTATCAAGTTCATCTATGGAAATCACACAAATTACATCGTTTTCTTGACATAACTACAAGTAATTAGTGTCAAAACTGCCAGCAGATTGCTGGTGGAAATGCAAATAAAATTACAAGTTAAAATTACGGAAGTTACAAGTCGGATTAACACTCACAAGAGCTGCACATTTAGGATGATACAAAACTATTTTAGCAATTAACAAATATTCAGTGCATTCAGTTTAAAAAATAATCTGCTTCCGATATAGTTCGAAATGTTTTCTTCAAAGGAATGACTTTACATAAGATGATAATCAAAGCAACATATTGGCCCAGGAATATTTTCGGACAGAGTCAAGTTTTGCTTCTATTGAAGGTTTTCGAGGAATCATGTTCACTGTGATTAAATGACTTGCGGATAATTAGTTTTCTTCTGCCTTTTAAATTGTAATCTGTTACTATTTCAACATATCATATGAATATTAAACGTTTTAATTTTGTTCATATCCCGATTTAGTAGCTAATATGTAAATACCCAGTTGTTTTCGAAAAATATGTCCAATAATAACATTTTAATTAATTCTAAATACCTCGAGCCAATTCGACAGAGATTTTACGTATAACTGAGAAAATAAGAAACACATGATTAATAACATATTAGAATAATGGCCCTAGACAGGGAGTACAACATAGTAGTGCATTTCATCAAAATAAAACCAAAACGTGGTTAATTAATTATTTTTTTTTCTAATAAAACGTAAACATGATCCACAACATTTTGCATTATAGCTCTTTTCGGTGTCACTGAAAAAAATTGATATGGTATTGATGTAATATTCTTGATGTACATATAAAGATCCATAACTTCCATTTACAATCAGTAATATACACCATCTGTCAATATGACGCAAGACATCAATATTATCTGGTTACGGTAAGCTTCTAGGAAAGAAATCCTTGTTTGACATTCCTTTTCTATGCTTCATGGACATCGTTACTTAGAAATATATAATTTTATAACCTCTAAAGTGAATCATGCATTTGGGGAAGTTTATCCTCAGTATTTCAACATTTATTGAAAGTTTGTGCTCCAATTAATAGTTCTATTAGGTAGGGTATATAACATTATTACTTTTGTCATAGTTCGTTCCGACTAAGAAGGATACGCATTGGGATTTGAAAGATTTTTCGTTATATAACAAAATTCATTGTCCCCGGATGCATTAAAATGAACGTTTCACTTTGTTGACGTCTGATAAATGCATAATCAAAAGTTATAAAATAACAAAATTAAACAATAATCCAGTCTGTAATCCTTAAAATCTATGTCATGTGCAAAATCATTTTGAAGTCAGAAGCAAGTAAAAGATAATTAGGACTTATGAGACGCACTACTCTAAAAAAAAAATATTGGGTTTTGTAATACGCCCCTCTAAAATCGACGTCTTTTCAGGCATCACATTAACTATCTTACAATGGTAGATCAATAGTTTCATTGTATCAATTGGTCAGGAATACAAGTATCATCAGATATCGTTAGTTTCTTTATTAAAAACAATGCTGATACATTTGGAGAAATATAACGAATATACACAAAACTTCTTGATACATGAATAGATTATGAGGTCTTTCAAAAGTGGTTTGTCTTATATGCCTATTTACATGTCTCCATCTAATAAAAAAACACAGCTCACATCGACCACGTAATATATTGTGTGAATTGATACAGGTATCGTACTATGGATTCTCATTGCACATCCCACATGTCTTGCATTTCTTAAAACACGTTACAAGTACGTAAAGTTAACTATTTAATTATTCCTCCTTGAAACATTAGCAATAGTGAAGCTTTATTAAAGTGGCCTCTCTGTATCCCTGCCTCCATTGCATAGTTGTCAAGCACGTTGACCCCATTGAAACTGCTATTATGCTAAATATACCGCTGTATAGTAGCCTTTTATATAGCTATTTGAAACTCTTTGTCCCAACAAATAATATGTCGGCTTTCCTATATTGAAAAGTGAAATTTGTAAACTTTAGAGATTCCATATACTGAAGGACATAAACTAATGACATACAGCGGGTAAATATTAGGAACTGCCTGTTACACCATCTGTAAGCAGAAGAAGGATTTGATATTCAAACGTCAGAACTGTTGATAATTGCCCAGATAATGGATAAAGGATAATAAAAGATGCAACTCAACTTGTTTCCGTCACATTAGCTTGACATTAGCAAATACAATGCACATGCACCATACTTATAATGCAATATTAGAAGTTTTGGAGCACTAACAATTCTTTTGAGACATTTAGAGCGGAGTAGTGCAAACCAGGGATCAAATTTCAATTAGTTAGCAGAAACATATGAAACTACAGAATTTTCATATTGTTATTTCTTTATATTCCATTTGTCCATTCCGGATCAATGTAAGTTCCGAACAAACCCGTGGTCAAAGTTTTTAAAATATAAACTATCAGAAATCAACTTGCATTTTTGAATTATCCAAATTCATTATTCGTAAGCGAAAATTTGCTTAATCCTCAGTAATCATTTCCTTCTTGGTACTTTATCATAACACCAAGGCGATATACGACTTCTTCCGTCTTGTAGGTATAGTCTAGTAATTGAAACTCGTGCTAGGTACGGAAAGACTGGCCAGGAAAACTATAAGACCCTTGATTTTGTGCTATACAGTTTTGTTTTTAAAAGAAATACCTATTAATTTCTTTAACTGCATGCATAGCAAGATTCTTGAGCTTATTGAGATAACTGACGTCTGGAGAGTTTTGCTCGAGCATTAAAAAATAAATTGTGAAATGATGAAAGGACAAGTTGTTTTAATGATTTTATGGGATTTTGTACCATTACGTATCTTTCTCAGGGGCCCCGAGTGACGGAGCGGTCTAAAGATGCGCACTATTATGGATCACTGCCATTTCACCACTTCGTGGGTTTGAGTCTCAGGCTAGGCCAATGTGGGTACGTGAGAAGCTTACCAGTACCTTCTTATGGGTCGGTGATTCTTTCCGGGATTTTCCCTGGTTCTTCCTCCACCATTTATGCTGGCCGCTATGTATCATGTGCTAAAAATGGGGTTAAATCCAATAATAACAACGTAGCTTCCCGATATCAGTTTGGCAATAGGTGACTGTAATAGAGACTAAAATGAAGCCCTTTTTTTTGCTAATGGGCAGACACACGCCTTCCATATTAATTCTGGTAGTTGTTTTATATCTAAGCAAGTTGATTGTCAGGATTTATATATGTACATCGACACTGTTATTTACAATTTGCATCCGTATTTTCTAAAATGAAACGTTTAACCATAATTTTGATCTAAAATAATAACGTTTAAAGCAAAAATATATATATATATAGAGTGTCTTTACTGGTATAATTTCTTACCAGACTTATATAATTTGAATTGTTTTCTTATTTTCCTACAGCAAACCAAATTAATTTCAATCATGGCCACATTTTACCCTCAAACATTTTATACTTTTTTCAGGTATGACACATTTGGTTTAAAACATCTGGAAAAATACAATGAATGTTCTCGAACAGTGTTTTTCTTCAGATATATTAGTATGGGTATATCTACCTTAGGTATCTTGACGCTATTGCTCAGGAAATGCGAGAAAAGTTTGACACCAAATTTTTTAAACTCTTAATATCTTTCTTTTGATATCGATAAGAATGAAATGATAGCCACATCCACAATCCAAGCTCTTAACACGAGACCAAGATATGTGTCCGAGTCATATACGTTTTGAAAGACGTGGAATCCATATGCTTGATTTCACAACTCTTTTGATTTTCCGTCTTTATGCTTCTACAAGGTTTGCATCATATCTGTCCAAGATTGACAAGCATCATAAGAAGGACGCATGCCACATCAGAAGCTAAATAATACAATTTTATCTATAAAAAAATAAACTTCCAGACTCTCAATAATTTAACAAGGTGCTCTATAATAAAAGTCACAGACGCATATAAATCATTTAATTGCTTACAATTTAGGTGATAAACGTTGACTTGATCGGCATTCTAGACATCTGTGAGTTGCTAAAACACGACTAATGTGACAACAGCTTTGGAGAGGGTGGATTATAAGCAATATAATTGACAGCTGTGACGTTGAAAGAACACTTAAAGAATATTTAAAGTAACCCACCTTTTCTATGTACCGTTATAACTATGAATCTAAAAAAAGATTGCTTTAAACTCTGGTTTCCGTAATGTGTGCTTGTGTTGTAATATATTACTTTGACAATATGACCAATGAAAGAAATGAAGCTATTGAATATTTTTCTTAACAAACATCTGAAACGTCATCATTCTACAATGGCACCAAATGATAGCTTGATTTAATATAAAAGTTTGTGAAGTTAAAACTTATTCACACGCTCGAGAGAAAGATGTATGACTGGTTTCAACTAGCGTTTATAATGGCCTGTTATTGGGCGAGATCGGTGCAGATCTCAGGTAAAGTAACAGTAGTTCCTAGATCCTATATTATTAACTAACAATATCTTTTATTGCACTTTGTTATAGAAAATTGCAAGCAGACATGTCATAGTGCATATTTCAATGTGATTTGTATGTATCCAGTATTTTATGTTATAAGCTTCTTGACTTGTCACAGTATAACATCTGGTTTAAATTAATTAAAACTACACAAATATATGAGCTACAGAAACAACTATTTCTCAACTTGTAGGTATGGAACTTAATGCCAAATTGGCTTACTATAGTTTTTTCTTGGATCTTTAAACTATTTTGCTATATTATTTAGACAACTGTCTTGAATAATCTTAATGCAATGTTACGTGTCTTGTCTGTTTTATAGCGAATATGTTGATGTGCTAGTAAGATTGCTACAACTATTGTCTACATTCGATAGCCTCCCACATATATCACAATTCAAGCAAGCAGTCAGTATTCAGTTTCTCTGAATTTATTTCCGCGACTAATTGTGGTGTAAAATGAAGTGGTCATATTTCTTGTCAATTCTATAACACCAGAACGACTTTAATTATAGTCTTGAATACTAGCAAGCAAATGCCATTATCTTTTTTGTATATAACGTCCGGTGTGAACCAGTAATAATGCTCCAAATAATAGTGTACCATGGAGAGATGAACATATAAATTGATATTGCAATTGATAGCGATAACGACAACGTTAGTGTGCCAATAACAACAAGAGAAGTTCTCACTAGTGTTGCCTATAATGATTTGCTGCAGAAAAGTTCTACAAATAGACTATGTATACTTGATTTTTAGATGTTTCCTAAAAAGCATCTAAAGGCCAAAAGTATAAAACGGTTAATATGTAGTACGTCAGTAAAGCTATATTCTCTTGAAATGGCAAACAGATAAACCTACATGTAACCATGCTATCGGAATTGCATTCTAAAACAAACAACTTAATGTCGACTCCAACAATGTGCAAGTCGGTGTGATAACATATACAGACATTCCTGTTAGGAACTTCTATCTTGACACAGGTACTGATCAAACTTTGTGTATGCTAAGAAAAGACTTCTTCAGAAGTTCTCATGGAGATCGCCCCAGCCCTCTAAATATTTGCATTGTCGTTACTGATGTTAAGTCGAAGATTTCGGAACATGCAGAGATTAAGGCTAAGTTTTCCAGATATGCAGACACCCATATCATATTGTTGTTAATGTCGCACTTACGTTGTCGTTATCGCTATCAATTGCAATCTCAGTTTATATGTTTATCTCTCCATGTGTACATTTGACCAGTCTAGATGGGCTGAAAATAATCGTTTCTTCACCTTGGAACGAAAATGTATTCATATTGACAGCTACAATGATTTGAAAACGATAGAAAAGAAAATTGAGAATTGATGGAATAGATGACCAGATAAGGATTCTATTTCCGTTTCTTACCGATGAACCAATGTTTTATCTCAGGCATCTCCTCGTATCAGCTCATATTGGCTTGTATTGCACTCTATAATTAAATCAATGGAAATATTATCTTCATCTCTTTACTTGTATATCTACCGAGATGTCTATCTGTCCATTATCTTACAAAGTGCAGGTAGAATAATACCATGGAAATTGATAAGCAACTAAACAACTAATCTTTAATTACCCACTTCATGTTTAACTCGTTCCATACTTTTTGATTTGTAATTGGATTGGAGGTTTGCTTTAACATACAATTAGATGAACTGAAATCATCGAAGCCCTTTTCAAAGCCCTCCAGCAGTTTTCTCTATTTAATATGCATTCTTTACTTGACACTGATTTAAAGCTAAATTGTCAATTTGCTTTTGGAAAGAATCAAATATTTTCTCTTGATCAGAAATCAAGCGGTGATCACCATTACGTTTGAAATAAATCAAACTATCAGGCAGAAAAATGTTTAATGGTTCAAGGTTATACTCACTGTATTTGCATTGGCATTTTCTTAGCACGATTTGTTAACCTTCGACCATTGTATCCATTATCTCAGCACATTAATTTATGAAACAAAAGTGGACTGTTTCTTTCAGTAAAAGTTACAAATCGGTGTAAATGAGGATGCGAGTAAACATGATTATCTATATATATATATATATATATATATATATATATATATATATATATATATATATATATATATATATATATATATATATATATATATATATATATATATTGCTTGATTCTATTTCTTCGTGACCGCTTTTCACAAAGTATATTAACAATTATAATACATACAAGTTTCTTTTTCTATGTTTTTCCTTGATTCGTTGATTACAGATCTGCATTCTGTAATAAATAAATAATCTTGTGCATTTGCACGAAATGTGCACGAAAGCAATAAATAAGACATATAAAACTGGAATTTTATTACGAAATAATATGCATAAACGATCTATGTATTTCCATTAGATATGTTTGGTTACCTCTGACACCTATTTTCGTTTACAGTTAAAACCTTTTCTATCAGTCAGAATCTCTCCAGAAAAAAGAATATTTGTATTTCTTGATTATTCATTTCCCCAAAAAATATAGTCATTGTGGCACGTGTCAAAAGTACAAATATCAGTTTAGATGTAGTCAACACTTTACTGTGGTGGAAGTGCAAGGTAACAATGATCGCTGACGGACCTGAAATATGATCGGTTTTCTCATTACCAACATACGAAAACCAAAAATATATTCTAGTAACTGGTAATGCTCGCATACATTTGTATTCTGTAAAATTATGAATTTGGTTCCCACAGGTAGACCATCTTACTGTTTGAAATATAGTCAAGTTTTAGCTCCCAATGTGACGACTAGGGCACATATTTATGACGTCATATCGAATAATTGGATAAAAAGCTGCAAACTTTAGTTTTCCAAACGTAACACACTTTTCCATGGTACTATCTAATCAACAACGCTTTTGAAAACTTAAGAATGTTTAGTCAAGGAAAAGATCTTTTAGTGACCATTTCTCTCTTTTTTAGGCCATGAGTCTACGTCAATCACAGCAGCCAAACCTATTATTCCAAGAACCATTTCTACAGGTGATATATATTATGAATCAATGTACTGTACATAATAGATCTTAGTCATGATATTAGCAATGCTTACAATAGTTCTCATGGAGAGGACCATTCGCACGATGATATTGTATCCTACCTTCTTCTAAACTTAACATAAATGACGATAAGCAAATAACAATAGAGAAATAACTAATAATTCTTTTAAGTGTATATGAATATAGATCTCAATACAACTGCCTATTTTTTGTACTATGTTTTCCTCTGTGAGAATGTGCATTACAACACTTTGACTCCATGAAAAAGTATACCTTGTCAATTTTGTGTCAGTTTTTAAAAGAGAAGCAATTCGAACGATAGCATTAAATTTCAATTTTGCTTTCCTTGCCAATCAATTACTGGCAGAAAACTGTAATCGAGATCAGAACGATGTTAGAACGTTTAATGTACATGATGTGCAGGTTAAATAAAGTCTTCATTATTCCATATTACCAGAATGGTAAAGAGATGATAACAATTATGCATACAGTTGACTTTCTACCAAGAATTATTGATCCGAATCATTGCACGCAGTTTTTTCTCTCAAATTATCAGGTAGAAAATGTCCACGATATGTCGATCTTGGTATCGTTCTGGATGACTCTAACAGTATCAGCAGCAATGAATGGAAAGATGTTCTGGAGTTTGTGGAAAATCTGATCAAGGAAATATACGTCGATTCGGGGGATGTGAGAGTAGGACTGATGACCTACACAGAAAACCCTGTCGTTGAGTTCTATCTTAACTCTTTTTCTAAGCGAGCAGATATTCTAGCTAAAATCGCCACCATTCCAAATAGGAAAGGATCCACGGGCACCGATAGAGCTCTTCGAAAACTAAGGAAAGATTTTTTCACTGGCTCCAATGGAGACCGTCCAAATGCAAGAAACATTGGACTAGTCATTACAGACGGCAAGTCGAATGATCTAGAAGAAACAAGGACGGAAGCTGAAAAGGCAAAAGATAATGGAATTTATCTGATAGTAGTTGGAACAAATCGCAGCAGTATCGATGAGATCAATGCTATCGCATCCTTCCCTTCGGATCAGAATGTTTTCCCTGTCGACGGATTCCATACCTTGAATCAAATTGTAAAGAAAGTTGTTGAACAGTCAGTGGAAAGATGCTCAGGTAAGAATATAATTCCGCTTCATTTCATGTGAATTATAAACTTCATTTATAAATTGCAATGCTCTTAAGTTAGCTCAAAGTCGTTGAAGGTTTTTCAAGGTGTCCGATAAAAGTTTGAGTGCTAATGAGAACCCGTATGGTCGAATCATTGTAGTTCGGAGAAACTGGTAAAATTAGGAGAAACGTTTTGTTTGTATTATTGTCGACAAGGAACATATACGTAAAATCCCTCTTGAAGAGACTTCAGTTTGATTAATAGAAAACTTAGCACAATTTATTGAATATTTCTTTACTTCTAGAAAGAAGATGTCGTAGGAAAATTGATTTGTGTCTCGTTCTGGATAGTTCCAACAGTATAAGAAACGAGGAGTGGAATGGAATCATAGATTTCGTGGGACATTTGGTAAAGGTGCTAAGTGTTGATGACGGAGACATTAGAATAGGCGCCATAAGCTATGTCGACACTCCTGTCATAGAATTCACTTTAAAGCAGTACTCTTCTGAATCAGAAATATTAAAAGCTTTGAGGAGAATATCTAAGCGATCAGGAGGCACTGGGACAGACAAGGCTCTCCAGATGCTATGGAAGGAATTCTTCACATTACAAAATGGGGATCGTTCGAACGCCAAGAACATTGGTCTGGTTGTTACCGATGGAAAATCCGACTCTCCAAAAGACACTGCTAAGCAAGCCTCAAAAGCACGAGACAATGATATCCAGCTGATAGTAGTGGGAGTAAGGAACACAGGAGATTTGGAAGAGTTGGCCAACATCGCCTCCGGACCAGAGGATGAACACGTTTTTGAACTGGATGGATTTGATGCATTAGCCTCTGTAGAAAAGGACATAGAGGATGCAGTTCGTAACTGTCACAGTAAGTTGCTATGTATTCGCTAGTTACAAATGAGAAAAAAGTTAGTGGTTTTTAAGAGTGTGATGATACTATCTGCACCATAAGGAGATGTTATTTGATGCTAGTCTAATTCATGACCTTGACCGAAGTTGTTTACCATGGCGAAATATTATTTGATGCACATAACTCGAAGTTCCACGTCTTCGTTTGCATGAACATAAATGTTATCTACGAGAAAAACACTTTTTTATGGAATACTTTTTCCTTTCTCGTCATTATATTTTATTGCAAATATTTTCGAAGCAAAGATGGGAATCATATTTGAAAATGATCGACGGTATTATTTTCCTGAGCTACTAAGGTCCAAGAAATCGGATAAATCTGATATTTAAAAATAAAACACAGCAAATGATGAAATTTAATCTTTTGTATGTCATTAGTGTTTAATACAAAAGGTAAGTTTTGTAGACAAATTTTATTTTAATTGTTTTCTAAATTACCAGACGAATTTTTTCGTTATAAATTATCGTCGAACGGATTCTTTCAAACCTCACATAAGTAAGATGCATTGCCTATTAAACACAGAAAAAGCTAAGATATCGATATAGATAAATGTATTACTATATTTCACATAATATCATTTTGAATAATTATTTCCTATTCCGCAATTCCTTTACAGAACGGAAGAACAATCAAGCTGATGAAGGTAAAACTATTAATTGTTGAGGAATATTACTAAATATGTATCATCATCAAAATCGATTATTTATTGATCGATATAAACTTTGTTTGTGATCAGTTTTAATAATTATAATGTTTGCCATTTCCAAGGAAAAGTATGATTACCTTGAAGAATCTAACTTCCTCAATAATTGTTTGATCCTTAATAAAGACACGGTTATACCAATATCGTATTGTTTATTATTAAATCATTTATCTGTTAAACTAATTTTTTTATCCTTTTCTTTTCCCTCGGATTATTATTGTTAAAGTATATAATCTTGTAAAGAAATTTAAACAACACAGCCAAACCTAGTTCTTTTTACAGGACCTATTCTGATCCAAAGATTGAAAATTATCAGGTATTTTGAATCTAGGGCATCTGATCAGCCTTGGTATAGAATGACTTCTTTTAGATACGTGCATTAAATTTAAATATAATTTAAATTTGATTCAAGATACAGGACCTCTGTATAATGACGGTATGAACATATCATCTACTGAGAAAAAAGACATAATTTTGCATCACACACATGCACACAGATATATATATATATATATATATATATATATATATATATATATATATATATATATATAATTGCAACTTAAGTGTTATTATTATTTTCTAGTCTCCTATGAAAACAGTTCACCTTTATTGTTCGTGTGTTTCGTTTTGAGAAACCGAGAAATATGTTCTGCACCAGATAACACTGCAGCAGCGTAGTTTCCAAATAAAAGGGATACAATAGATTTAATAGATCACATAATGTCAATAGATTTCATAAAACATTACTGGCTGTAAACCGTACAATTCAGGT
This sequence comes from Potamilus streckersoni, assembly GCA_016746295.1. Taxonomy (NCBI): domain Eukaryota; kingdom Metazoa; phylum Mollusca; class Bivalvia; order Unionida; family Unionidae; genus Potamilus; species Potamilus streckersoni. The sequence continues at coordinate 417,876 of JAEAOA010002211.1, forward strand.
CAAACATAGCATCCAACAGTTAATCGAAAATCGGTTTTGTCTTATAATTGATAGCAATAGTCTGCGAATTGAAACGTTGGAATTCATATGTCATGCAATGAACAACAGTAATTTATCTCCAGTTTACGAAAACATTAAAGATTGCTTCTGCATTTGTTTTTTTTGCTGTGATGGTAATGTTTGGATCAACTTCGGCTGTGTTGGTAATGTTTGAATTAACTATAGCTGTCATTCAAAACTACGTCTCAAAAGGATTATATGAATTATATAAAAAGATGCATCCCCTTGTAATTGAACTGACCCCTGCAAAATATACTCATTTTAAGCCCTCAGTCTCATGTTTTCCTCTGTTCATTAGGATTCCAGCGAGCAGATTGAACTACAAATCTCACAGAAAGTCACTATATCAATCTGATTAAAAACCAAGCATGTTAAATAACGAGTCTGATATTTCCAGTACCTCTCTGTCGTCACCTTTTGCAAATGAAGATTATTTCAACGTCAGCTAACAGCCAAAGATACAATATAAATGGTGCACTGTGTTTTACACAATTTTACCTGCTTTTTTGTTAATTGATGGAAAAAAATTTTCAAAGCTTCAAAATTTCAACAACTGGCATTGCCAGTTCGAAATTTGGCATCCTGGTCAAGTCTCGAAATTTCCCTTTGAATTACTAATTATATAAATTGTCTTTAACGTTTTAATCAGTATTTAAACAAGTAATTTCTTCAGCCTTCATTTCAAATATATTTACCTGTAACAGTTACTATCACGCTGACGATCATTTAATCCTATCAAACCTTTCAAACCTTTTTCCAACCGCACAAACATTTTCAATTTGGAAAATAAGGTCGGTAATGATAACGAAATGATATTTTAGTACATAAAGCAAGCTAAAAAAAATTATTCAGTGCATGCTGTGACGCAGGTGTTCGGCCAGGTAAAACTAAACTTTGCTAAATCTTTAGCATATGTAATGTGCAAGATACCAATAGCTATAAACACTAGTATTATAATAAAGGGTGAGAAACTAAAGTAAACGAATTCTCTCAAACAAGAAAATGTAATCCAAACTCAATGTATACTTTATAATATTGTTCCATTACATGCCATATTTTCCAAATTAACGCCATAGGAATAAAAATGACTTAACTATTTTTGTAAAATTCATAATTAAGAAAACTTTCAAATGTCAGTGCTTTGTCTACATCTAAAAGACACAGCATTTTATTATTATTATTATTATTATTATTATTATTATTATTATTATTATTATTATTATTATCGCTCTTGGCATCATGGTGAATATCACATTTGTAATTAAAAGATTTACACACTTGCCATTTAGAAAATTTTGGTATTGTGATTTTGTATCAATTTGCTAGTCACAGTCATTACAGCGATAGCCAACTTGCACAATGTAGACTGTAAAAATCCACGTCATAACTGTGCACATTATGATAAAGCTATCAACCATTTTTTTACAAACATGATTTATATTTTAATACATTTTCATAGATGTCTTTTATTTTAAAAAAAAACAAAACATTTAAATCAGCATTAAGAGGTTAGTGTTAGAACTGGTCGGCCTGGTGTCAGGATAATGTTACTGGGTAGGACATCATCCTACATGTCAGCGGCATTATGCCAAATTGCTAGATATACACTGTCACACTGCAAACATCGTAGTGATATGACTGAAAAATTTTTAAAGCTACGTTAAAAATGCAAATCACACACACACACACACACACACACATTTCAGCTGTGCGATCATTTGCATCACAGCTTGTACCTTACAATGTACAGTTTGCTAGTCGGCCTTCTTTTCCACAATACAAAATGTTGCGTAGGCTAAAAAAAATGTTGGGATTGAAACTTGTAGGGTCTTAATGGATTAAATATTCCTCAGCTATATTTAACTTTGCCAGGTAAATACCTAGGAAGACCGGAGGACGGGTACGATTCATAGTGGACATGTATCAAAATACAGAACAGTCCTTGAATAATTTGTTCCAGTTAGATACGGTCCGTAGAAGAAATCATTAACTTTCTTTTTATACATGTATCAAGTTCGACTATAAATATTCACCAATATGGTTGACGGTCTAAAAACTGTTTAAAATTATTTTCAACAGAATGTTCCAGTGATATCGACCTTGCAATTGTGCTTGACGACTCCAACAGTATATCACACGTGGAATGGCGAGAGGTTCTAAATTTTGCAGTAGATTTGATCGAAGAACTTGATATAAATTCTGGAAAAGTAAGAGTCGGAATGGTTACATTCACTGATGAAGCACACGTAGAATTCTTCTTAAATAAGCACACTAAAACGACGGACATCATAGAAGCTATCTCGAAAATTAAGGGAAAACGAGGACCAACCCGCACTGACAAAGCATTGAGGTTACTTAGAATGCAATTCTTTAGCAGTTTGAACGGAGACAGAATAAAAGCCAGAAATATTGGACTCATCGTCACAGACGGAAAATCTGATCTTCCACACAACACTATTGAGGAGGCAGAGAAAGCTAAGGATGAAGGTATCCACCTGATAGCTGTTGGCATTGGCCTTAGTGATATGGATGAGCTCAATGTAATTGCTTCACGCCCCCACAAAGATAACATATTTAATGTCTATACTGCGACGTCTCTCAAAGATATATCAAATAAACTGGAAAGTGCTATGAAGAAATGTCCAGGTAACTCTCTCTCTCTCTCTCTCTCTCTCTCTCTCTCTCTCTCTCTCTCTCTCTCTCTCTCTCTCTCTCTCTCTCTCTCTCTCTCTCTCTCTCTCTCTCAGCATGACATAAGCAAATAAATATTAAATATTAATTTCAGCTCATCAGATAAACAGAAGCGTAATTTTATGGACAGACAAATTATAACTAATCAGTTATTCAATTATGTTTCCCAATACGTTGTAAATTTATTATTATTTTTATTATTATTATTATTATTATTATTATTATTATTATTATTATTATTATTATTATTATTATTATTATTATTATAGTGATATTACGATTATTTCCGCAGTTATTCAAACATTTCTGCGACAACAGCAAGTATTAATTCTACGTCTAGGTCATTTTTTATCTTCACATTTTTAAATTATATATTTTCTTGTCCAGCATCATAATATTATTTTCATTCTAAATTTATTTTAATTTACAGCTGATTGTTCAAGGCAGATAGATCTCGGAATAGTTCTAGATACCTCTGATAGTGTTGACAGCAAGGAGTGGAAAAAAGGCCTGAATTTAGTTGAGGATTTATTGAAGATGTTACACATAGGCAGCAGAAATGTACGTGTCGCTGTTATTTCCTACGCTAATGAACCGACATTGCTTTTCAGATTAGACCAGCATATGAACGAAAAGGAGATTTTAAATGCGATTGGCTCCATCCAGCATAAAAGTGGATCAGCTCGCACTGACAAAGCTCTTAAAATGTTGAGGAAGGACCTGTTCAACCCTGACAATGGCGATCGTTCAAATATCAGAAATGTAGGAATAATCATCACTAATGGAAAATCATACGATCCCGAAGCCACAGTGAAGGAGGCAGTAAAAGCAAAAGAGGATGATATTACTCTGATTGCCGTCGCAGTCGGAGACATAAGTCTAAATGACCTAAACGCCATTGTTTCTGATCCTGCCAGAGACGTATTTCATGTTGGTGGACACTATACTTTGAATAGTATAAGATACTCCTTGTTGAAATCATTGCGTAGATGTGAAGGTATGTTTTACATTAAAGTATTTATATAAAAATGAATTAAATATGTGAATAACATTTTAAAAACAGCATACAATACTTATTTTTCTTTCAATATACATTTAAAATGTAAATACAATAAAGGAATATGTCCCATAATATTTGCATACTTAAAACCAGCAGACTGACCTATTATGTTTGAAAATAATTGTGGTAGGTGACATTAACATTTTGTTAGAAATACCTTGTTTATTTTTCTGAAACTTTATATCTGTATATATAGCTTGATGCTGTCTGAGCTGTGCTTGCACTATATAAAATTATGTCTACACATTATACAAAATTATGTCTTCACTTGTACTATCAAAAAATGGCAAACATCAAAATATGTGTAATATTTTATTCTTCTGAATAAATAATAAATTTCTAATTATCATATTTGTATTTAATCTATCTTACTATACGTTTGACTATTCACTGGTCTTTTCTCAGCAATATAAGATAGAAAACAAAAATAAGAATTATTTAATTGTGGCACAATTATTGAATATGTTAGGCACAAAGGATTTCAATATCAATTTTTCCTTGTCAGATGAATGTGGAGAGATTAAAATAGACTCCTCCAAGCATATATGTTGCAATGGGAAAAAGCGTGACACTTTTGCAGGGAAGTATACCTGCTGCTGTGGAAGAAAAGCCTTTGATTCGAGGAAAGAAATATGCTGTTCTAATAGGATAGTCGAGAGAGTTGGTGCCAAGGCCAGTTCATGTTGTAGCGAAGTATCGTATGATCAAATAACTCACGTCTGCTGCAATGGAACTGTTCAAGAAAGGAGAGGAGGCAACAGATCTTCATGCTGCGATAGAACCAGCTATGATCCTCAGACCAACATTTGTTGTAGAGGTACTGTAGTTCAAAAGACATCACAATCAGATACTGCATGCTGCGGGAACACAAGTTTTAATCCTCAAAAGCAAGTATGCTGCGAAGGAAAATCGCGGCCTTTTGTCAATGGTAACAGGTATACCGTGTGCTGTGGCAAGCAAGGCTATGATCCAAACACCCAATCTTGCTGTGACTCGAGAGTTTTTAATAGCAAACCAGCAATAAAAACAGAATGCTGCGCCGACATCGCCTATTACCCAGAAAAAGAACTTTGCTGTGGAGGAAAACTATATAGAAAAAGAACAGATAGCGATGATTTATGTTGTGGCAACCAAACTCTGAATTCACGCAAGCACATCTGTTGCGATGGCAACACAGAAGTAAAGTATTCGGATAATACTATTTGTTGTGGACAGGAAAGTTATGAGCCAAGTAAAGAAATATGTTGCCAAGGTAAAATATACAAAAGGAACCAAGATACAGAGTGCTGTGTAGACAAGTCATTTGATACATCCAGGGAGCTATGTTGCAATGGTCGTATTAGTGTGAGAAGAAAATGGAAAGCAGACGACAACTGGTGCTGCGGAACATCCACCATCAATACCAATAAGGAACTCTGCTGTGATGGTATTCCTTTCCTAAAAGAATATAGAGGGTCCAGGGCGAGATGTTGCCAGAACAATTCATTTGATTATGTTAACGAGTTATGTTGCGATGGCAAGGTCGTAAACAAAAGAGATAAGAGCCATAATTGGTGTTGTGGTGACCTGTCATACAACCCTCTTATAATGTTTTGTTGCAATGGTAATTTGCAACCTTATCGTGGAAGCGTTACTTTGTGCTGCAATAAGCAGAGTTATGACCCTAAAGAATCAGTATGCTGCGATGGTATGCTTCATCCGAAACGACACATCAATGATGATCAATGTTGTGGTAATAACAGTATTTATAGCGTGACTGAAAGATGTTGCGGAGGATCAGTTTATCCAGTATCTGAATTCCTCAGAAAAGAATGTTGCAACTCAACGTTAATTGACATTAACACCTATATATGCTGTAATAACACGCCGAGATATAAACGAAGACTTGGTGATGACGTTTGTTGTGGATCAAAGACCATGAATTCAAAACATGATCTTTGCTGTCAAGGATTTCCTCACCCAAAAGAATGGGGACCAGGTGGCAGAGTCGTTTCCACTTGCTGTAAGCACCAGTCATATAATGTTAAAACACAAATGTGCTGCCATAATGTTGTTTTGACAAAGAATGGAGCAGCAGACAACTGGTGTTGTGCCAACATGACAATGGATACAAATAAACAAATATGTTGCGGTGGTAAACCGGTAACGACAAATGACACAAAGAATACATTTTGCTGTGGACTAACTGGCTTCAATCCGAAAAATAGTTTGTGTTGCAATGGTCGAGTAACTGTGAAGAGACAACATTCTGACACTAGATGTTGCGGTTCTTTAACAATGAACCCGAAGAAAGAGCTTTGTTGTGGAGAAAATGTCCTGCTAAAAATTAATCAATACTTCAGTGATTGTTGTGACCAAAAGGTTTACAATATAAAGACACAGATATGCTGCAGTGGAAATATCTCTGATCGCCAATCGAGCACACACGATGTATGTTGTGGAAGTTCCGCAATGAATATCCAAAGGTCGATATGTTGCCAAGGCAGAAGAAAAGATCGAATTGGTGGAAAACATACCTTATGTTGTGGCACTGAGACCTACGATAGTAGATCAAGTCTTTGCTGCGAAGATGGAACTATCGTTCCCTTGACAAAAAGAGGTGACACTCTGTGTTGTGCAGGCAGCAGCTACAATACTCAACAAGAAGTATGCTGTAATGGTCACTTATCTCTGCGAACAGAAAACGATAATGCTTGCTGTGGCAATACAAATTATAATCCTGAAACTCATATGTGCTGTGGTCAAACTGTTGTTCATAAGAACATAAATTCGAAATGGTGTTGCGGGAGATACGCTTTCAATGCAGAAAAAGAAATCTGCTGTGAAGGTGTCCCAGGGCAAAAGGTTGCCGGCGAAAGCACTGTGTGTTGTAGTAACATTAGCTATGATCCCAATATAAGTATGTGCTGCAGTAATATTTTGATTTCTAAGGGAAACTACGCCGACAATGAATGTTGTGGAATGCAATCTATAAACACAAGAATTCAAATATGTTGCTCAGGAGTCGCACATAGCAAGTTTGACACGGGAATCCATACCTTGTGCTGCGGAACTGAAGCGATTGATTACGACCATGATCTTTGCTGTAACGGGCACGTGGTAAAAAGGAATAACTTTCTAGATAGCGTATGTTGTGGTAACACAAAGTTAGATCCTTACTCTGAAATCTGCTGCAATGGTAACCCACAGCCCAAGAATCTGACAAACTCATATGGAACGGAATGTTGTGGTAATAACAGTTATAACCCACTATTAAAGATTTGTTGTGATGATTCGACAGTCCAAGATAAAATCGCCGGAGATGCAACAGCATGCTGCAGTAGTGTAAGTTACAATCCAGCGACCCATCTTTGCTGTGATGGCAGAAATCTGCGTCTTAAAGGTTTCCTGGAAGATAACTATTGTTGTGGAATGAGTGCCATGAATTCGAATACACAAATATGCTGCAACGGCGAGGTACAGCCAAACAGGGGACCTATTACAAAATGCTGCTCAACTCATAGTTATAATCCATCAACCCACATATGTTGCCTGGATGAAGTTCTTCGTGCCGTACAAGAAGGAGAAAATGTGAAATGTTGTGGTCATATACCATACGACTCCAACACTCATTTATGTTGTGAAGAAAAAACGATCAGGTTGAAGAAAACTCCCTTCGATAACTGGTGTTGCTGCAATACAACCTATTATTCTAAACGGGAAATATGCTGTGAATGCAGCATTAATCCTTTAGATGAAGGCGGACACACGTTATGCTGTGGAGAAAAAGCCTATAATCCTGTCGTCCATATATGCTGTGATGGAATGCTCTCCAATCGATTGTACGGAATGGAAACACTGTGCTGTGACAAGGCAGTGTTTAAGCCTGGCATACAGCTTTGCATTGGCGAAGAAATTATAGAAAACGATGACACATACATTGGTTAGTCCGACAAGAAAGAGACAAAGTGATACGTAGACAACGTGATATGTTGAATTAACTGAATAACTAGTAATGAATAAAGAGTTGATCGCGCGATTTACGATTATTTTTGCTTTATTGAATAAATATAAACATTAATAATAAATATATCATGCTAATAACATTGTTATTATTTTGATTTTCATTTATTATTATTTTTATTATCATTATTATTATTATTATTAATTTTATTATTATTATTATTATTATTATTATTATTATTATTATTATTATTATTATTATTATTATTATTATTATTATTATTATCATTATTATTATTATGTAATATTATGTCCTGTCATATATCAGTGAATTTTACGAGCGTATTTCGTATTATACCATAGAAGTGTTGGAGTTGCACTAAACACCTTTTAAACTTGTATATAAGTTGGATCCAACTACAAACTGCATTGACCCAGGCTTATCAATTTGTAGTTTGTTAGAAGCAAACAATAAAGCAAACAGTACAGATCTCAATCTACTGATTCTTTGATGCAAAGTTATATCAGGTGTATGCTACTTGTGGATGGACTCGACCTACACTTTAATACGGTCAGTACAAACGGGATGCCATTAAAGTAATTACGCGAAAGCCATGCACGTGTGATTACAAAATCTTGCAAGCTTCAGCAGCCTTTATGAAGAAAACTAAAGTGATCAGAAAAGGGTATAAGTTGACCCATAAACGCGAGGAAACCAGAGCACTGTACTGCTTGCTTTTCGTGTACACAACTAGGTTTTATACATGGCCAAAACACCATAATTAGTATATCAATGAACATCATTTGTACCTACGTGCTTCCTTTCCTTGACGTCTCAATGGTCGTTTCATAAATGCCAGTATTGCGGTATCCAAACAAACTCTTGATACTACGTCAGATACAAATTTGGATATACACCAATTGTGCCGTTGATACAAATAGTATGTTCATTTTTTGCCATGCCTGTTTTGTACTAATTCGCTTTCATTCTTAATCAAACTTTATAAGAAAAACTTACACAGAGAGTGAACAAGTGTCCATTTAAAGCAACCATGATTTAATTTTACCATAAATCCTTAGATATCCAATGAACGTCAGGACACCATTAATGGGCATATTGTGCATTCATCTTTAAAAAAAATGTCAGTTAACCTTCATACACACTCAAATCAGCAGAAACACACATGTTGCCAACAAGTGCCGAGTTGCGGAAACGGTCATAAAATCCATGTAACAAGTACATACTAGTTTGAGATTTCGCTTCGAAATCAGTGGCGTGTTTTGCCCTCGAAATCTAATTCAAAATACAAAGACAAAGTGATATCAATCACATAAGTCAATAAAAGAATGTGCAAGCGGAACCAGGCTATCTATCAATGCATTTTAAATGTCTCCAATATTTCATTTCTGTAAAGGCCGAATAGGCTGGATATCTTTTTTTAACTAAATCAACATTGAAGTCAATCCGTCTTTCAATACATCTGCCTATCTCCACTGTCTTTGCACTATTTGACGTTAGCTGAAGCTGAGCAGAAGAAAGTGAGAAATTGATTTTGTCTGAAACTTCAAATGCACTTTGTAAACAATGTATTATTTGCTTGATATTCGCAAGAACTTTATATCACTTGCTTGCTATTCATACGAACTTGTATCACTTGACTGATATTCTAAATAGCCATGTATCACTTTGATATTCACAAGAACCATGTATCACTGATATTCACAAGAACCATGTATCACTTTGATAGTCACAAGAACCATGTATCACTTTGATATTCACAAGAACCATGTATCACTTTGATAGTCACAAGAACCATGTATCACTTTGATAGTCACAAGAACCATGTATCACTTTGATAGTCACAAAAACCACGTATCACTTTGATATTCACAAGAACCATGTATCCCTTTGATATTCACAAGAACCATGTATCACTCGCTTGATATTCTGAAGACCAAACATTATCGTGCATCCAAAAGCTAATCAACTATAACTTTCCTGCTGTTGCATAGTATAATTATTAATGTAATTGAATATACACACACCAACTTTGCCCTGAATTTATGTAATTGCACTTGTTTATTCAGGCCTCGAGTAGGACAGTAAATACGAGATGGACATAAAAAAGGGAACCTCAATAGTATGACATGTCGTGTCGGAGGTTTTCTTAGAAAAGATGACTATATAGTTTCTAATGAATGTGGTGTACCTTCTGTTTGTATATAAGCATTTTATTCCCCAAAATTGTGAGATTATGGTTCAAAATTGTTTCAGTTGATATTAATGAGACAAACTGTCGTTTCATTTTGTTTTATACCGCCAAAATTATACATAATTGTCACAAATTTACAGATATAAAATGCTGGTATAAACTCTAAATGGAATTAAATTCTCAACAACACTGTAACTCTATTTCAAATGTAATCAACGATTTGCCTGATGTCTGTCAAGCCACGGCCCCATGTACTGTCGACTGTCAGACATCACACAATGTACAGATACACTGGGAGCATTTTTCATAACATTTTCATCATACACTCAAATGTAATAGTAGTGAACAAAGGATGAACATCAGCATAAAAATACATTAACTGTATATAATGTGGTATAAAAATAAGTAATGCTTGGTTTCTGATCTGGCGTTAGGTCAATTATCTCGACACTCTTGGGTTCAAAAAGCGGAATAAGGTATATCAATCCTGTAATGTGTTGAATTTTGAAGAAGTACTGAATCCTAAAGTTGACTAAATTGTGCATTAAGGTTTATCATAGTCAGGTCTTGAGAAAGGTCTTGATAACGTTCAATCTGATATTTCTCTTATTTCATCTCTGAAACATAAAAGGGCTTATGTTTAATCTTCAGTGGAATTGACGCAGTCATTGTAACAGTATAGTGGCAGAGTACATTAGAATTATGACCGTATCGGTAAACGGGGACAATATGTCAACAACTCATCGTCAAAGTAAAGCTAATTGCATCATATTCGAGGCTGTCAAAAGCTGATGAAAGACGTGATTATTTTGGGGGAAATTCAGGAACAGTTGCTTTTGATTGATAAGTTAAAATTAATTAAGGCGTGCGCTTTAAAAATAATGGGGAAGTTAAGGTAGCGACTTGGCTCAGAATTCTTTAGCCTCATTTTGCTTGCGAGAAGTCGAATTTGAGGCTCCGTGGAAAACCTGATAATAGAGTTTACCGTCGTTAAAAAAGTCGAGAGACCAGATAGATTTCTTGAAAGGAAATAAAAACAGGCTATAGTGATAGGACGCACCACTGAGTGAAAAAGAAACAGCATTAAGGTACTCATTTTTAATTTCAATATAATTTTATATTTGTACGTTTGGTTTTATGGAAATGTGTTTGATATGCTTATGATCCATGCATGTATTGTGTATTCAATTTCATAGGACTCTGTTGATATGTTAAAGTGTTATGCAATTTAATTCTTTCATTTCATAATTATTAGTTCATTGATATAATTGACGGATTTGTGATGTAATCCAAATATTCAATCTGTAAAATTTTAATGGTTATATGAATTAATTTTCTTCGTCTGTAGAATGATACTGTTTACCGTGAATTAACGATAATTGCATATTTATATATGATTTTGCAATGCCTAAATGATCTTGCAGATAATTGGTTACTGTAAGCTAGCATTTAGTGAATCTTATGCAATAGTAATGAAGTAATTATCTTATTGAGTGGAACTGGCTAGACAGCTGTAAGAAGCCCGTTTTTGCATAGCCAGCTGATATATACGATATATACAGCAGCATTGTTTGTACACAAAACACTTGTCAAGTGCCAATCAACTACCGCGTGGAATAGGGACTTTTTAATTAAGATCACACTTGGTAAATTGCAATGGTCATTTAAAAACTATAGATAATGATTGTATCTTACCTAAAATATAGTAAATTTTTAGGACCGTTAATCGTTAAAGTCGCATTATGTCAGAATTTATACAGTGTAGATAGGTTTTACGTTTCTGAATAACGAAAGTGAGATTTGATATATACGAATAGATGGTGAAACAAATATAGCTTTAGTCGTAATCTTAGCATTTAAGGGAATAGCTTTCTCTATCCATCCCCGCGAACCCCTTGAGTACGTCTGAAAGAGAAGTCCGCAAATAGAGAGTTCAGAATAGAAAGGGTCAGAGGACGTGGAAATACGTAAAGCTTAAAGAAGAACGACGCCAGGTGATACAAGATGGCATGGACATTGTACTCTTTTCACCACTCGTTACTATGATGAGCGAATCCGTAAATAGAACACTGCTATTATATTTCATTATTGTCAATCTGTTTGATTAAAATTGCAATTTTTAGTTTATGTATTAAATAATTAAATATTTAGTTTTTATTGGTCAATGGGGCTCATATTGGTTTATTTCTTGTCAATAGTCTCGCTTAGTTTTCTGTCAATGTTGGACGGCTATATCAGTCTCTGCACCCACGAGACTGTGCATGGACAGGTCACTGGTCTCGTAATTTTTGGGGAATGATACTTAAGCAAAAGGGGTACCCTTGGAGTGTTTTTAATGTGTACACTCGACAACTAAACCAGCGGTAATGATCTGAACTCAAGAAAACTAAAGTTGGACTACCGCAACATGGTTGTCGGCCAATGATCCTAACCGCAAGAATGCATGAAGTTCAAGGAGAAACAGACTTAAATAGAGCCACGCAGATGTAACGGAGCAAATTTTTCTGTCGATCTCTGTATGAAACATTTAGTTGGACATGTGTACGACTAATTAGATTTATGCTGACCTGCGTACGTTTAAATCTCCATGTTGCATAGACTAATACAGTCTCTGTCATGGGTTTAGCAATTTCTGATTCAGGCTACGTTTGCTTAAACTGTATGGAAAAGTGTCATTTCTGAACATTACAAGGAATCAGTTGGGTATTCAATGTTTGTCAGACAAAATGCATTATTTGAACCCAGTTTAAAAGGAAAAAATATTTTATTTGCATTGGACACATTTTAAAAGAGGGCTTGGTTTTACATGAAAACTTTCAGTTTAAATGTGCTAATAGCAAATTTTTAAATTAGTCTACGCTTTTCTACGAACCTAAGAAGACTAGAAGACTCCGAGAAATTTGAGAAGTAAATTCACTCGTAAAATCATCCGTGGGAAACGGTTGTCAGGAAACATTTAAACAATTTTGGAAAGAGCTTCAAAACACAAGATAATTGCAACAATCTTACGTAATTCGTTGATACTTTGTTGATTTATTTGCTTTTATGTGCATGGATTTATTTCATTAAATACTTACATCAATTTTCTTGAGATGAATATAACTGTGTTGACTCCGTTTATCTGAGTCTGCACAATGATAGTTTTATTTGTACATACATTGACGGTTCGTTCTAAGGTATATTCTCGATTATTCTAGGAAGCAATTTATCTAGAATTGCATGCTTTATATTACATTGGAAATTATGTATCTATAATTTCATGTATTATTTTATATAGGAAATTATGAATCTAGAATTTCATGCCTTATTATAATTGAGATTACAAATATCCGCGTAAATTTCATTCATTCTTTTGTGTAATGGAGACTAGTCTGGAACTAATGTCTCGGTGTGGTGTTGAGATAGCCATTAGCAGGACCATTAATTTTATAAACAAGGTTTGTGTACGGTCTGACATGGCCAATTAGACTAGATGGCAGTGGTATCTGTTTAAATTCAGATAGAACCATATCTGTCATAACAAAGAGGATAATGATCTATTCCTCCAGTATAAAGTAACGGATGATTTAGGTTGCTATTCTTTATATTTTGGAAGGTGAGATAGCTTCACGAGATATATTAACCTGATGTGACGGGACGTCTCACGCATTTACAAGTGGAAGGACTGAAAGTGGCGTGATACCTGAATATTTCTTAAAGGAAGGAAAACATTGGAGAATACCCAAACTTACTGGCACAATGAAGACTAAGGGACAGTCGCTGGGATTTGTGACTGAGTCAAGACGTCAGATTATAGATAGATACAAGGCAGTCTTTAGGATCTTTCAACTGAATTAATTATATCGTTTAACAGATCGGCTATTGATATAATGATAGTTGTATCTAAAATTCCTTGAATGAGTCAATTCATTAGGGAAGAAGTGTATCGTAAGACATTATTACTTTGTTAATGAATTTTATTGTTATGAATTTAGATTAAATTTTGTCTAACGGGGCATGTTATATATATATATATATATATATATATATATATATATATATATATATATATATATATATATATATATATATATATATATATATATATATATATGCTAAGATCTTTATATATTCAACCAGTAAGTTTCACACATTACATTGATATTTACTTGTTCCGGGCAAATTACACTGTCGGCAATCACCTCTAGATACCGATAACCAAAACAAGGTAACCCACACCAAGAAAGTTGAGGATGAGATCCCGAAAACAGGTGGCATTGTGAGTGAATCTAGGCAGGACAAAAACAAGTTGTTTGTAGACTACATTTATCAATGGTAGTCTGTGTGAAATGTTTATGTTGTGCTTGCAGAAGTTTTTAAAAAAATAAAGGAATTGACTGGATCGGGGATATGGTTCTGTTGCCATACATAGCCAACAGCCGAGATATATGTAGATGGCGCAGTGTTTTTCAGAACGATGTGAAACGAAAATTGCAATCGGGTACATGGGAAAAAAGAACATATTGTGATGTGGAGTTTCAAAGTGGTTGAGAAAATTGATGTAGTGTTTTCAACTGCCTCTGTAATCTTCCATGGAACATGGAGAAAGAGCACAAATTACCAAAATGGGCTTTTTTTACTCCCAGTCGTTATTGTTTGAGGTTCCGGGAAGTGTACTGGAATTTCTTTTGCATAAGGTGAGAACTGGATGAATGTGTGCACCTTCTTGAAATTGTTGGTGAAGATTCTGATGCACTGTCTCCAGGAATGGCAAGGATTCTAACTTGTATATTGTGTGGAACTTGTTTTCTCCAGGGTTGCATTGTTGTCCATGACGGGCACCTCCGGCGGCAATGATTCCGCACGCCCTAAGGAATAGTGTGTCAGCTTGGACCGTGCTTAAAGTCAGTCAAGGAGCGAAATACTTTCAGATATCGTTGTCATAGTATTTTGCAAATGCAACACCATCGTCGACAATTGGATCACTGTCGAAATAATGGGATGTGTTGAAGGCACTTCAGGTTGCGCATGGGCGAAAAGGATGCTTTTCAATAAGATCACTAGCAGACAATATTCTGCCCATTTTACCTGGACGACAGGAAACCTGTTAATTTCTTCAATATGCGATCACCAAAATTTTTAACTTTTAACTTGGCACACAGTAGGAAATTCAAAGTGGAATCCTAAACATAAATTTTGTTTTTCGTTTAGTTTATGTATGTAACGTTCGCAAAATTATCTTAATATTCAATGAATATATTTCCACTTCCAAACATAACATATAAAGTCAATGGCAAATTTTCCTGTTGACCACAAATATGGTGTCTGACGATGTCATTCGGGAACTATCAAATATCTGTTCTGAGAACCGTTTCATTCTCATTAACACAATTACTGCTACATGCCCTGAACACAGGAATTAATGATATTCCTTTACTCCCGGTCTAAACTGAAAACATGGAGTAGAACGTTCTTGTCTAAGTTTGGCATAGACCATTTCCTCGGTAATGTCACTTTTTAATTGGCGAGCAAGATGATCAACTCGACTGTTAACGGCGCACGTCAGGAAGATGAACAGAAAGTCAGTTTACACTATACGGAAAACCACCAAATTTAAATCCTGCATAAATCCATAAGAAAAGTTTCAGCACAAAACCATAAGAAAACTTTGATGCAGAGACTCAAAATCTATTGTCTGTACCTTTGAAAAAGCAGAGAAGTAAAACTCTACTGTTACGACCTTGTAGTCAAAATATGTGTGTGATAAGGAATGAATTTGGTATAATTCTTTTATTTCATTAAAATTAATTATTAATATAATTATATTAATATCATTCTAATATGTTGTTGAAAAACATCGTATTTATTTGAGTCGTAAATGTGACTCATCTGAACACGTGCTGTGCATGATAACAAATTCATTACAAGTCAACATTCAGGAATAGCTATAAAAACGATTGGCTGATACTTGGTCAGGCTTACATAATGTCCAGAAGTATTACGAAATTGCATGAGTCCTCGTGCGTGTGTAATTCAAACAACGTATTAGCTTCATTTATATGTTTGAGATTTTTGTAAGACGTTTAAAGTCAACAATCGTCAGTCGTAGTCGAGTCAAACACAGTCGTAGAGTCGTAAAGTCAGTTATACAACTTCTATTACCTTAAGAAAAGGTATTTTAGTGCCAGAAGAAGTTGTCAGTTCGTATGCCTACGTAGAACAATATGTCTTGTTAGAGGAGGTAATTTTACTTCGTTTTTCTGAATAATTGTTTTTCTGGAGAACAACATTACTGATTTGGACAAAGACATTTCCCGAAAATATTCTAGATTGAAACGGTACAACACAAACTGTGCTTTATTGTGTAAATTCTGTAATTTTCTGTTAGCCTTTGTCTGATGTGATCATCCGCCATTTTGGACCAGAACTTCAGACACTTTAGACTGTGTTTAGAACTTTTTACAGGACTTGGTGTTTCTATTTTGAACAAACAATTTGGATCATTTCTGTAAACTATAAGTCTTGTTTAACATATTTACATTTTCTTCCTGTTTTCTAGGAAAATAAATTATTTTTGTTAAAATTTACAAAGCTTGTTGTCTTCACTCTTTCTTTTATGTTACTTTTTTTGAACTAGCCGATACGTAACACTACATTCATTGTCTGTACATTTGAAAAACCAGGTTAGTGAATGATCACATTGTATACTATATCATTAAGCAATGCTACATAAGATTATCTATTTGGGTAGGATTTTTGAATTCTCTTGCCAATTCCAACCAATGGGAATAGTTCTGCTTTTGCTCCCCTTCTTCAACAAGACCCATGAAGATATTAAGAGGCTAACAATAATCTCTTGCATAATTTCCAGGTCTGGTTCTCATTTTGAGGGTATATGTACAACACCCCAATCAAGTGTTAGCCATTGACTAAGTCCTATAATTTGACATTACATCTTCTTACCACACAACCAGTGGCAGTTCCTCCCTCAATGGTCATTTTAAAACGCGATTGCATCACTGACAAGGTGTACCTACAATAATCCGAGATCCTCAAGTTGTGCATAAATTAAAATTTAATAAATTATCATTATACGAGACCTATGCTTTTGATACGGATCAATAGTTTTCCACAAGATGTATATTAGTTCATTGAAAATACAAACGGCTGTAAAGTTATTTAGAAGCAGATAGCAAATGATTCTCTTTGCTGTTGTGACAAACCTTATGATCCAAAAGCACCGAACCGATGCAATAACTACATCAACTTTCATACTGATTTATTCGTAGATGTTGTGGTGGAAAGGAAAGCTATTACCCACGGTCATTTGTTAAAAAGTGGTTATCAAGAACGTTTTTTTACATGATGTTTCGGAAAACTGCAATAAACCTATAAACACATATTTGATGTGGCAAAACTCCTACGAGCTGGATACCTGGATATGTCGTTTTACGTTGTGAAAATTCAAAAACACATTTCTGCTTTCGTGGCCTACTTGTGAACTGATAACACCCGAATAATATGAAGTGTTGCGACAAGAAGGCTTTTATCCCAAGAAGGGATATATGCTGTAATGGAATTTCAAGAAAAAGAAGAGAAAATGAGACAGATATGTCGTATGGAAAGGAAAGCTATAATCCAGAAAAATACTTGTGTTGAAACAACAAAGAGTTAGAAAAGTCGACGCTATTGGACGATAGATGCTGTGCTGCTGCAACAAAATATATTTCTTCAAGCAGCAGATCTGCTGTGACCACGAAGTGTCAAAACGCATAAGAGTTGAAAATAACATCTTCTACGGTGACTAAGGATACGTTCCAAGACAACAAAATTTGCTGTGATGGAAATATATTTCCCAACGTCCATGGTAGAAACGTCTCTGATGTGGAAAAAAAAACATGTTGTGGAGACCACATCCTCCCGAGAAGCTTGGATTAAAATTTTAAGGCATCGATTATGATCTCGACGGGATTTCTTAAAATTAGTACACAATAAAGTGACATAATTACAATTATATTATAACTGGCTGAAGGATATAGTAGTAGAGGGAAATGAGGGTTTCATCCCACTTTAATTTTTTACCCTCCAAACAAGTATAAATTATAGTCCTAAATTATCCCCCACTCCTTTTTCCAAAATAGTGAAATGAGGGTTTTGGCCCAGTACGCCCCTCCCACACCTCCTCCCCCACCCCCGCCAAACCCCTCATTTCCCTTTACTACTACTATGTAGACAGATATTTTGTAACCAGACAAAACAACAGGTGTTGGAATGCCATAAGCTCTGTCAACAGAAGTGACGAATTTGTTAGAACAGCGTATGTGTGGAATATGATTATTCCAAAGACGGCAAATAGATTTTACCACAAATTTTTTATCAGATAATAGGATGAAAATTAAACTGTGCATTAGAACGTTTCAGTTAACAAGGCGGAAATTAAACTAGCATTAGAATGAAAATGATATTATTTTATATCTCATTACCAATGATTAATGTTTCAACTGTTGATATTAAAAATACTTCACTATCACGACTATAGATACTAAATTTTACTTTACCGATCACACAGCGATGGGACTCAAACAAATCTTTCATTTCTGGCTTGTTCAGAGGATATTTTTTGTTGATAAAATATACCCTTGACCGATCGAGATCAATTGTGAGTTTAGTATAGTTTTGTTGGCTAATGGGGCTGTGAAAGTTTTTAAATTCCGCTAGCAACTTTTGATATAATTGTTCGAGATAATTGAAATACTCGCTGTTATCAGATCTGATGAGCGAAAGTTTTAACTTGTCACGTGTTCCATTAAAACATATACCTGATATTTCATTATTAAATTCAACTGTCAATTGTTTGCTGTCCATCATTAGATATTTGATGTTACTATTGTAGCTATTTGTCATTGTCAAATTTTCAAACATTATTTTATAAGTTTAGATAAAATTTTAGTCACAATGAAAATACCCAAGGCAAATGTATCTACCCCATTTTTACAATAGCGTTTGTCATCAAAATTGTACAATCCACGTTTGATAATGACATCTGTTTCGAGTTTATGATGATTAGTTCGAATTGCCATAGCTCTCATAAAACTAACACCACCATCAAGCGCGTACTTGTAGTCATCAAATTTCATAAACTTTTTAACAAAATTACGAGGCAGACCTTTGGCTTTTTTCGTTATTTTATTATTGTCTAACAATACGGCATACATTTTGCTGCGTAATCCGATAAAATATTTGATAGCGCTCGAGTTCATTTCATCTTTAAACTTACCAATAACCTTTTTATTTATGTCGTCATGAAATTTACTGTCACGTGGATAATCGGAAAGATCAAACAGATGTCGATTATTGTACATGTCCTGATAGATGTCCTCGCATTCGATTTCATATACGAGCGAATCAGTATCAGTAAACAATAATCTACTAGCCGGCCACTGATTTTTAACAAAATTATAATGAAAATCGTACATCAGCCACTTTGATAAATCTAACACAGCAGCTCCAACATAGATCGGCTTGTTTAGTTTTAGATTTGTTTTTCTTCTTTGTATCGCAACAAGATTTTCATTAAATATTTTCATGCTCACAAAATCATCGTCTGACACAAGTTTGTTTCTGCGATTGACATCATTAACTATTTCAATATTTACACGTTTCCTAATATTCTCCATCGTCTTACCAAAAACGGAATTGTTCATCAGGTTAAAAAAGTTTTTCTCAAACTCTGTTTTCGCTGCAGTTCTTCTTGAAGTGTTTGAGTTAATATAACCTCTCATCCACGGCGACTGATTAAATTTTAGTACACGATGAACTTTTCTCAACACAAGACCAGCATCGACTGCTTGTTTTAAAACTTTGTAATGCAAAACGTAATTTTTCTTATAAAGTAAATTTGGTACTAGTTTCTTGACCATGGAATGTTGCCTTGGTGATGCTAACGCTTGTTGTTCTTTTGATAACAAACTATAATCTATGACCATCGATTCCGCACAGAAAGGGTAATCGTTTTGTAATTTGTGTAGCGAATTTGGATAATCAAGATCAACTTCAACGAAATAGGAAACATCGTCGGGTATCTTTTTTTCTGTCTCTGATAGAAATCGATCAACCGTGATCCAATGAAATCCGCTAAAAGGCATTGGTTCTGCCATCGAACCACCGTAAAGATTATTACAATCTAGATAAATTATATACTTCGAAGGAAGGTCAGGGTTATACTGTTTCAGGTATTTGTTGTTTGCTTCAGCATACTTTTTTGTTATCACGCTAATACCACCTCGGATACCTTTTTCGATAAAATTGAACATATCAACATCAGTCAGTAATTCTAACCTTACCTTACTAAACTTTAGCAAAGCATCCCATGACAACCCAGGGGCAGAATAATACCAGCAAGGATCTAGTCCATAATTATTATAACTCACTTCACGAAAACTTTCAAAAACATCTGCTAATAATAACACGTGAGTTTTCAGGTATAAATCATGATAATCACCAAAAGTCTCACAATCAAACTCTTTCCAGATATCTTGTGCATACCTGTACTCATCATCAGTTATATTTTCATTTTTAAGTTGTGAGTAAAATTTGTCTTTGTCAGGTAAAGATGTTTCATCAAATTTACTCCAATCGTCGAGTTATTCGTATGGAAAAACTCCTTTTTTAGCTAGTAGATTAAATTTATCTTCAAAACAGTCTCTTAGGTTATCAAATTTACTACAACCTTTCACTAACTCATCTAACGAGGCTGTCATAAACTGCAGGCTGTCAAAGAACGCAATTTACCTAGCGTAACTGACATGTACTTTTCAAAATTATTTGGGATGCATTTGATGATGTTATCGAGTTTTAGATGAGATTTTATATCAGAATCACCAAAAGCTTCTACTATAATATGGCTATCATATCCTCGAAAATTGTGAAGAATAACCGGAATAAAATCTGGAGCATGAAATTTTAAATTACACTGATTATGAGCCGCTCCACGATACTGTCCAGTCAAATGACAATGGTCATGTACTTTTTTGTCATCATCAAAAGCTTTTTCACAAATATGACAAATTTCTGCTTGCTCGTGATCGGATTCTTGTTGAGGTGTTAATTTTAACATTGGCGTTACTTTTTTCAAATGATAAGTAATATTATCAACTTCGTTAATCAACTGCTTGAGAAGCCAAACAGCTGGATTTTTACCTCGATATAATTTGATCGGTTTAGATAATCTCGAATCAGTACAACAAACTACCTTGTACGCTACTCCACACGGAACATGATTTTGAACTTTTCTTCTACTCGACTGATTAGGATTATTTTCTACGCCAAGTACAGGTTGAAGTAAACACTCAAAATCAGCGTCTATAACGAAAGGAATTTTTAGTTTGTGATTATGATGGACAAACTGTAACACACTATCTCCCTTAGATGGCATTGTTATTCTTTGCACATCACTACAGTACTGCAAATGCTTTTGTAATGTTTCATTGTTAGTACAACCATGCAAGCAGCGGTAACAAAAGAACTTTTTGTTCCTATTTTTATTGTACTGTTTACCAACTAGTCCGTTAAAGTTTTTAATCCAAACGTAATGATTTTTGTAGTACAGTAAATTTATAGTCGATTGTGAAGCTTTTTCTGAAATATATCTCGGGTATACATCCTCTTTTTCATCTAGTCCGAAAACGTTAATTGAAACATTATTTTGCTTTTCAAATTTTGGTATTTGATTTTCTGCCACAGGAAAGTTAATATCTTTAAAATTTAATCTAGACATGTGACTGATATATTTTTCAACGCGATCAGCGTGTTTTTCTGCTGGAAATACTGCCGAAAGAACAGCCCATTGGAAACATTTGTTATCTAAGTTTTTGATGTTTATACAACATCTTTTACTTTTTATTTTTGGTGGCAGGTCGATGTATGAACTACCTCGTAATGCGTTATATTTCATCGTGTGAAACAATATTTCTTTGATCATTTTAAACTTCCAACCCGAACCTAATTGAGTGAATTCCTCTATTTTTTTCCAGATTTCTTGGTGTATTTCATCAGATAGTGATAACAGATCAGTCCCAAGCAAAACACGTCTTCATTTTGCGTTCATATAAGGTTCTGCAATTTCCTTGTTAGTTGATTCTTCCGATATAACTAACTTTGAAAATATAACATGATATTGCACAAATAATCTAATACTTTTGTGTTTTTCAAGCTCACGTTTTACAGTTGTCTGTAGTAGGTGGTAAAGATTTGTTGTAGTAAAATTTACTAAAACAATTTGATTATCAAACTGATAACTATTATCAAAACCTGCAAAAGCAGTCGCTATTTTATTAGGTTCTCTCATAAGACTTCTCTTAGCTATATCACGCAATTTTAACATTATTATACTATAATGTAATATCTAATTGATAATTTTCTCACACTGCGCATGCGCTAAAAATTAATTGAAGATAAAAAAATCTCCTATAATATAATGACAGCAAATTTAACAAACACATGTGAGCAAGAAACATATCAAGTTCACCCAAAGTATAACTTTACCTCACACTGCACATGCGCTAAAAATCAATTGAAGATAAAAAAAATCGCCTATAATATAATGACAGTAAATCTGACAAGTGCACGTGAGCAAGAAGCATATCAAATTCACCCAAAGTATAACTTATACGCTGGAAATGTATTAGGTTCGGTTATTAACATCAAAACTAGAATATCTGTTGGCAAATTAACGTCAGCGGGTTTTACGATTAGTGTAAAGGGAGATAATGCTGAGAGGCTTGCAATGTTTAGAAAAGATTTTATTTACACGTTGTTCTGCGATGATATTCCAGAGGGACAGCGTGTATATCATTATAATGGTAAAGTCACTGATGACAACATTGAAAACTTATCCTTACAAGATGAGTTTCAGCCACATCCTGTCTTTGATTTATACGAGGCTAACGATCGCGGTATTATTAAAAACAGAAAAACTAAAAAAGTTCTTGGTACTATGAACAATATGGGATATATCAAAGTAACTGTTAGAGGAACATCGCCGAAACAAGTTAATTACTATGGTCATAGGTTTGTTTACGAGGTGTTCAACGGATCTATACCCAATGGTCTTGTTATTAATCACATCAATAACGTAAAGACTGATAATCGATTGGAAAATCTAGAACTAGTTACCCAACAGGAAAATGTAAGAAAAGGACGAGGTGGTGGTATTAATTTTAGATACCCAATAAAACCTGTTATTTCAAAAACCTCGAAACGGATGAGGAGATTGAATTTAAATCGATTACAGCTGCGGCGAAATATTATAAGATAAATTCCAGAACAATAAAATTTATAGCTGATGGAGTATTGAAATCAACTTTTTCAAGCGAATACGATGCTAGGATTGGTTTTAGATATGATGATCAATAATATTTTGTAATTCGGTTTTAGTCAAGCAATGATGAGCAAATGCTATGATATCATCGTGATTAAATTTTAGCGTCGTTACTGCACTTTCATTAATTTTATTTTTTTCTGCTTCTGTTATTAATATTTTATGAAAATCACCTTGCATTACAATAACATCAACACTACAACCCAACAAACATTTTCTTACCGCTTCGGC
Organism: Potamilus streckersoni; assembly: GCA_016746295.1. NCBI lineage: Eukaryota > Metazoa > Mollusca > Bivalvia > Unionida > Unionidae > Potamilus > Potamilus streckersoni. The sequence continues at coordinate 441,430 of JAEAOA010002211.1, forward strand.
TAGTTCGTTGTAATTTACTATATTAACTTTTTGGTGATATTTTATCTCATCAGTCATCTTATAATAATAAATTAAATAAAAAATATATTATAATAATGGACTTGATGAAACGACTTGCTGAACTCTACGAAGAAGATACTAGCGACAAAGTCACCAGCGACAAAGTCACCAGCGATAAGGTCACATTTTCCAAAGATTTTATAGACAAATCTATTGATTATAGTGAAGATGATATTTTGTATAACAATGAATCTGATGATGATGGTGAAATAGTCACTGTTGCTGACAGATCAAATTACAGCAGATCAACAACTAAACGGTATAATGTCAAGTATCACATTGCTAAACAAATAATAAAATTTAATTTTACCGTTGCCGAACAACAACTGTTTTGGCAGCTAATCAAACCTTTCTTAAATATCAAGATTCCAGGCCGACAGAAAAATATCAAATTCGATTTCATATTCGTTAAAATTTTTAATCTAATGACGATCACTAACGATCGTAAGTAGTATCTAATATCGTTATGTAAACCAATAAAATGTAAATCTGTCAAACAAAAGTATGAGTTAATTTATAATAGCATTATATCATAATCTGCTTGGATGGGATCCAACTGTTAAATTTATCGCTATACCCACGCCATTTGACTAAACTTTTATCCCTTTTTTTCTAATCACTTTCTCGATAACAAAAACATCCTGCTCAGTTTTCTGTAGTTCTTGTTCATAAAAACTACCTACGATCGGTTCCCCTGCCAGATCTTTTAAAACGTACGTTACAGGTACTGTTAAAAGTACCTTATCAATTACAAATACTTCTTCGCTCCAGTTTGGAGTAAATCCTTTTGCAAATACCTTTTTCATCAAAGAAATTCTAACTTTATCACCAACCTTAAATTTATGTCTGCGGTACATGTTTTCATTTGCTAATATCGGATTTTTTACAGCTTTTTTAGGTGTCATTTTGATGGTTTGATGTTTCGTGTTATTATATTCACCTACGATTTGAGAAAGGTCATCGATGTACCTGTTGGTGTTTTTAGGTGTCATATGTTTGTGTAATTTCTCGTTTAGCGTGCGATTAAATCTCTCAACAACAACGCTTTTACCTTCGTTTCCTGTAATATATTTTTTTATATTATTTTGTTCTAGAAACTGTTCAAACTTTTTGTTAAAAAATTCGGATCCGTGATCAGTCCAGATTTTATTCGGTTTTCTTTCTGTAATCGTTATTATTTGTTTTAGCGCATCAGTCATTGAAGTCCCTGTCTTATCTGAAACAGGTACACTGAAAGCATATTTGCTAAAAACATCTATAACATTAAACAAATACCTTTTTGGAGCGCCATCAGCGCCAACATTAAACTGAGCTAGATTAGATACATCCACCAAATCTATTGCCCAGATATCATCTACACCATTAGCGACAACTTTACGTCGTGGAAACTTTTTTTTTTAGGTCTGTGCAGCTCGACTGCAAGATCATCGTGTACTTTTTTTCCAAGTCGAGACTCTCCGAGTCCGAGTGTATATTTTGCTCCAATCATTCCCTGAACAAATTTTCTATCAAAACGTTCTCGTAGATTTGTTGGCTTCATATCACGTAATTCGTCTAACATTACTTTATCACAATCTAATTTTGAGTTTTCATGATCACGATAACAGATATCATGACGCATTGCTATTGCATCCACTTGATTATAAGGCTCTTGGCCTGGCAACGGATTGTCGTTTTCATCTAGTTGTTGATCTAGCGGATTCCACGGACCAGTATACCGATGACCTGGCAATGTCCAACCGCCTTTTGGTTTTGGTAATTTTCCAATAATTTTATGTATATCTATACCTGACCCTATTATTTCTCTGTTGTTACAACATTGACAGTATGCGACAATTTTATTTTGTTCAAGACATAAATCTCTGTCAGAATCACAGTTGCATATCATTCTATATTTTTAATCGTCGACTAAAATAATATTAGGATAACCAGATCCTAGCGACGTCGCTGGAGACACTATCGCTGGGGATGTCGCTGGAGATACTACCGCTGGGGACGTTTTCTTTAAAAATGTATTTTTTCTTTTTCCACAGATTGCACAAATACTTTTTAATATTATCCTGTTGTTTTTTGTTTTTTCTGTTGTTTCATTAATATTTTCTGTTTTAGTTCTACACTTGAGACAGTATGTTGACATTTTTATACTTGTAAGTTTAGATAAAATTAATTGCGATCTCATCATTAGCGTGAGAAGGTTGCTTGTCAAACTGTAAAATAAATTTTAAAAAATTAACATTTCTGCTCATCTGTTGGATAAACATTATACAATAATATCCACAAGCAGATGTTCCAACAGGTTGGAGTTGATTTGATGAATAATATATCTTTTTAAATTTTTTGTTCATATACTTTTTTATTACATCACTTGGAGGAAGTCCAAACGAGTCAAAATAATTATTATTATAAACTGCTACCCAATGTGTGCCGGATCCGTCATTGAAATCTTGTATATTAATAACACACGAACTTACAGCTGATGGTGATTTTATTGCTGCGAGCTCATCTTTAGAATAAACTCCGTGAAATCCAGGAACCGCTTTTAACTTATCAATGATATCAAAATTACTCAACGGGGTCGACGAGTTCCTGGTAATGTTAGACCACGTCTGATTCCTAAAAGATTTGGCAGCAGACTTCCCGCTAGTCCTGCCAAAAGTGGAGCGAACGGAATAATTCCTCCTTGTTTTGTTTGATTGCATATGCATTTGCATTTTAGTGTTGGCGATTTTGTTTTTGGTGTTGGTGACTTTGTTTTTGTTGTTTTCTTTTTTTTTTGTTGTTGGTGATTTCTTTTTCTTTTGTGGCATTATAATATATTATTTACATAAAATTTACAATTTTTTTATTCCACTTCCATGAATGATACCATTACCTGCGACTGCTTTCTTCGTTGCGCCAGATATTGCTCCAGACGCTGCTGCTAGTCCTAATGTTCCCAACACCGGTAAAAGTTTAGGTATTATTGTGCTAGCTAATACTGATAATGCTGTACCAAGAAAACCACCTTCTTTTGCCATCGCTGTCATTTGTGCAGCACTCAAATTTAAAACAAGTTTTTTTACGATCATACTTCTTTACTTGATTTTTTGTTAGCATTAATTTTGTTAAAACACCATCAGAAATATTAGGATTGATTTTTAATGATACCTGTTCTCGCTTTGCAATAGCAGCTACTAATTTTTTAACTTGGCCATCAGTCAAATACACTTCTTTTACAATATACCTTGCCATTTTATATAACAACTGTAGATTAAACTTGAACTGTCATTTTACATCCAATAGAATCTACCGAGATAAATCTATCACTAATCACTAATGCGTATACGTACAACGGCGCTACTGGAACCGCCCCAAGTGTCCAGGTAATTTCAATATCCGCTGTGCTGTCTACAGCTCGCTCGTTATGTTTACTAACATCAAAATGAAATATAGGATAAAGCGTACGAAATTCCTCTGCTGATATTTGAGTTCCATCTTCAACATCTTGATATTTTTGCATTGCGTCAAGCAGGTACATGTACGGTCGAGAAATATTTTTATTAACGTCATCAGCAAAATTGCACTCGATAGCTCGTTCGGGATATTGCTTTGAATTTAATCTAGTGTATATTCATCTGACATAAGCGTGGTCAAATATTGCATTATTTTGTTGTTGGTTTCCTCGTCGAGCGTGCTGTTGAAATACGATAAAGATATTTCTCGGCAGTTGTTCGCTTGATGTTGTTGTGACCCTCCATGTGTAGTCAGTAGTATTTGGAACCGCTGTCTGATATATTTTATGCTGCTTAAAGTAAATTCTGTTTGTATGCTTATCAAGCGTACTATTTAATTCTGACATTTTAGTGTTATACGTGGCATGGTGTTATACGTGGCATCCACAAAGCGAGTTTGTTTATGATAAACTGTACATCAGCCCCTCCAGATCTAAGCAAGCAATCGTTTTGGTCTGCTCGATCTAAAATAAGCGTATGTTTTACTCCGCGAAATACTTTATCATAATCGCGACAAAAGCCGAAAATTGTGCTTAGCGGAAGCATCATTGTAATTTGACGTGATCCTGCTGCAAGTTTTCTTCGCCTAGCAAAGCCTTCGTTATAACGTGGATTTCTCACGTCAAGTGTGTTAAGAAGTAAATTTAACATTGCAGTACCGTCTGCAGCTGCTCCTGGTGGCGTTATATTTAGATTATTAAAATCTGCTGTAAGAGAAACTCTTGTAGCGTTTGCATTAGCATCTGCAGCAGGTGCGACAATATCTAGTGCAGCAGCATTAGCAATGAGAAAATTTCTCACAATTACAGCATTTTCATCAGCATTAGCTCCATGTACTATAGCGCCTCTCTTTAAAAATTCTGTTGATTCAGCTATTCCCCGTCCAGTATCTTTAAACCACATCATATTAGTTGCAGTTGATCTCGAGTAATCGTCGGAAAACGAAATAATATTTAAAATTGTACTTGCAACTTGTAGATGACTTGAAATATCTTCTATAGTTTGATTGGCCAGTTGATATCTAGCACTTTTGAATAAACACCAGCCGTTATTTATAAGAGCTACTTCTGTTCCAACTGCAAATGCAGCAGGTGAATTGGCTACTGTCATAATCTGACCACGAAATTCTAACATAGCCTTATGTGGCAGTAGAAATACATCTTCGTCTCTGGTGTTAAAGGTTCTAATACCAGTTTTATTTGGTTCGTTAGAATTTTCATCAAGGTACTCAACATACTCGAATTCTGTCACATCGTTGTCGATGTCATAAGTTTCTGTTAAGTCGAGATAATTTTTAACAGACATTTTATTTTATTAGATTATACAAAATTTTATTGCGGCACTGTTACTTTAGATATTAATTTTTGTATGATCTGCTCGCCCTTTGGTGATAATAATTTTTTTGTTGTTGTTATCATAGTTTTTTGAGTTTCTTTTGTTGGAGCGATTTCTGAGATAACTTGTTTTATTTCAGATGCAGTGGGTGGATCACCTTTTATTTTATCAGCTATTTTTTGTCCCACCGCAGTCCCAGCGGCAGATGCAGCCCCAGTTGCAAAAGCTTTACCAGCGTCAATAGCAATTGGTGCAACTTTACGTGCTAGTCCTGGAATATTTTCAATAACTTTAGTGAATATATTTCCAAAAAATCCTCCTACTATTTTTCTTCGATAAACTTTTTTTCTTTGTTTCATTATATTTGATGTTGCATAATTTTTACTTTTGCTCGCGTAGATGTAAATAATAAGTTACAACTTCATTACTAACATGTAACTGTTTTCCTGATTGATCTGTCAACTGCATCCTTATACTTGATATTTGATCTTCAACGTTTAAAGGATAATATATAATATGTCGTGGAGTTATTTGCATGAGAGAACCTGGCGGGACTTCTGGTGAGAAACTGTAAATCGTTTGACCTTTGCTACCTTTTGATGTATAAGAGCCAGAAGCAATAGAGCAATTTACTAATATTGTATTTACTTCTGTTATATTTGCTGGCAGTTCACTGTCATATGTAATAGGCTGATCAAGTGCAGTGTAAGTTTTTTCAGTAAATCCTAACAGTTGTGCAATACTTCTTTCTCTTGGTTCAAGATTGATTGCTATATTTTTCAAAGTTATCCTAGTTCGCAATGTGTTATAATTTGCTGCTAATTCAAAATTATCAGCCACACCGTCAGCTTTTGTTATGAGCTCTTTGATCGTCTTGTTTAGATCTTCAATATTATAAGCTCCTTGCGGAATTTTTATTTTTTTGTTGTAGATATTGGAGATGTTGTAATCATAGTAAAATACATTTCATCGTTAACATCATTTTTCACGTTAGGTATAGCATTCCAGCAAGTACAAGAAATTAATCCAATTTCATATTGTTTTGTAGGATCTAGTTGGATAGGTGGAATATACTTTACTGAAAAATTTGCGCTATCTTCTGTAGACTAACTAGAGTTTAGTAATAATGTTGTTTGCATTCCTTTTATATTATATCATTTTATAAAATTAAGTCGCCGCGATTAAGTCGCGGTGTAAAGTTTCATATTCGTCAGATGTTAATAATTCACTCGATCTTAGATGATCAAGTATGTCAATGATTTCATTATCAAGTTCAACACTAACATTCCCAGCTTCCTTTGATGATATTAATAACATTAATCTACCTATCATTTCAGTAGTTGATGTAAATACTTTTACACCAGTTCCTGTTCTTACTCTACTTTTTTGTATACGAGATTTATCAAAAGTAAAACATTTCCTTCTAAAATTCCACCCTTTACCAAAACCTTTTGCTCTACTTTTTTCTGCTGCTTTTTTAAACGTGAGAGCAATGACACCGTTTCTCATTCTTTCATAAAGTGGAATCATATTATCAATCTCTGTAACCGTGTTTATTTCATCTTTAGCAGTAACTCCGTCATTAAATATTACATCTAATCTATCGAGTAATTCTTGATATTCTACATCAGTCCACTTGTTATATCATCAATACCCCTTATATTTTCTTTTTTTAAAAAATCATCATATTCACTATCTTTTATCTCATCATTTGCTCTTTTTGTAAAATAAAGTCTTTGATCTCCAACTTCCATAAACTTTACAGTAAGCTCACCAACTCTTTGTTGCTCCTCTTTGATATCTTTTATATCTCCTGATAAACTTGTTATAATATTTGTTATTCCTTGCGTTGTTAACTCTGCTAATCTTCGCTCAAGTTCCAGTGGATTGTTTATCAATCGATCTGTTTCAGCTTGTCTAACCGCAGGATCAGCTATATTTACTGTAAGTGCCTCAATTAGTTTTCTTTTTTCTTCATCAGATCTAGTAACAAGTTTTGCAGCAGCTGCTTCCTGTTGTTCTCTAACAATTCCAACCAAACCTTTTTCCTGTAGTTGTTTAAGTTCTTCTTCTGACAGTGGTTTAGTTTCAGGTTGTTTACCTAATAATGCTTCAGTAACCGGCTTGAAAATTGTAGCTGTTGTTTCTGTAGCACTTACTTGCCCACGTCGCGCTTCTTGTACTTTTTGCTTAAGTGATGCCTGAGTTTGAGCAAGTTTTTTTAGGTCTTCTATGTGTTGTCTGTATCTTGCTCGTTTGTCCATTATTATAATTATAAATTTTATAAAATTGAAACGCTTTACTGTAAGTAACTGTTAATACAACAGCGAAACATTTTAGTTGGATCATTTGTAAGTTTATCAAACAAGAAAAAGTTAAATTTATCTTTTGTAGCATTACGGTAAAGTTCAATAAACTTATCTTTTGTCACGCCACCGCATTGCTCGCTTGCAATATTTCTAATGTCAACATTATCCAGTCCTGGAAATAAAATAAAACAACCCGTATTTCGCCTAATAAACCTGTCAACATTATAAAATCCTTGAGCGAGATAAATAGAATTACACTGTTTGTTACGTGACAGTGAGAAATATGATCTTATTTTGTTCATCTCCATGTTATTTAACGGAATATCATCAAAAACTACTATCTTATGTTCATCTGCATCAAGTTGATTGACTGGAATAAGATCTTCTGGCTGCCTAATTATAAAAAAATCTTCGCCAGCTTTAAGATCATCACGAAGTTTTTATTATACTCACTTAATAACTCATATTTATCTTGCTGTGGATTGATTGTGTAAATATAAACTCTATCGTAGTTAAAATTATCACCAAAAAGCAAGTTCATAAGTAAATTTGTTTTCCCCGATCCAGTTCGCCCAACAATAAGATAATGACAATCAGGAAGTTCATTGTTATGTTTATGCTTCACTAGTCTCTCTGTATCAAAGTTTAATATCGACGATTTTGCCATTTTATATAATATTAAACTAGTGTTGATAATTTTATCTAGGACAGTAAATAATGAGTTATTATACAAAATTTGGAACATTATTAGGAGATTTATCCACAGGTGACTTATCCAAATATGCAACTCTTGATCGACTCAAAAATGAAATCAATAATTTACTAAATCTTACCAGCGTAGATCCAGATGAAGTCGTCATTTTCCAGGACAAAGAAGGACGATTAAAGACGAGTAACGTAAAACTGTCAGATGTAGTTGTACGAAATCCAAGCGGGAATATTGTTATGACACAAAACAAGATTACAGATCTTGGAAACCCAACTGAGGATGGGGATGCTGTCACTAAAAAATACGTCAATGATTGGGACGCTTCAATTACTAATGAAATCACAGCGCTCAAAACTGATTTTACCAGTCACGTGAACACATTTTTAAGTTTTCGCAGAAACATAAACAAAATTAGAGATGAATTTTTTGGAAATCCATCAAATGTTAGCATTACACTCGCTAATATTAACACAAATCTCAATGATATTAACACAAAACTCAATGATATTATTAGTGGAATTCCTAATATTGTTGAGAAAACAAATATGATTAAAATACCTCACAAACAGATTAAAAATATTGTGTATACTGTTGCATCTGGTTTTACTAGGTGGACACCAAAATATAATTCTATTAAATATATTGCAGAAGTTACCGGTGTGTATAGATTGTCAGTGCTTAGCAGTGCAAAGTTTAGAATATCTCCCAAATATCCATCTCATCTTCTAAATAATGACTCATCTGGAGTATTATCTGTAATAATAAACCAAAACTCTGAACAAGAATTTATACTTGAACCAGTTGATAAAACTTTACAATTAGCTAATTTTCTCTGGTGTTTGGAATTTATAGTTGAACAAAAATCTTTTATTTTGATTACCCAAACATAGGACTATGTAAACTAATATTATAATGAAAAGAAGTATAGTTGATTTCAATCATATTTCAAAAGATATTCCAAAACAAGATGTAGACGCATTAATACAATATTATAAATATTATCATAAAAAACTTTGGTGTGTGAAAAAATGTTACAAATACTACAACAAGATCCTTCGAGTAATATCTTATCTACCCTTGTTAATGACCAGTTCTGGTATAATTTCAAGTGGGGTATCATTAAATCCTTTTTTGTTAATCGTATCCGCTATTGGTGTTTCACTTACAGCGGCGTGTAAAAAAGTAGAACCAAGACTTTTGATAAAGAAGCACGGTTGTTTAACATCAATTAAAACTTACAAGAAACTACTTGATCAGATCCGGTCTTACCTACGAGGAGTTAAATATAATATGGATGATTTATTACGTGAATTTCGTATTATTGACAATATGTTAACAGACATTCTACCAATGAGGGTTAGTAAGTATGAAAAAAAATATCACAAAAAATATGAGTAACATAAAATTTTATCTAAACTTAAGATATAATATAACTAAAATAATATCATTTTCATTCTAATGCTAGTTTAATTTCCACCTTGTTAACTGAAAGGCTCTAATGCACAGTTTAATTTTCATCCTGTTATCTGATAAAAAATTTGTGGTAAAATCTATTTGCCGTTTTTAGAATAATCATATTCCACACATACGCTGTTCTAACAAATTCGTCACTTCTGTTGACAGAGCTTCCAACTCCTGTTGTTTTCTCTGGTTACAAAATATCTGTCTACATAGTAGTAGTATTAGGAAAATGAGGGGTTTGGCGGGGGTGGGGGAGGAGGTGTGGGAGGGGGTGGTGGGCCAAAACCCTCATTTCACTATTTTGGAAAAAGGGGTGGGGGATAATTTAGGATTATAATTTATACTTGTTTGGAGGGTAAAAAAATAAAGTGGGATGAAACCCTCATTTCCCTCTACTACTGATATTGAAGTAAATATATCTCTTTGGTCAGGTTCACTGAAAAAATACCCTCCCTCTCTCTCTCTCTCTCTCTCTCTCTCTCTCTCTCTCTCTCTCTCTCTCTCTCTCTCTCTCTCTCTCTCTCTCTCTCTCTCTCTCTCTCTGTAGCAATTGTCAAAAGCATTTAAAGAAGTTAAAGAGTTTGGGTTTACTTCAAATGACAAGCAATGAACAGTTGTTTTTGAAAAACTCTGTTCATAATAAATTATCTTCAACAAAATCATTTATCTACTCTGCTGTATATAAAATGTGTTCCTAGTTGCCTAAATTATTTACTAATTTTGAAATGGTATGGGTTTCAGCTTTATATTGTATGTTTAAACTTCAAAATCCACATTCTTCTTAAGACGAATAGAATTTACCGAATAAAAATACACTTAATTGTATACTTATTTTGTGTGATTACTGTATAAATTCTACTTTAACCATGAATTCACATGTCTTCTTGACGATATGATATGCTCCAGGTTTCCTTTAGTATTAAATACTGATGCCGAAGCTCACAAGGAAAATTAAAAATTCCAAGGAAGGAAGGGAGGAAGAGCAAATATGTAGACAAGTGGAAATAGAGCAATAGACACTCTTGTAGAGCCAGAGAGTTATTTATGGAGAGAAATATGCATAACGGGCGGACAACTGGATGGATGGACGAACGGACGGACGGACGGATGGATTGATGTTACATCCATCTTTTGCTGTATCATACTCGGCATTTAAGTCTTGATGGAGTTCTCTCCCGTTGAATTCATCCTGTTTCTAACATAAACTATAATACTCGGTGTTAGAAAACAAAATTATATAAATAAATGTAGGAATATATTGTGAACAATGTGATTCGCTTTAATATTTATTCTCATGACTTGATGTCAGTCGTATCCTTAACCAGCCGTAAAAAAAACATATTGTGGGTTGATCTGAGATCCCCACTTTATATGGCGTTTTTATAATCGTTATTTAAAATTTGATAGGCCAATGTGTTACTGCCAGGACTGAGTAATTGAAAACATAAAGTATGAAATGAATGGATGGAGCAGAGCAGAGGTATAGATTAAAACAATACTAGCCGCCGTATGTAAAATATGACAGTTTAATCAGTTACATAAAGAAGATGAAATTGACCATGACATTAGAACGATCAGTTTCGCTTAGAAATGTATGAAAAATTCAATTAGCCGTTCTGCTACACCGATAAACCAAAACGTTCATCGAACGACTCATGGAACTCCATTTGGCGGGGTGTCAGTATCACCTAATTTAGTTCTGTCCTTTCTAAATAGCTGCTGGTGATACATGAGGAGCGTTGCCGTATTTGTTTTCCTTCTCTAATCCTCTAGCCTCTTTTGATTATATATTTGGTCTTGGCCCAATGTGCAGCACGGTTGTAGATCTCTCTCTCTCTCTCTCTCTCTCTCTCTCTCTCTCTCTCTCTCTCTCTCTCTCTCTCTCTCTCTCTCTCTCTCTCTCTCTCTCTCTCTCTCTTTGTCTTGGCCCATGTCAGCTCGGTGTAGATCTCTCTCTCTCTCTCTCTCTCTCTCTCTCTCTCTCTCTCTCTCTCTCTCTCTCTCTCTCTCTCTCTCTCTCTCTCTCTCTCTCTCTCTCTCTCTCTCTTCTTCGTCAGGCCCTCTCCCGTCTGGTAGGTAGACTATCTAATACAGGTATTGATGTATATTTCCTTCAAATAAAATATAATACCCATCCTAAGTATGTGTCAGATTCTTCTGCAAACGAACAATATTCCGACTCTTTTTACGTCAGATATTATCTGCATCCAATTCGACAAAACTCAACTATCTTCAGCTCTCAACTTGATACTGATGCACAAAGAACACATTAACGTGAATTTTTGTCTTTTCTAGAGACTATTTACATTCCTAACTGGAACTACGGCATAACTGGATCTCTTTGATAACTATTATGTACTGTGGGTTATGAATAACCACTTTAACTGTGGAAACATTTTGTACCATTACACTATATATATATATTTATATATATATATATATATATATATATATATATATATATATATATATATATATATATATATATATATATATATATACATACATACATACATACATACATACATACATACATACATACATACATACATACATACATACATACATACATACATACATACATACATACATACATACATACATACATACATACATACATACATACATACATACATACATACATACATACATACATACATACATATGATGGAACGAGGACACAACTATTATACTTTTTACACAATACCAGAATGAATAACTCAATAAATTAGTGTTTATTACCATTTCTGGTATAGTTTATATATATATATATATATATATATATATATATATATATATATATATATATATATATATATATATATATATATATATATATATATATATATTTAGAGAGAGAGACAGACAGACAGACAGACAGACACACACACACACAGGTATATCCCAATTTTGCCATCTTCCAGTTTCACTAAGTAACCAATGACTCTACGACTCAATCTTGGGAATTGTTTACCAATTTCTGAAACTTTCCATCAATTGATTTATAACATTTTAGATCGTTAATGGACTTAATTTTTGAAGAAGTGAGCAATCAAAAGGGTATATAAAAAGATTAATTTTTTCTTACGTTATCGAATGAGATACTTAAATACGATATTCTTTCCACACATCATCGCGAATGACTTCCGTATCTGTTGCTCAGTGAATTTTCACGTTAGCGTCTTTAAATGTACCTAAATTACTTAATTCGTTTCACTCACGAACTATTTCAACACCATTTGTGTCGATAACGCGTAACACTTGCTACCCTGTTACGTGCTGAAAGTGGGATAATGCCGCCATGATCTGTGGTAGCGTCAATTGCTTATTAATGAGTTTTTAATTTTCCTATTTGCCATATTGCACTTGCCTCCTTTGGTTAATTTTACTCTTCCTGAAATTCAGTACACAGACTAGTCTTTTTCAATATGTTTCGACTGAATAGTGTTGCGCTGAATGTCAATATGAATTATATTTAAATGTTTCGTGCGCGAAAAAAATTCCGTAATTTTAGCTACATTTCGAGACGCCGGCCAGAAATTCAACTAGAAACTGGAGCGGATTTTATTCGCGATGCCATGGAACGAACTATAAGTTAGTAAAGTTAAAATACTTTATAACCTGTAATTTGTAAGCGCTGCGGAGTTTTAATAGTTTTATTCGTCTTTTCATTCGGTAAAATTAAACACGTGAAATTTGTAATTGCTCTAAAAGTTATTGTTATCGCGTAAATAATAAATAGTTTATTAATTATATGCTTAATTTTTCTCCATTTAACTTTACATTGTCATACTCGTTCAATATTCCTCGATATTAGACACCTTTATATTGCACTCCTCGCGCTTGTTGCACGTGAGCGCGATGTACGCTATGAAGTTTAAAGGTCGGTGGACGGAGATATATGCGCATGAATACTATTATTGTGTATTGAAGGAATCTACGATTGTGAACTTTATTATTTTAATAATAAAATAATAAATTTTATTAATAAATATATTTGTTCGTGAATTTTATTATTAAGTCTTAGGTAATGAAACAAAAATGAGCATATAATTAAAAGGTTACTGCATTTGAATGGAAAAGTATTAACTCGTTTTGTTCGGATGGATATACTGCACTTCCAATGTCGTGCATTATAGCCATCCCAAAAAATCGTTAATATTTTCCCATACAAATGCAGTAAATACTATTTTCATCGTTTCAGTATATCTATCCCATTACTGACTACGCCATATTAATTTTTTTTTTCTTTGATATATTAAAAGGGGGGATGCAATTTTAGACATGATGCTATTTTCATAACATGCGACAGATATGGAAGGAATATGTTGCTACCCTTTTCCTGCCAAATGTAGGCTACAATCCACAACACTTTACGCTTAAAATGGTTTTAGATAGGTTATGCATTTACAGAATGTCCGTTTATCAAGCTTTATGGGTCATACAGTCGTTCAACCTTGTATTGATGTGTGTTGCTACCAACATTCGGTTGCAGTGACATGAATTTAATGATTCGGTCAATTCTAATAAGACATTAGAGTACATGGAGACTTGCATCTTAGTTTGTAAATGGGTTCTGTTGGGTACAACAACATCTTGTCAAAATGGCAACACATTACACATTACACACCTTGTAACTATCCTCATTGTAGGCACTAGGAGGATGTGGATAGCTATCTCTTGACATTATTGACCTCCGGGGTTCACTTACTAGACTTTTGCTCAAAGTACACAGTCCTGAACTGAACTGAACTACTTAATTTATATATATAACCCAAATTTTAATATACATATTTCTTACCACAAATACAATTACCAGAACAATTCAGCTTCCAAGAAACATACAGTACATTACCTTATATTTTGAACATAATCTCTGCAGGCGACATGATTTAATATATCAATGACATTAATTCATACGATTAGTAAATGTTCATATTTTATCTTAAGCACAGAGCAACAAAATAATTTTAAAAAATCCATCGTAGAATTACTATTAAATTTCACTGCAAGACTGACACTTTCTCTTTCATACGTCAAAATTATATTTAAATATCGAAGTGAGAGCTTGCGGCTTTTTTATAGATCAGGCCCTTACATGAAAGATAGGGGTAAGGGAGAGAGAGGGAGAGAAAAAACTTACGGCTCATCTAAAGGATATTTAGATATTAAAGTCAAAAAAACGTACCTCTTTATTTCAAGCAAAACTTTTTTAAGATACGGAGACATAAACAGGATGCCAAGAACACTTTTCTATACCAATGTTCAATTTGCACTTCTAAAAATGGCACCCGCATCCCGGTTACATTAACTTTGTTTCTCTGCATCTGGTCTCTTCTTCAAAACACCATTGCAGCACTCGTAAATTGCTGCGTCAAAGCTGCGTGTTGAGCAACAAGCTGGAATCTTTCCATGCTTCTTTTGGATCACTTCGTTGCAGCACATATAGGTAGAAGCTTCATAGGAATAACAGCCGCAGCATTGTGCTTCATGTCCTTTCTTGTCGTTGATTCTACCATTACAGCAGATTTGTGTTGAATTGTCGTAAGGATAGGGACCACAGCAATACGTTACAGCAGCCACTTTCGGCTTGATCATACCATTACAGCATACGTGTGTTGCGCCCTCGTACAGAAAACCGTCACAGCATTGCGGATCTACTCCGGTACGATCGTAGACGTTTCCTTTGCAGCAGATCTGATTCATCGGATAATAATGCAACTCAGAGCAACATTGACGATCTACTCCACCTTTTGCATAAATTCGTCCACGACAACATATTGAGTCTGCGGCATCGTGTATCTGATCTCTGCAACACTGTGGATCCAATCCAACTCTGTTGTGTATTTGGCCTTCGCAGCAAGTTTGTGTCACAGCGTCATATCCGTGAGATACACAGCATAATGGCTGTATCCCCTGTCGATTTTGAACACTACCATCACAGCACATGCTGATTACGGCATCGTACGAGGACGTCGCACAACATTCTGGTTTTTTCCCAAAACGAGGCTGGATTACGCCCATGCAGCACATGTTACTCGTTGAATCATAAGCTTTGGTTTCACAACAACTCGGTCTGGGTCCAACCATATCGTTTACAGTATTATTGCAGCATATTTGCAAGGCCGAGTCATACATTCTGTTTCCGCAGCATTTAGGTGCGGTGCCTTCTTTGTCTATCACAACCCCTTCACAACACAGTTGTTTGGCTTCATCAATCATTCTGTCTCCACAACATCCAGGGTCAATACCTGTGCGCTTTTCAATCTTTCCTTCGCAGCATAAATACTTGACGGCATCATAGGAGTAATGACCGCAACACTTCGGCATGTCACCATGTAGCTTTTGTATGTGGCCCTCACAACAGTGGAAGTATGCCATATCATAAGATTTCGTACCACAGCATTTGGCTTTGTGACCCTTCTTATCTCGCACTGCGCCTTCGCAACACAGTTGGAAGGCTGAATCGTAAGCTCTTGTATCACAACACTTCGGTTGTGCACCTTTCCTTTTCTTCAGAACACCGTTGCAACAAATATACATCATGGAATCGTATCCCTGTGTCCCGCAACATTTTGGCCGTGGTCCGTTCCGTTTCTGTATATTTCCCTCACAGCACATGTGTGTAACTGTGTCATAACTTTTCAATCCACAGCATTTTACTGTTGCTCCATGTCGTGTCTCCTTGTTGCCCTGACAGCATAGATCTTTAATGGAGTCTATCATTGTGTCTCCACAACACATTGGCTTCGTCCCCTTCTTTTTAAAAACGTGTCCTTGGCAGCAAAGGCTGGATGCGCCATCATAGCTCGTATCATTACAACAGCGTGGTAAAATCCCATACTTTTTCTTAATATTTTCTTTACAACACATAAAGTTGCAGGCTTCATATGACTTGTCTCCGCAGCATTTTGTCTCTATTCCTTTTCTTGGATACAAGTTCCCTTTACAGCATATTTGTTTCACTGCATCATAACCATTTCCTCCACAGCATTTCGGTCTGGTTCCCTTTCTTTTAAATACATTACCGTTGCAGCATATTTCTTTAACAGGGTCAAAACTTGACGTTCCACAACATTTTGCTGTTTTCCCTACTCTTCCTTGCAAAACACCTTTGCAGCACAACTGCCTAGATGCATCATACACTTCAGAGCCGCAGCATGTTGGAAGCTTTCCGGTCTTCTTTCTTGCTTTACCGTCGCAGCAGACTTGTTCAGCAGAGTCAATGGTTGTGTTTCCACAACATCTTGGTAGCTTTCCAACTCTTCCATGAATTGTTCCCCGGCAGCACATAAATCTTGTCGCATCAAAACTCTCTTTTCGGCAGCACTGCGGAAGAAGCCCCTCACGCTTCTGTACGTGGTCTTTGCAACAGAGAAAACTGACTCCATCGATAACATTTGATCCGCAGCAACGTGGCACCCTCCCATCCTTCTTCTTAACAGCCATATTACAGCAAATCTCTGTTACAGGGTTATATACCTCGTTACCACATTTACCTGTAATGATGAAAGCAACAACGGTCATATAAGTTTAATTCTTCATGATATTAGGCTAATATTCCAAGGTTTTGCAATATAAATAGGAAGTTTTGAATTACGATGTCACATAAAGTTTTGCATAAGGAAAACTACGGAATAGATGGCACATCAAAGAGATGCAAAAGAACTTACAATGGGCACATTTAACTCCATTTTCCCCAAAACACAACGCATGCTGTCTAAACTTCTAAAAGTTTCTATTAAAAAATGAAAAACGTTAACGTTCAGTGCATTTCAATATCAGACACTTATCCATTATGGGATTTGAGAGACTAAAACCTAAAAAGTCGAATACCAAAGTAATAAAGTCCTACGCCTTATTGGTTAAGTTAAGAGTGTTCATGGATATGATCTAATGGATTATTGGCGTGTAAAATATATACCGTCTTCACTATTCGATCTGGTACAGGAAATTCATAAATATGCAATAGAACATATGTATGAACACACCTGCGAATAAAGAATACTCGAGCGACTAAAGTAAAATGTATGTATGAAGAACACTCAAAGGGTGGAGATGGGTACCATTTTGTGCCGAGTTACACCTCGATATTGTTTTATTGTACTGCGACACTTACATGAGCATCAGGGGAAGCCAGCCGGTCACTCCCCTTAGGTTTCCATATGGGTGGGCGCGACGAGACCCTCCACCCTTAATATTCTGACCAGGCCACATGATGGGTCCGGCAACAACTTTTATAGCACGCCCTCGGAGCGTCAATGCAACATCCGCTTTGGATAAAAATTTATATCAGCCATGAAAAATCAATATGCGTATGAAGTGCGCCAACTTACGACATGTCATCATAAACTAGCTTCGATTACATCATTCAGTTCAGCGAGTACAGTCATATCGTTAAGTGTCAGTTTCATGAATCGTAATCTCAAGGAGGAATTAATGCTGAAAGACCGGGCTAATGTCTCTACCCGACTCAGACGAATTTGCTTGCTCCCCCAATATAAAAGAAAATTAATTTTAAACAGGAGTGGATGGTCCCAGGAATAAAATGAATGTTATTTTATATTGGATCGTGTATAACTCATTTATCTACCGGTTGTCTCTTTTTAGTCTTTATAGCATTTAAAGAAACAATCACGGGAGATAATCGTGTGTCAAAAGTCGGTCAGCCGTTTATTAACTGATAAAAAGGCAAGAAATATACCACTTTGTATATAATCAATATATTTTGTTGCCGAATCAAAATCACGATGTATGCCTTCGGCTGCTAACGGCTTGCAGTAAATTTTGCGTAAATATCGTTAAGTTTTATCGATCAAACATTGAACATTGGGGATTAAAAAAAATCATCAAGGGGTATAGGGTCTCTTTGAGCGTTTCTGCGTAACTGAGAAAATAATCGTACGTACAAAAAATCCTGGGTTCAAATTCTGGACGAGTACCACATTTTCTGTTACGATTCTATAGTCACGAACTAAGTAACATGAAAGAAACGGAAAACCAGCAAGATTTGTAAAACTTAACACTCAAATTAATTATCAACATTATAAATTAAAAGGTGAGAATTATAACGTGAATCCAAACTAATCCTTATAAATGTCTATGAAAAGTATCACTAAATAAAAATTTGCTTATAGATTTGAAAACCTGAATTGTACTGGTCATCCAAGAATCGTGACGTTGTCAAAATGGCGTTGTCCAGAATAATATCTAAGTACCACACAAAAAACGTCCGCAGACGTTGAACAGGAACACAAGACGTGTGAAGCACTCCAAAATCGGAATTAATCTGAATATATAATTATCTCTTTCTATACACTATGTATTGCGACAATATTTCGCAACAGATCCCACTTGACAAAATATACTACTCATTTTTCTATTCATGTGACCTGGCCCAACCAACAGTAACTTACAGAATTATTCTAGAAACGTCAAAACTCCATCAGCCACTGAGAAATTAAGCCATGAGCAAAGTTTAAGTCTTATTATAAAGATTATTAATAATAATTGTCAAGACATTTTTAAATATCTATTAATAGTTACTATTTAAAAGTATGATCTTAACAGACTTAAAAGTCATGTATGCAGAATTAAATCGGGTTATTCTGTACACATTGCAGTCATGAATAAAAGTTATAAAAATTATGTATCAGGAGTTTTAGAACAAAAACAGCTATATAACACCATCAAAATCGATTTTAATAAGATCTGCCGCCTCACCATATTTTTGTGGCCACATCTTGATCGTCATCTGGGTCACGTACTACAACTATTTTTATTGCCTTCCATGATGAGTTCTCCCTCTTGTGTGCATTCGATCTCCGCGTAAAGATGCTTTCTATGAGATTGACTTGTCAATAATATCACCGACTTCATCGCGTGTCCCCACCTACCGTGCCACCTGCTCGGCGCGTTCTGCTGACGCAATGGCTTCTCAAATTTGTTTTAGCACCCTCTCAGTGATGTCTCGAATGGATTCAATGTCTTCCCATACGCGTGTTTGAGTCTGCTTGATTGCTTCTGTTGCCGTAGAAATTTCCTTCGCTGGCTTAATCAGCGGGACAACTTGGTTGGCGTGACAGCCATTATGATAGATTTAATTACCAGAGCATAAAACAATTTCACTACGTTGGTTTGACGTCAGAACACCCAAAAAGATCAACGGGTTAATATTTTGTTTCTATCACACAACGGTAACTACTAATGTGCGTTGACCGTTGTCGATGTGGCCAAGGAATCTTCATAGTTCACATCAAAATAGACCGCCGAGGTCCCAGTTGCATTAACGCGCATATACTCACGTGGTGAAATAACACCAGGTTTAAATTTTCCTGGAACAGTTCATCACGATCAAACCATCGTTAAGCTATTTGACCGTGCACTCGCCGAAGGATTATTTGGACGTCACTACCGTCAGAAAATGTTGATGCAACGCAATGGTTCTAGTTATCAATCACAAGAATGGGTAGCAAGACTCCCCGATGTGGCAACAGCTTTGAACAATTAAGTTACACGCACGATGGCGATGAAACCCGCCGTGACAATTAAAATATAAACAAAATAACACCAGTACGGCGAGTTATTTCCACTGATCCTGAATTAATATTAGACTAAGCTAGAAGTGCCATCTGTGAGGTATCTGTACGCGCCTAGATAACTAGAAGGTGGAGCAGCAAGGGATGCTGATCCTATTTGGAGTTGGACTACACATAACATTTCACATTTGACCAATCGATTTATTTCATTAGAGCGTCAGCACCCACACGTTGGTTCAGGAAAACATTTTTGATCGCAACGACCAACAGATCCTCTTTCAATGCTATCTTTATGCGAACTGGCTGCTGCATCTTAGAAAAGTCTAATGCTTGCTAGCGGTCAGCCAAGTCAGCTATGGTCAATAATTTTACTAAGCTTTGTCAATGCCAATAACTAATCCAGACTCTGACATCGATGTTATGGTATCAGCCGATGATCCTTATTTACGTTAGTCAAATACTGAATCATTTTATCCTGGAGGAACCAATCATCGTTTTGATCATTATGGATAAATTTTATTTTGAAATAATATCTTTTGTCGGGAGGTGTATGGTGGAGCAATAAAATAGCTATCACACGAGCCTCTGTCATTCTGCCAATATTTATCAGACTTTTAGACTCAAAATGCCACTCAGAGTACACATAGTTTGCACCTTTTTCCCCATAACTCAACCTTGGCATTACAAATGAGCATATGCACAATTGACAATTATTTTGGAGGTTTGGGACATATACCATAGCTGACGGAGTCTGCTGTAGGTGAATGAAAGCCTCCATTTAGCCTTTGTGATGTAGATCAAAGACGGCTTTGTGTTATGGTTCAATAGCTGATACCTGCTGCATTTCCTTTTGGAACTTGTCATCTTCGCTATATTGCTCAATAGCTGATTCACATCCGTTGATGATCTCGTCTATTTCGCATTGCGTGCATGTAGTTATTTGTTTTGACCGGCCAATGTGACTTTATTTCAGTCAGCGGGAATATCTATTTTGTGATCTGCTATTACTATCAGGACGATCGGTTATCGTCATGGTGTATATGTATACAGACTGATGTCTCTAATAGGAATTTCTACGTAGGACAAAAAATGGCATTGGATATTTATTTTAGCTCTGTACATAATAAAAGCTTTTCGGCGAAGGTTATTCCAGCATATCCATTTTATTATGTGTTAATCAAGCTTTCAGCTGCTAGATAATCTAACATATATTTTGTCCTATGACGAAACCATGAGTTACCTTGCTGTGTACGTCGTCGGGATAAGGTGGGTTTTTATAGCCGTAAATTATATGAAAAAGACCAGTATGAATTTTTCTTTATTCCTTAGCAAAATTCAGATCTAAGAGTAACGTGTAATCACGTACGCAAAGACCAAAATAAATCATTCAGTTCTAAGAGTGACGTGCAATCAAGTGAACTAACACATAAATGCATCAGCCAGATCTAAAAGTAAGGTATTATCAAGTAAACTAATACTTAAATTAATCAATCAGTTCTAAAAGTAACGGATAATGACGTGTGAGTGTGTGATTATGATTTTTAATGTAGCTTTAACAATTTTTCAGTCATATCGCTACGATGTCTACAGTGTAGACGTTTATAGTGATGTCTAGCACTGGGGCATCATGCCGCAGACATGGGGCATGATGTCCCACCCAGTCACATTATCCTGACACCAAGCCAACCAGTCCTAACACTAACATGTTAATGCTGAGCGCCAAGCAAGGTAGCTATTACTACCATTTTTGAAAGTCTTTGGTATGACTCAACCGAGGATAGAACCAACGACCTCCCGCATCCGAGTTGGACGCTTTAACCACTAGGCCACCGGAGCGGTTTTGTAATCACGTAAACTAAGAACTAAATAAATCAGCCAGATCTAGAATAATTTGAATCAAGTAAACTTAGACCTAAATTAATCAATCAGTTTTAAAAGTAACGTGTAATCAAGTAAACTAAGAACTAAATAAATCAGCCAGATCAACAATAACGTGTAGTCACGTAAACTAAGACCTAAATAAATCAGCCAGACCTAAAGAGTAACGTGTATAATCAAGTAAACTAAGAATTCAATATATCAATCAGTTCTAAACGTAACGTGTAATCAAGCAAACTAAGAACTAAATAAATCAGCCAGATCTAGAATAACGTGAATCAAGTAAACTTAGACCTAAATTAATCAATCAGTTCCAAATGTAACGTATAATCAAGTAAACTAAGAACTAAAAAAATCAGCAAGATCTAGAGTAACGTGTAGTCACGTAAACTAAGAAATAAATTAATCAATCAGTTCTAAAACGAACGTGTAATCAAGCAAACTAAGAACTAAATAAATCAGCCAGATCTACAATAACGTGTAGTCACGTAAACTAAGACCTAAATAAATCAGCCAGACCTAAGAGTAACGTGTATAATCAAGTAAACTAAGACCTAAATAAATCAGCCAGATCTACAACAACGTGTAATCAAGTAAACTAAGAACTAAATAAATCAGCCAGATCTAAGAGTAACGTGTAGTCAAGTAGACTAAGACCTACATAAATCAGCCAGATCTAAGAATAACGTGTAGTCAAGTAAACTAAGAACTAAATTTATCAGTCAGATCTAGAGTAACGTGTAATCAAGTAAACTAAGACTCAAATAAATCAGTCAGATCTAGAGTAACGTGTAATCAAGTAGACTAGACTCAAATAAATCAGTCAGATCTACAGTAACGTGTAATCAAGTAAACTAGGAACTAAATTAATCAGCCAGATCTAGAGTAACGTGTAATCAAGTAAACTAAGACTCAAATAAATCAGCCAGATCTAGAGTAACGTGTAATCAAGTAAACTAAGAACTAAAAAAATCAGCCAGATCTACAATAACGTGTAATCACGTAAACTAAGAAATAAATTAATCAGTCAGATTTAGAGTAACGTGTAATCAAGTAAACTAAGAACTAAATTAATCAGTCATATCTAGGGTAACATGTATTCAAGTAAACTAAGACTCAAATAAATCAGCCAGATCTAGAGTAACGTGTAGTCACGTAAACTAAGAAATAAATTAATCAGTCAGATCTAGAGTAACGTGTAGTCAAGTAAACTAAGACTCAAGTAAATCAGCCAGATTTAGAGTACCGTGTAGTCAAGTAAACTAAGAACTAATTAATCAGTTAAATCTAGAGTAACGTGTAGTCAAGTAAACTAAGAACTAAAAAAAATCAGCCAGATCTAGAGTAACGTGTAGTCACGTAAACTAAGAAATAAATTAATCAGTCAGATCTAGAGTAACGTGTAGTCAAGTAAACTAAGACTCAAGTAAATCAGCCAGATTTAGAGTACCGTGTAGTCAAGTAAACTAAGAACTAAATTAATCAGTCAGATCTAGGGTAACGTGTAATCAAGTAAACTAAGAACTAAATCAGTCAGATTTAGAGTACCGTGTAGCCACGTAGACTAAGACCTAAATAAATCAGCCAGATCTTAGAGTAACGTGTAATCAAGTAAACTAAGAACTAAATCAGTCAGATCTAGAGTACCGTGTAGTCACGTAGACTAAGACCTAAATAAATCAGCCATATCTAAGAGTAACGTGTAATCAAGTAAACAAAGACCTAAATTAATCAGTCAGATCTAGAGTAACGTGTAGTCAAGTAAACTAAGACCTAAAAAAATCAGCCAGATAATACTTTGGAGTCTGTTAAAATATATGTCGTCCAGATCACCTACAATGCTGCTGTATTTTAACTCTTTCCATGAATGATTAATTCCCAGTTTTTCGTTCATGCTGCTGATATCGTAGAGTACAGTGAGGATTCAGTTACTTCACTTTTCACTGATCATTGATAATGGCATTATATACATTCAAATTGGTATCTAAAAGAAAATTTCTAAGATTATGTTTTTTTGTGCGAAGTTTAAAACGTTCATACCATTGCACGTATCTGACTTTCGACCACCATGTGCAGCACATAAAGATAGTTTTCCACAAACGCCAAAAAAAACCAAACCATTTATTAATACGGATATTAGATTATTTTAGTACACATGATAGTTTCTATTATTGGTTTTTATAGATTCTATTAATACATATACTAAATTCTATTAATATATCTACTTGATTCAGCTAACACATATACGAAATTATATTACCGAGCATGAGAGATTTTATTAATGTATATCAATATGCAAGGTAATCTGCAAGGTAATGAGAATTCCACCTGCGTACTGCTCTCTCTCTCTCTCTCTCTCTCTCTCTCTCTCTCTCTCTCTCTCTCTCTCTCTCTCTCTCTCTCTCTCTCTCTCTCTCTCTCTCTATATATATATATATATATATATATATATATATATATATATATATATATATATATATATATATATATATATGTATATATGTATATATGTATATATATATATATATATATATATATATATATATATATATATATATATATATATATATATATATATATATATATATATAAATAGTGTGTGTGGGTGTGTGTGTGTGTGTCGCTAACGTACAATATGACGTTTATAAAAACAGGTACATCTATAACTTGCAAACGATATTAAATACGCGGAGCCTATACCTTCCCCCTCCAAAAATGCACACACACACACACACACACACACACACGCACGAGAATCACATAGGGCTGTCATTCTGACCGAAGTATGACCCCTTTTGACCTAGTACTTGCTTTGCCCTGACAAGATTCTGATTGGTCTACCTTACCAACTCATGATATTAACACCCTAATTAAAATCGTACAAATGGATGGCTACTTAAGACAAAACGATGTGATGAACTTTGGAATGAACTTAAGCATATTACACGAAAATTAATAAACTTTTACAACATATGAAAATTTACAATCAGGAGTATTTGAGTCGAATGTGACTACAATATGTTTGGCGCTAGGTTAGGGACAGCCTGGTTCAAAACAGAAAATGTGACATTGATTTGAAATAAATGAATTAAGGAACTGGTGCTGCTTGTATGGATGGTGATTGTCTTCAATGGAAGAAGATGCACGGATACATTCGGTGCACCTTTGCTTCCTTCGGCTTCCTCTGTTGGCATGTTAATAGCGAATAACCAAATTAAGTAGCACGCTAAGACGCACAAAATAACGAGTCGTTCACGCCAATAGGTGGTTAAAGAATATAATCCAAAGTAGCAGGCATTCGTACGCAAAAAAACTTCACTAAGATTTTCAGTTTTATGAGAATTCTGAAAGAGTACAAATGCGTGCCTCAGAGTTAAACCACTGTGTGCCAGAGAAGGTCGACGGTGGTTGAAGTTAACTCTAAAGGAATGCCACTAAGGTATTGATGGTGAATTATTTTGTAAAAGGATAATGAAATTTGAATTTCAAAGCTTAGAATGGAAGCCTCCATGGTACACACGCTGAGTGGCACAAGAGTAGAAACAAGGCAGAAGAAGAAGACAAAAGTAAAAAGAAGGGAAAAGGTGATAGTAGAAGAACGGGGGAAGTAAAGGAAGATGTAGAAAGCGAAATGAGAATGAAGAAAGGAAGGAGGAGAAAGATTGAAGCAGATTAGTTTTAACAAACAGCACAAAGAACAGTGACACTGACATATAGATAGTAACATTTCGAACGATTAACGAAAGAATTAAATGGGAATTAGAGCAAATAAGTCGATTATTATGTCAATGTACTGAGTTGACATTGAAGACGTTATATTTAATATATTTATTAATTTGATTTTTTAATTTTATAAAATTATATCTATTGAATCTTGTGTAGTTATACGCATTTAGGGTGTCAGATTCACTGACTGGGGGCTCTAAATTCGTCAATTCACACCTTCTGTATTATTATTTATAATATTGTAGCTGAATCGTGAAACTTATTTACTTTTTCTAGCCTTTATACTTGTTATCATTATTATTATTATTATTATTATTATTATTATTATTATTATTATTATTATTATTATTATTATTATTATTATTATTATTATTATTAGCATTATTGTTATTATTAGCATTATTATTAGCATTATTGTTATTATTTTTATTATTATTAGCATTTTTATTGTTATTATTATTATTATTATTATTATTATTATTATTATTATTATTATTATTATTATTATTATTATTATTATTATTATTGAAGATACAGTTATATCTGCATTTACCTCTATTGTTTTTAGAGTCTTTGTAATTGTGCTATGATTAAAATATCTCCAGCAATAAACATACACTATAATAAAGTCAACATCTGCATTACTCACAAATAGTAATAATCGACATGTAATGTGCGAATTCATTTATAATGTTGAAACGTCGGATTAATTTTGCAACATATGGGGTTATAAATAACATTCCGGACTGGTGAACCAAAATCAAGACGTTCCATAAGTTACATTGTTTTTTCTGCATATAGCGAAATAATCCTTGTTTATGATTTTTAGTTTCCATACCCTTCTAAATGCTTCAACGTTTTAGATATTTTTTTCTAATAAAAAGAAAAATATAATGTGTGGCATCAAGTGCATAAACGTTAATGATTCCAGATTTATATTATTATAATATTTCATCTTGTAACTGTTTTCAAAAAACAATAAATTTCTTTCATGCAATAATGAAATTTTCGTTTACAATTTTGAAAACGAAAATAAGATTTGATAACATAGGTTATTCATGCAGTCTGATAAATCTATGTAATAATAGCACGATAAACGTTGACTATCCGAAACTAAAAGAACAGTCGATTTTGTTGGATAATTTAACATAGGTTAGAGCACGACGATATGAAAACGAGGACCTGGAGATTATAGGCAATCGGAGTTTTGACTTCCTTGCGTATTATGCGTAAGCCCTCAAAAGTAAATACGTATAATTCTGTTTGTACCTGTTGAAGGTATAGTGCTAGTCTAGCGTGATAAAGGTCTAAGTCTATTCTAACCTGTTGGAAGTCTATTCTTATATGTTGAAGTTCTAATGTTATTCTTACCTGTGGAGGTCTAAAGCTATTCTTATCTGTGGAGGTCTAATGCTATTTTTACCTGTTTGAGGTTTAAAGCAATTCTTACCTGGTGGAGATTTAACGCTATTTTTACCTGTTTAAGGTTAAATGCTATTCTTACCTGTTGGAGGTCTAATGCTATTCTTACCTGTTGGAGGTCCACTCATTAAGGCATCATCAGCTGTAAAAAAAAGGGTAATATTTTACTGGCACATACAGTTGGTTACATAATGGAATAACATCAGAAGAAAAAAGACCTTGTCTTATAATCTCTCAGTTCATTATGCATAAAAATCGCAAGCCAAATGTGCTTGCCTATATATATACGAATACGAATTGTTTTGTCCTTGAAAATATCTAACTAAACCAGGCAAACAACTATTCACATCAGAATTAATTATTAGATATTATAATTATCTATTTTGAAATGAAATTGAACTTAAAATGTTTAAAATGTCTTACTCATGCCACTATGGTAAGGCTGTCTTTTCCTAAGTTTTCGATTTCACGGATGTTTTATTATTTAATATACATATACTTTGTCGCCTTGCCAGATAAAATTAGCTTTGCATAACTGAGTAGAAAGATAAGTCAAAAGTTTCATTTGGAGACCACCCACCAACCCCACCACTCAATAAAATGGAATGTTAATATTTACAAGCATTTGCATTAAAGAAAATCCTGGAGGTCTCAGAACAATATTTATTGCAATATTCTTAGGTCATCAAATTAGAAATTTAAATACCTCTATTTTGTTCGGTCATTTCATCTTGTCACAAGAAAGGAATATTTCATAATTCTTCTTCAGATTATATTCTAATTGTTAACATTATTCAAATTAACTATCAAGTTACTATCAGTTCGTTCGTACTAGTAAAATGATCATGGAAAGCGAAAATGTAGCCCAAACTAAAGTACGAAAAGAGGGAAGCGATAGACATAAATGTGGTGTGTTAAAGATACAAAAACTGTCCCGTTTGCTTTAGATAAAAGACCTTTAATGGGACGATGAACTTTGTAAAGCAAAAAGAAGGGTAAGTGAAGATTTTTTCCAGAAGAGAGAGAGAGAGAGAGAGAGAGAGAGAGAGAGAGAGAGAGAGAGAGAGAGAGAGAGAGAGAGAGAGAGAGAGTAATAAGGTCATTATGTATAAATGCCCCATCAATTCATTAAATATGTTTATCGCAACTTGCACTCTTGTGGAACAACAGTTTGAAAAGGCAAAAGATGAGTCAAAGTTGGCGAATTATTTTAGACGACCGGGATTCCAAACTGATATCACATTAGCAGGTGATTTGTAAAATCAGGCATTACAATGGTAGATGATTCATTCATGTGATATTACAATGGCAGAGGATTCATTCAATGTGATATTACAACGGCAGAGGATTCATTCATGTGATATTACAATGGCAGAGGATTCATTCAATGTGATATTACAACGGCAGAGGATTCATTCATGTGATATTACAACGGCAGAGGATTCATTCATGTGATATTACAACGGCAGAGGATTCATTCATGTGATATTACAATGGCAGAGGATTCATTCAATGTGATATTACAATGGCAGAGGATTCATTCAATGTGATATTACAACGGCAGGGGATTCATTCATGTGATATTACAACGGCAGAGAATTCATTCAATGTGATATTACAATGGCAGGGGATTCATTCATGTGATATTACAACGGCAGGGGATTCATTCATGTGATATTACAACGACAGAGGATTCATTCATGTGATATTACAATGGCAGAGGATTCATTCAATGTGATATTACAATGGTAGAGGATTCATTCATGTGATATTACAATGGCAGAGGATTCATGCAATCTAGTATCACAATGGCAGCGTATTCATACAATTTGTTATCACACTGACATATAATTCACAAAGGCAGAGACTTCATACAATTCGATATCATATTAGCATAGGATTCATACAATCTGATATCACAGTGGTAGAAACTGCATACAATTCGATCTTACACTGACGTGATTCTTAAGGACAACGTACTAACATTTGTATGGCAACCATACTTTGACAAAGTATCCAATCCATGCTATGAAATTTGAGATTTGAGTCAATATAGTAAAGTAAAAGGTATACAATGTATAGCTATGATTTTCGTTCATTTCGAAGTGCGACATTTAAAGAAATAGGAGTGACCTGCAAACATCTTTACAAATGAAACTAGCAAGATATTGTCACCCTACTTTAAAACACAATATTTCTAAATTAATTTTATTTTCATAAATTCTTAACATGATTAATTTTGTTGGAACCAATTAGTAGAATGAGTGCCGAAACATAACCATCTGCCATAGAAATTAATAGTTAATGCGCGTGCCAACACAAACTTTCTGCTCATGAAACTGATGCATAATTTGTAGATGTGTTTGTCGCTTTAAAGACATATCATGTTCTATTCTTATTCAGTATCAAGTCATATTCACGAAAAGCAAGTTTTAATAAGTCTTCCTTACCATTGATGGAGGCAGCCCATAAAACGACAAGAAGCCAAATCGGCGATGAGACGTGGCTAAACATGCTCGGGTTTTGGCAGCAGAAACCTTGAGGACGTGACTAGCAGGCTATGATTAATGCTGTCTGAAAAACCTCCCAACGTATGTCGTTTAAAAAAGTATGATATAGTTGTATATTTAAGTCAAGTGGAAGTGTTTCTGTGACCAAAGAAAACGTCTGCGAATTTTGATCAATTTTTTTGAATCCTCTTAAAGGATTTGCATTGTTTTCGCTCACCTGAACGGCTACAGCTGGTTGAAAGTTAGTTTTTTTGTCGTCGAGCAATGAGGTTTTCGATTCATACATTCGCTACTTTACTTGTTTGTTCTGTTTTCCTTTTGCTCAATTGTGTTTTTATTTATGATTTTGTTTTGGGTCTTTTGTCTATCTTTTCATTACACTTCTAAGAAATACAAATGAATTCCACTTTTAAGAAAATTATTCTCAAGAGCATATATATATATATATATATATATATATATATATATATATATATATATATATATATATATATATATATATATATATATATATATATATACATATACATATATATATATATATATATATATATATATATATATATATATATATATATATATATATATATATATAGAGAGAGAGAGAGAGAGAGAGAGAGAGAGAGAGAGAGAGAGAGAGAGAGAGAGAGAGAGAGAGAGAGAGAGAGAGAGAGAGAGAGAGAACTGGCACTTTTTTCACCAGCACTTTACAAAGTAATCCTTCTTTACTTTACTCCAGAGAAAAAGTAGAAATAAAAACTTAGACAATAAAGAAGTCAAAGTATAAGTCGAAAATACGAGTATGAGCAAATTAGATAGTTACGTGATCCCAGTTTTGCTAAAGATTTGAACTTTAAATTATGTTGTACAGTAATCACATGGAATTTGTAATTCATATCTCTAAAATGTCTTGCTTTGATTCCCTCAAATTTGTGTTGAGTCTTGTTATTTGGAAGGTTTCAGATGCTGGTACAGTTGAATGTTCGCGACGATAAGAATCAAGTGGGATTTTGACGTACTGATAATATTTGTTTACGGAATAACGATTTCACAAAACCTCTGAACGTGTAGATAACACCATCTCTTGAAGAATTCCAGTAATCTGAACACAATCTTATTACCATAATAACATCTTTAAGATTACCAACTGACTTTATTTTAATTTTCTCATAAATGTACATAAACAAACGTGCTCCTGAGATTTCTCATATCTTTCAAAACGTGTGATACAATACCAGTAATCTTGCATTTCGGTTTCCATAGGAATGTTCCAGATTCCATTATGTTTTGGTATCTTTTACTTCATTTCAAGATTGCGAAAGAAATATTATATTTCTCAATATGTCACCTCTAATATTGGCCATTTCTCAAATCACCGGAGAAAATCTTATGGAAATTCCATGGAAGGTACTTTGAGAAAATCTTATGGAAATTCCATGGAAGGCACCTTGAGAAAATCTTATGGAAATTCCATGGAAGGTACTTTGAAAAAATCTTTTGAAGAGATGAGGCTTTAGATTAATTTATCTTGACTTAATTTGTGAAGCTGCACATGAAATTTAATTTTCTCATATTTGGTAGATTCGCAGATTTTGCTCGTTTATGAGATAACAGAATTTTTATGAACAGTATTTTAAAAAGTTTTAAATTAGTTTCAAACTTAAGTCAGATTTTCATGTTCAGTGCGTTTTCAATAATACGGGACATTCTCTGATATGTTTTTCTACATAAAGCAAGATCTCATTTGTTTCAAATGACCAATGTGCTGCTGATGATTCAGACCAGAGTATGTGTACGTGACGATAGTATCAGATCCAGACCAGAGTATGTGTACATGACGATAGTATCGGATCCAGACCAGAGTATGTGTACATGAGATAGTATCGGATCCAGACCAGAGTATGTGTACATGAAGATAGTATCGGATCCAGACCAGAGTATATGTACATGACGATAGTACCAGATCTAGACCAGAGTATGTGTACATGACGATAGTATCGGCTCCAGACTAGAGAATGCTTACTTGACGGCTTTTGAAATTTGTTACAAAGGCATAACGAATACCTTACTATTCGGTAAGTCCAGTATACTAATGTTATCTCGAGCTCATTTCATAAAGTATTTTTATATCCATACATCCTTAATGACTTAAAACAGTTAAATAGTGTAAGATAAAAATGGGATAGACGAAAAGCATTCATGTCAATGAGTGAGGTACAGCGTGGAGCATGTTATTACCAATTTTTCAGCAAAATGAATGACTACGAGGGCGGTCAGATTCTTCATTAACTTATGCCACCATGCTTATGACTGCCTCATTGAACCTATTTTGACGCCTGCAAAACCCAGAAAGGAAGCATGGATTATCAATAAGTGTTATTTCATACTCATATTAAATAATCCATAAGAATAACAGTCGTTACGGTTGCGATGAATATGAAATGTTACGTGTAACTTTCTTTGCACAATCAAGATTTAAATATTTAATGGGAAAGTCTTAAGACTGTCGCTATATGAAATAAACATGCTTTCCTCTGGCGAAAAGGAGAAGTGTTAGTACAAACCGATTTTTCATTTCTATTATTATTTTCTCCCAACTTGTAGGGTTTTCTTAATGTTGAAACATTTAGCCCACCATAGAGATGAAAATACATTTTTAGTTGATCATTCTAAACTCCCAGTAAAGTCCCAAGAGATGGAATTTCATTCCCGCCAGTTGTTGTTAGTTTATCAAAGAAGAGCGATGGCTGTGCTATGAAATTATACCGATTATGTACGATGTTTGTGATTTAGATTTTTAACGTAGCTTTTAGCAATTTTTCAGTCATATTGCTACGATGTCTGCAGTATGGTAGTTAAAAGTAATGTCTAGCATTGGGGCATCATGCCGCAGACATGTAGCGTTATATCTCAACCAGTCCCATTATGCTGCCACCAGGCTGAGCAACTAGCGAGGCAGCTGTTAGAACTATTTTTAGAAGTCTTTGGTATGACTCGATCGGGGTTTGAACCCACGACCTCTAGCATCCGGGGCGGACGCTCTAACCACAAGGCCACCGTAGCGGTCTACTATACCGATTATAAGAATACTTCTAAGATTAAATATCTATGTAGTATTTCGGCATGCCTTCGCTTCCTCTGCAATATACTCCACATATCTGCATATATGTCTCAAATAAAAGCTTATGAATACAATAATATTTGTTGGCATAATGTTAGTTTTAAATCACCATTCCTTGTAGTCACCATGTATCGAATGCATTTAAGCATGCACAGATTATCGAAAAATTTTCAAAACTATCATTCAGCTCGAAATGCAGAAATGCAACGTCGATATTTATGTTGACAGGTTCATTTAGGAAATGCTAACTGCGAGGGCAATTTTGGGGTGATTTATTAAAACAAAGTGGGCAACTGCAATAGTCATGATTTATGGAAGTAAATGTAAATGGATGCCAACTGTCAGCACATGCTTCGAACTCATGTCTTTGACAGACAGGATCTGTTCGTGGCATTTCAGGTCATCATAAATAATCTTCCTTGAAAAATGTAAATAATTTAATTGTATATGGTTTGAGGAAATACACTTATGTTCACTCTCTGAAATGCTTTCGCACTGAATCAATGCCTGTGTTTATCAACATATTGGCAAAGTTAATTGCCATCATTTTACAAAGCACTGTTGAGAGGGAAAAAAAGAGCAGACAAGAAATGGAAAATTATAATTTCAGTTGGTTTTTTCCTTTCCTAATTTTACAGCTTTAAATTTAAGTTTTCAGTTGCAATTTACATAAGATAAGGTTAAAAAAATAATAATAAACAGAATAATATAAGAGAATTAGCAAGACAGAGTTCATGGTCTTGTTGTCGGAAATTGAAAACCACTGACGACTTGGTGCACATTAATGGAACCGATGTGTTAGCGACTCAGAACGGGTGATTGATTAACAGGCAGTGAAAGTCGAGTAACTGTTTGCCATTGTATATCGGTCAGCACAGTAATGTATTGCCTTGACCGTTGCCAATAGTATAGTAACTTCGCTTATAGGCGCCTCGTGAGCTCACCGTTTATGCTCGAAGAATTTGCTTCCCAAAATCGTTAGTGTGACCATACGGTAAAACCATTTAAGCCAGCCTCAAGGTTAACAGATTCGAAGAAGACTGAGGTCGACAGTCTGAATGTTGGTTAATCCGAGGGTTCATTATTATATATTTTGGTTCCGGAACGTAAGAAAAATGCTGTGTTGTTCAAATAGATTTGCCATTTTTAGACGGTTTAATTTTTTTCCCAAAGCAATATAGTACTGCATCTCAAAATTCAACTAAGAGAAATTGATCGACTTTAGATAAAGTGCACCACAGGTCAAGCATCAAACAGCAAAAAAAAAAAAGTTATATTTTGCATATTCCTTACGGCAGTTTTAATGAAATATGGCATTTTTAGGAAACAGTAGCTCAAAATGTACAAAACATAATCCTGTGATAATTTTTCACTTAAGTTTTAGAATGTTGCATAATTTGAATTCCTTTATCTTTTTGAAATGTCTTCATCAAATAAAAGAAATTATTTTAAAAGGACTTATGCTTTATATGTTTTGGGGTGTTTTTGCCTCGTGGAGATGGGCCTCACTACCTTCTAAACATTCAAGCTCCGTTAGGACTGATGATCCGTTCGAAACAATGAACCTTGAATACAGAGAACCTTTTTCGTAACATAGAACCTTACTACCAATGAACCTTCTAAAGACTGTACCTTTCTTTCGTACCATAGAACCTTATTACTAACAAACCTCCAAAAAGTGAACCTTTCTTTCGTACCATAAAACCTTAGTACAAACGAACCTTCAGACTATCGAAATGGAACCAACAAATAATAATCTAGCTTTCCGTAGAAAAAGTATATCTTGCATAAGAAATAAAAGAACTTTATATTTTATGACATTGGACTGAAACCATGAATATCTATTTTAATCCAAAGTCCTATGTCAACCTTGAGAAAATTGGAAGGGTTAATATGGCAAAGGATATTATCTTATAAATTTCAGGTTTTAGTTCATGTTTATAGCAATCTATGTTACTGCCTTTTATAAAATTGATTGATTGATTGATTGTTTGATTATCTCACCCAAAAAACAAGTGCCATTAAATTATCATCAGAGCAATAGTGCAGAAACTGTAAAATTCTATTCAAAGCTGGATCGATAATATGCATCAACGGTACATTGATCAAAGTAGTAAAGGGGTGCACTTTAGGACCAATTTGACCTAAGTTACATTTGATCGTTTGAACTATGGGGTCAAACGGGAAATTAACATGGAGCAGATTGGGCCAGTCTAGGGTCAATGGGAAATTGAACAGAGGAAATGTAGAGCGAGAAGGTATTGTACCTGTCTAGGGTCAATAGGTATTGGAGATGTGTGACATCATGGTACTTGACACGGGCAACAATGTTACAAGTGGCTGACCTCAATCGGGCGGAACATATACATGGTGATCCAATTTTGTTTTGTTTCATAATGAATATAGTTCTGTTCTTGGTTGTATTTATGGCAGACATTCAATATATGATGTAAATCTTCTGGTGTTTGACAGCGGTAGCAGTGGATGACTGATGGTTTCGGTCCAATGTAATTTCAAAGCTATTTGCAAACTTTAATTTTTTTGACTTTTTGGCGATGATCCTGTTTATTAGTTTTTGTTCTGTAGGTTTTACTTTTGGTGGTTTGATGTTTCTATCAATTTCTCTTAAAACGGCATATAGTATCCGTCCTTTGTTGCTTTGATTCCATTGTTCTTGCCATTTGCGATTGAAATGAGTTCTAATAATACTATATAATTACTTTACACTGTAATTAATAACGGTGGGGATAGGGTCTTTTACTCCTAGTTTTGCTGTCATATCGGCTATTTCGTTTCCTAGTAGCCCTAGTTCTGGCATTACTGTAGCCGCTACTGTCCTGGGTGATTTTAAAGTTTTGGACAATCGAACAGACAGACTGACTGACAATTATCAAAGTCGCCTACGCTTAGAGCTTTTGCGACTAATTATGCTCACTGACTGAGCTTTTTTAATTGGTCGGTATTATTGGAATGAAACACAAAAACATTGCATTTATGCACGATATCTGTACTTTTCAATTGCCTGTCAGGAAGATGTCAAATTCCGTCCAGTTGTTCTAGTGGACGTTCCCTATCCTCAGTATTGTGTAAGTCACCTGTGCAATTGACCTAAGTTCTTAGCTGAAGATTGCCTAATGTTATTTTTATGTAGTTGAAATTTTGTGTACTAAGCGCACTTCCATTGTCAAAATTATACCAATCCGCTGGGTGTCAGCAACCCTGTTATTCTGAGGTCACATATCGTTAGTCTTAGTTGTTGTTATTGATGGCGGAGAGTCCAAAGGATCAAGGTGGTTAAATGTAGTGGTGTAGTCAAATGAGGCCTTCGATTGCCAATAGAAGTGACTCTCGTATAGATATGGTAGTGGAGAAAAAAAGAGAATGGAGGGTGAGAGAAGCGGTTTCTTCAAGGAAAATTGTCAACAACACAGGCTTGCTGTTGCTAGGATTCCAACATGGTGTTTGCTAATATGTTGATCCTAGCACCTGTTTTAGTCCACTTCTGTTAGTA